>PVKB01000792.1:261918-574804 GCA_004027205.1 Ctenodactylus gundi
CCCCCCCGCTCTCCTGTGACACTATGTTAATAGCTCTCTTTTAGGTATTTATAAAGGAGAAATGGAATATTCTTTGAAATTCTTTCCTTTGATGATTCTGTTGGTATTTAAAATGATTGATTCTTACAATGTTTAACATTGTATGTCATGAATACACATACGTGTGTATATACATGAAGTTTTGGACTAGAATACAAAGGCTGAGATAGTTTCTACTTAAATAGACTGTTTAATGGGACCATAATATTGTGTTAGTTTTGGAGACTAACATGGGAGCAAAATCTTTGAGAGACAAGAATTAACAAATGGCCTGTGTCCCATGGTGGTGTACGTTTGGTCATATCAGGAGGGGAGTTATATGGAGCAGATATAAAAGATGTACGAATATGGAAATTTAGAAATCTGGGAATGTTGAGTTGTTTTTTAAAAGTCATATCTCTTTCTGTAGAGCGTATTAAAGCAACTGTTTGTTTTCGCAGTACTGGGGATGGAACCCAGGCCCTTCGTGTTTCACTCATCCTCAGCCCTTCTTTGAATTTGATTTTGAGAAGGGGTCTTGCTTAGTCACTAAATTGCCAGTCTGGGGTTGAATTTGCAGTCCTCCTGCCTCAGCCTCCCTGTTCATTTATTATGCTGAGGAAATGGAACCTAGAAATGAAAGAGGCTTATTAACATGTTAACTTATAATTAGAAATAAAGCCTAGTATTGTTTTTACTATTCTAGTTAAAATAGACAGTCGCTCTGCAATTTCTTCTTTTAGTTTTGTTGCCCGAGATTTTGGTGTAATAGCCAAGAAATCATTGTCTGTGTTATGAGGCCCTTTTCCCCTTGTGGTTTCCTCTAAGAGTTTTGTGGTTTTACATTTAGGCCTTTGATCCTTGTTGAGTTCATTTTTGTGTATGATGTAAGGTGAGTGAGTGTGTAGGAGTCAGCTAGGTGTGCTGTAATCATCTCACAGTTCTGGAGCCTGGAATTTCAAGACCAAGGTATTGGTAAGTCTGGTTTCTGGTGAGACTTACTTTCTTTACTTGTAAGTGGACATCTTTTTGCTCTATCCTGATGTACCTTTGAGTCTCTTGGTGCCCCCCCCCCTTTATTTTTAATGCAAGTAACAGTTTATTGAACAAAATAAGACAAAAGTTCTTGGCTCAAAAGCCAAGAGGAAACTCAAGTGGTTATCCCATAGGGAAAGAAAAGAGAAAGAGAACCTCCCAGCAGAGAAGCCAGGAAGGGTCCCTCTGTTCCTTTGTTGAAGGTCACTAGTCCTGTTGGATTTGAGTCTCCTCTTTTTGTAAGCTTATTGGACCTCGTTTATTGAAGGTTTATCTCCAAATGTATTCATATTGGAGGCTCAGGAGTCTCTGAATTTTGCAAAGGACATAATTCAGTCCAGAACAGACTATAAACTCTGTTTGCTTGCATACGTATATTTAAGAGAAAACTTAAAATAGGGTAGTTTACTTCCCAAGAGATTCTGATATTACACTATACAATTAGTTATATTTTGATTATTGTTGTCATTGTCCCATGTAGGAAAGGTATTTGTGTGTGCACACATGATTGTGTAGGTATAGACATGTTAGTTTGAATATTAAGTACTCCAAATATAACAGTATGACAGCATTTATCATATATAATACTGCTAGAACTACTTGTAGCTCATTTAGAAAGGAGCCAGGCATTAAGGTACAGACCTGTAAGGACTCAAGGAGGTTTGAGGCAAGAAGATAGCAAGTTTGTACCCAGCCTGGGTTACTTAATAATTAGTGAGGCTCTGTCTCAAAATCAAAGATGAAAAATGGGCTGTGGTTGTAGCTCAGTGTTAAAGCCCAGGGTTCGATCCCTAGTACCACAAAATAAATGGGAATCTGCAATTTGCTTGGGTTTGTAAAGTCTAGACTCAAACCTTTTTTGTTCACATATAATTCTTTAGCCTGTGTCTTAGTTTCTTGTTGATCACTGGGGCAAAATACTTGACATCCACAGCTTAGGAGTGGAAAGATTTATTTAGCTCACAGCTTCATCTTACACAGTCTGTTCATGGGCAGCCAACAGTGGTAGAAGCACAGGGCAGAGGCTGGAGAGATACTATGGCATTGCAGGCAGAAAGCCAAGTAAGTGAGGAACAAGTCAATATCTGGAGACTCAGACAAGATCAGAGCTTTCCCAGGAAGAAGCTGTAATAATGTTTCTTCCTTTCTTTACTTATTCAAGCTGTCATTTGCCCTCCCCACCCAACACCCAGGTTGGGTGCCCATCCCTCACTTCCTGGCATGCAGGTCAATAATACACACCTGAAAGCTCTGCCCTGGGGGCTGCCGACTCAAGTTGACCCAGTCCCTCCAGGTCAAGCTCTACGTATCCATACGTTCAAGCTGGTCCCTACCTCCCACCAGCACACAGTTCCACAAATACCTCACTGTATTCAAATACATGAGGCTTTTGGGAGACACTTCCAATCCAGACCCTATTAGCTTAATTTTCAAAAGCTATGGAGTACATTTTATATTGTGTTTTCAGAGAGATAAATCTTTTAAAGTTGATGTGTGCCTAAACTTAGGTGTTTATTAAGGTATCTGTATTTCAGTTTTAATTTACTTAATTTATAACTGTGTTTTCTTTTCCAATGTGTAGATGTGAAAATCATCATGAAAAACTTAGTGTATTTTGCTGGACTTGTAAGAAGTGTATCTGCCATCAGTGTGCCCTTTGGGGAGGAATGGTGAGCAGAATGACTTTAGTATGTTTTATTTAGTTACAGAATAGAAGACATGAATAGTTGTGTCATTTAGGTAGAAAATAGTACCTTCATTCTGTAGAATGAAAATTAAAATGCATCTGCCTCATAAATAGATTCCTTATTAAAAGTATCGCAATTCTGAAATTCCAGAAGAACATTTTGGGTGGGGATGTTTTTGTTGTAGGATATGTACTCTTTAGATAAATATTTTAACCTAATGCTTATAAAATATACATGTCTAGCCTACCCTCACTCTCTGCTTCTGGGTGCTGGGGATCAAACCCAAGGTCTTGTATGGTAGGCAAACATTGTACGAGTGAGATACATCCAAACCTCATACTGATTTCTAAATCTCTTGTACCAAGGTCCCTTTTCTTTAATGATCAGATAATCTCTGATATATTTGCCACAAATTTAAAGATTGTTTTCTTTAAAATGAAACAAGAAGACACATAAGAAACAATCTCAGTGTCAGTATTCACATATTATTTTTCTCTACTTTTTAGTTTCTTTTTAGTCTCATTCAGAAACTTTGTTTTATTTTATTTTTATTTTTATTTATTTATTTTTTTTTTGAGGCAGAGTCTTGCTTTGTAGCACAGGCTATAAGCCTAAACTAGTTAACTGTGTATTCCGGGCTAGTTGAGTGCTGGATTACAGGAGTGGGCCGTCATACCTGATTTATGTGGTACTAGGGAATCGAACTCAGGACACTAAGGAACCTCATTAACTGCGTGCTATTCCTCCAGTCCCCAAAAGCAGATCCTTTAAGATAGTCTACCTTTATTAAGTCTAAAACAAGTTAATTTACCAGGAAGCAGCTTTTTTTATAGTTGCATTCTATTATTTAATAATTAAATCATGTGCAACAAGTGTAATCAGAAAAACAACCTGAGAATAAACAATAGATTTTTCTTTCACATGGTAGTGGTGATTGACTTTACAGCTTTGTACATGAAACTTTGAGCTGTATCTGAAGCCCAGCAAAATAGATTCTTAGTAGGGAAAATAAGTGATTGTAGGAATAGAAATGAATAGACGTGTAGAATTCTATTAACCATGAGATTGATCATTCCATTATCTGTCAGTATATTTACAGAGAATTATTGGCCCAGATGGCTGAGTATAGCTCAGCTCAGCGAATATTATGTTCACATTTGAGTACTAACATATGCTGACTAGAAAGTTAAGTTCCCACAGTTAAATAGTTTTAAGAAGCAGTGAAGACACTCTTCCATACATGAAGTGGACATTTAAAAATACATATTTCGGGACTGGCGACATAGCTCAGTGATTAGAGCGCTTGCTTTGAAAGCATGAAACGCTCTTAAGTTATTCACGTGTGCTAGAGATTGAAGATTTGCAGAACAAGACAGATACCATACAATTCTACAGTTAGGGTGATGAGTTTTAGGAATTAATATGGAGAACTGGTGAGTGTATAATTTTGGGAGCTGACACTATAAACTGTAACTGAACTCCAAATCAGTAAGAAAATGAAAAGAGATTTACAATAACTGATTATAAAATAGTACAATTGTAACGATATATTAAAATTTGCTTAAACTCACAGACAAAACAAAAAGCATGAGTAGGAATTAAGAGCCCTTGAAATGGAGGGAAAATAGAGAATTACTTTTGAGTAAGAGGGTGTAACTTTTTTTGAAGGCCTGTTGGGAACAAGCTTGAGGGTGTGGAAGAAAGGCTAGTGTTGCTCAAGAGAAGAAGAGTGCCTCGTAAGGCTATGACGGGTGGTTTGGACTGTGGTTAATGTTTCCGTTTTGCTTTATTGTTTTCTTTTGTTAGTTTGTGGTGCTGGGGATAGAACCTGGGCCTTGTACATGCTAGGCAAGCAAATGCATGCCACAGAGTTACATCCCCCGGCCAAGATTCTGGTTATTTCTAATGAGTCACAATTTCTGGGTAAATGTAAACATTTTGCTAAAGCTTATTATTTACACTCTTGAAGAAGTTCCTACATGGGACTGGTGATTTTAGGTAAATACTGACCTGCTTTAAGAAAATGATAACTCAGATAATTTTCATCTGAAAATACATATCAGTTTATTAGTGTCCATAGACCCTTTGAAAGGAACATAGCCAGATGTGATGGTGCATGCCTCCAATCCTAATTATGTGAGGGGTTAGGCCAGGAGGGTCACAAGTTTGAGGCCATCCTGCACAACTTAATGAGACCGTGTCTCAAAATTTTAAAATGGATTGGATGTAGTATAGTGTTAGAGCGTTTGCCTAGCATGTTTCAAGCCCTAGGTTTATTCCCCAATACCACACATATACACAAAATGGAATGTAATGCAGATGAGACTTGGAAAAAGTCCTAAAATTACTCTTATTAATTTAAATAGCATGGTGGACATACCTTCAAACCTTTGGCAGAAATTTATGAGCAGCATGTCACTAAAGTGAATGAGGAAGTAGCCAAACTTCGTCGTCGTCTCATGGAACTCATCAGCTTGGTTCAAGAAGTGGTAAGACTGGTACTATGAGATCGTGACTCTTTTTGAATCCTGTAATACAGATTTTTAAGATACACTTTGTATTCTCTATAGTGTAAATCAATCTGATCAAGATTTTCAAGTTTTGAAAATTTGATATATAGTGTCATCAGCTTTAGCTGAGGAATTTGCATCTGAAGTGTTGGCTTCTAGAGAAGGAGTTGAAGCAAGAGAATCTCAGCATCAGTTACTTAATATTATATATATATATATATATATATTTTTTTTTTTTTTTGAGATAAGGTCTTGCTTTTTAGTCCAGGCTGGCCTTAAACCCAAGGCAGTCCTTCTGCCTCAGCCTCCCGAGTGCTGGGATTACAAGTGTGCATTACTATACCTGGTTTATGTTGTGCTGGGGAATTCTTCCAGCCCCACTTGTTCTAATACTTATATGATGATGATAATAATAGTAATTATAGGAAAAATTGTCTTGTTTGTGGTATGCTAGTTTGAAATCTTACACTGTTCTGCAGTCTTGGAAAAACTTATTTTTCTATGAGAACTCTGAACTAGATTAGATAATCTGCTTTTACATTTGTGTTTTTCATTTATACTGGCTTTCCTTGTTTTTGAAAAAAAATTTTGTTTTGGAAAACTGTTTTCTATCATGGATATGATTGAAACTTCACATATGGCTTGTGTCTGGCTTTTTTTCTTTTCTTTTTTGAGACAGGATCTCTGTGTTGTCCAGGCTGGTCCTGAATTTACTGTCAACCTTAGTCTGGTTTGGACTCACGGTGATCCTCCTGCCTCAGCCTCCCAAGTGCTGGGATTACAGGCGTGTGCCACCATGGACAGTTATTACATTATTACATGGTGCTGGGTTTCTGGGGGATCAAACCCAGGGCCTTGTACTTTCTAGGCAAGTAGTCTAATCACTGAACTATGCCCCCAACCTATTTGTACTTTAAGAATCTTTCTAACTGATCTGTTTGAATATACAGAATTATTTAAACCAGTAAGTTATTTATGCTATACCAATGTTAAAAATATTTTTTGCTTACTTTTTTTTTTGAGGCAGGGTCTTACCTGTAGACCAGGCTGGTCCTGAACTCACTGTGGAGCCCAGGCTGGCCTTGGACACAAGGCAGTCCTCCAGCCTCCCATAGTGCTGGAATTACAGGCGTGTGTCACCACGCCCAGCTTATGTGGTGCTGGGGAATTGAACCCAGGACCTTGTGCTTTCAGAGCAAACCCTTTAACTGCCGTGCCATTCCTCCAGCCCCTGTTTGCTTACATATTTTAAAGTGGTAGTAATGAAGTGTTATTAAGAATACTTGCAGTGATTGCATTGTGTGTCTTTGATTGTGTTCATAAAGTTCTTTTAAAACTCTACCTGTTTGTCTTTCAGGAAAGAAATGTAGAAGCTGTAAGAAATGCTAAAGATGAACGTGTTCGGGAGATTAGGAATGCAGTAGAGATGATGATAGCAAGATTAGACACACAGCTGAAAAATAAGCTTATAACACTAATGGGTGAGTTATGTCGTATGTTGCTGGAAAACGTACTTCGAGCTTGCTTAAGATTTGGTCTTGGAGCAAAGTTGGTGCATTTTTATAGGGTAAGAAGGAATCTTGAAATTTTAAGTACCTCTGTTTCTCTAATTGGACAGATAATTGAATTATATTTAGAAAACATTGAAGAGAAGTTTTCACAGCTATTGGGTGAAAATACTAGTGGCTAGTGAACATCATTGTTAGGTAGTTTTTTGTTTTAAAAATTTTTTTTCCTTTTACTACTAATGTCTTATTTCATATCGTTCTGTAATTGAAAGTAAGGAAGTCACATTTGTGTCAGAGTACTCCCTCAACTTTTTTTTTGAGATTTAAACTCTTGTTACCTAATTTCAAGTAGGTCTTATTTTTACAACTAACTATATTTGTAGGTATTGTTCACTCTTCTTGTTTCTGCAAAGATTCCCTCATTTTTTGATTATGGAAAAGAAAAGTAATAGTTTGATCCAATGTTAGTTTGGTTAGTTTTGTTTGGGTTAGTATCTGATACTAACTTTCATCTGATGTTTTACTGATGCTGCAGTTTTCATTATAGTTTGTGAGATATATAAAGAGAGAAGTTCTTACTTGTTACCTTTCTTTTTTAAAGTTTTGGCCTTGCCTTTGTGTCACTCCATACTGTTTTATCCATTTTCTTTTTAACTTCTTTTTATTGCTTATTTTTCATTTCTTTATTATGTTACTTGTAATGAAATCTAGGGCCTTCATACCGAGTCACATCTGTAGCTTGTTTTTTATTTTTTATTTTGAGACAAAGTCTTGTTAGGTTGCCTAGACTTGGCTAGCAGTTGCAGTCCTCCTGCCTCAGCCTTCCAGAGTGCTGGGATTACAGGCCTGCACCACTAGGCCCAGGTTTAACTTCTTTTAAATAAGTTATATACATTTAAATTTAAATGTTCTCATATTCATGAGTTTTTACATGATAAATCTCTAGTATATGACTTTTAGTTGTTTTTTTTTTCCCCCAAGGTCTGTCATCAGGTGGTCTTCAAAATCATTGTTTTAGAATGAACAATATATAGCTTATCCTCACAGTGAAGCAATTAGAAGAAACCTATACATTGGTTTTGCCATTGATAGTGGCACAAGATTTAATGTAAATGAAGATCATTATTATTATTACTATTTTGAGACAGTCTCACTCCATAGTCCAGGGTGGTCCTGAGCTTACTGTATGGACTAGGCCAGGCTTGGACTCATGGCAGTCTTTCAGCCTCAGCCTGCTGAGTGCTGGGATTACAGGTGTTTGCCACCACAGCCACACCTGGCTATTTTTGTGGTTCTGGGAAGCGGAAACTAGCCTCGTGCTTGCTGGGCAAGCTATTTAACTGCTGCCATTTCTTCAGCCTGTCATTTTTTTCTTAGTCCCTCAATTGCAGTTGGTCATATGTAGGGATGGTCTTTTAAATACTAGCTGAGGCTCTCTTAAGTTTGTTAAAGCTTATAGCATACCAGAATGTTGGTATATATTTGGACGTTTAAATTTGAAGTCTTCATCATTATTAATACATTTTATGTAGTAGCCCAAAGCATATTTTCATGTGACATTGCTTTTCTTGAATTATTTACTTGTTTCAGTTGTTTAATTGGTTTAATTAAAAATCAAACAAGACAGCAGTATAGATGTCCTGTCACTAGTCTCTATATCACTCAGTGTTTGTTATTTTTCATTGCTTGGACAAAATAGCCTACATTCACAATTTAAGGGAGGAAAGATATATTTAGCTCACAGTTTTAGACGGTCTCACAGTTTGTTCATGGACAGCTGGCAATGGTGGGAGCACATGGAAGAGGCTAGAGAGCTGCTCATCCCGTTGCAGACAGAAACCAAGTAAGGCAGGAGCCAAGTGAAGCTGAGGCCAAGCCAAAGCCTTGAGACCCAGGCAGGGCGAGAGCCTTCCCAGGCAAAAGCTCCAGCCGTGTTTCTTCTTCCTTCCTTTGCTTAGTTCAAGCTGCCTTTTGGGCCCCCACACTCAAGGTGGGTGGCCCTCCCTTCCAGGCCCGAGTCAACACCACACACCTGAAAGTTCTGCCCCAGGCAACTTCCATTCCGAACAAGTTGATACAATCCTTCTAGGTCAAGCCCCAGGCATCTGCCTCACCCAGCCAGGCCCCACCTCCCAGCAGTGCATGTTGTTTATCACAGTTGTCTCCCTACATCCAGATACATACCTGAGGCTTTTCTGGCATATTCCAGATCCAAACTGTAGCACTGAGTGAAATAATGTCTTTTCTCTACCATTTGTCCTACTCTTGTTGTTTACAAGTTATTTCTCACTGTGAAAAGTTATTTGCAACTTAAAATTTCCAAGATACCTTATATGGTAGGATTCTTTCAAGTTACAGTGTCTGTAGAATAGGCCTACTATAAGCTTGCTTAGTATTATGAGGAACTTCAGACTTACTTGTATCACAAGTTCTACCACACCACAAGGTTTTTTTTTGTTTGTTTGTTTTTGTTTTGTTTTGTTTTGTTTTTGAGAAGGCCTCACTTTGTAGCTCAGGCTGGTCCTGAACTGCGTGGGGTAGCCCGGGCTGGCCTTGGACTCAGAGCAGTCTGCCTGCCTCATCCTCCTGAGTGCAGGGATTACAGGTGTATGCCACCATGCCCAGTTTTATGTGGTGGGGAATTGAACTCAGGGTCTTGTGCTTGTAAGGCAATCACTTTAATTACTGTGCCATTCCTCCAGCCCCTACCACAAATTTTTAAATTCAGTTTTCTGTGGTAGTGCTGTCAATGGAGCTGATGGTTTTGTGACACTCGATGTATGAAAATTACCTGTGGTAATGCTTGATCCTAGCTTATTTATTTTGATTCTTTTTGCAGCCAAGAGCTTCTGGATTTTGTTTAAAAAAATAAAATTTCTACATATTGATTATCTCTTTGTTTGGGCAGGGGAGGACAGAGTCTTGTTCTATAGTTAAGGCTGGTCCTGGACTCACTATGTATGTAGCACAGGCTGTCTTCAAATTCTTGGCAGTCCTCCTGCCTCAGTCTCCCAGGTGCTGGGATTACAGGTGTGTGCCACCATGTTCTAATGAACTCTTTGTCAAATAACACTACTCCAGTTTGATAAAATGTCTGCTAATAGAATGGGATATGGTTTCATCCCTTTAAACTTCATGATTTGTAAAGAAAATGGGCTGATTTGGTAGGTATGCATATCTTTTAAAGCATATGGCTGTGATAAAACTTTGTTGGAGCAGTTATCTATCATGCATGAGGTCCTGGGTTCAATCCACATCTTTGCCCCCGCCATCCCTCAAGTTTAAAAACTACTTGTTATGTTGGTGAGGTCCTAGCACTGTGAGAGTCTGAGGCAGACGAATCAAACTTCTAACTCAGATCCAGCAATTTAGCAATTTAAGGAGACATTGTCTCAAAATGAATGAATGATGGGACTGGCTTATAGCTCAGTCCAAAGTCCTAGGTTCAATCCCTGATATAGGTACATATGTAAATAGCAGATTGTTTTATATAATATTCTGTAGTAATTGTTTTCTCTCTTTACTGTATCCAGGTTCTTGAGATCAGCCATCTGGTTCTTTTTTTTCCTAGCAAGCCTTTCTGTGCTCAAATACAAACCTTTTGCTGACCTTTAACATAAATATCTGCCCTGCTTACTGTGGTCACTTTTAGGCCATAGTAAAATTTTGGGAAGAACTCATTTTAGAATAATTGAATCAAATTCATGTTTAGTGCTTCTAAAAAGAACTTAGAAATCTAGAAAAATATTTTAAACTCAAAGCACATTATCAGTATACATTTTATTCCCCTTGGCAGTGCTGGGAATCAAATCCAGAGCTGTCATTTTATATTTCTTAGATTAATTTAACAACCTAAAAGTAAATTTTGCCTAAAAGTAGTTAAGAGTGGTTTTGAGGATTTCTTTTTCTAAGCTGCTGTAAGATTAGATTCAGCCTCTTAAAACTAGTAGAATTGTCGATTGCTGTAAAGATTTTTTTGTTTAATTGAAATGGAGTCCCTTTTATTGAAAATGTTCATTGGAAATTAATTTCAAAATCAGTGATGAGCCTGAAGGTTGATTGTTACTGTATTTAAACAGGTCAGAAGACGTCTCTAACCCAAGAGACAGAACTATTGGAATCCTTACTTCAGGAAGTGGAGCACCAGGTGATGACATAGTAAATGTAATCAAGTAAAATAGTCTTTATACTTTTTTGTTCATGTCTTTAAAATATATATTTGGGGGTGTGTGGAGTCAGAGATTACCTTTAAATGTTATGAGATCAAAATATCTAAGTATTGTAATATTTTTATGAAATGTGAGTTAGCTGATTGAAGTCTATCATATTTTGGGACTAAATTAAGACTTACGATGTGTGAAAACATAATTTGTAATGAGAACTAACCATAGAAATCTATATCCATAAAAAGTTAAAATTTCCTTATATTATGGTTTAAGTAGTACCTTTGGAATAGAGTAGTATTAACAGTTACTTCAGTACTTTTCACATTAAAATTTAGCATTTAATTTGTTGAGGAAATACCTATTACGTGCCAAATAGATAATAGGTATTGTTTTAGTTATTTGGGTTACAGCAGTTAAAAATGGCAAAATTCTGTGTTCATGGAGTTTATTAGAGGTGGATAAGTAAGAAGTGTATAGTAAATAGATATTTACTGTCTCATAACTATTTGATACATTCAAATATGACATTGGATTTTTCATTCTGAATTTTTTTTAAAAATGTCACAGGGGATTGAACCAAGGGGTACTCTACCTCTAAGCTATATCCTCAGCTTTTTGTTTTTTATTTTTGAGACAAGATCTCACTAAGTCGCCCAAGCAGGTCATTCAACCTTACAGTCTTTTTTCCCTTAGCTTCCTAGAGTGCTGTGATTACACATGTGCACCACTGTGAACAAGTACCTTCCCTCTTCTGCAGTTTAAAGATTTAATCTCCACAGAACAAACCAGTAGCCTTCTGTTGGAGTGATGTCACAGATTTTGGCAAGCTGTGGTTTGGTGGGCATTTATGTAGTGTGTTGTTTGGCTGTGCATAGTGGTGTACATGGCTAATTCCAACACTTGGAGAGCTGAGTGAGGAGGATTGCCCGTGAGCCCATGGCCAGCCTGCTGTACATAGTGAGTTCAGGATCAGCCTGGACTAGACTGGGTCTCTGTCTCAAAAAAAAAAAAAAAAGGTGAAACATAGTATAGTATGATAAATCCTGACAAACATATATGCTTTGAAATGACCACTGGTCATGTTAG
The DNA here is from genome assembly GCA_004027205.1 of Ctenodactylus gundi. Classification (NCBI taxonomy): domain Eukaryota; kingdom Metazoa; phylum Chordata; class Mammalia; order Rodentia; family Ctenodactylidae; genus Ctenodactylus; species Ctenodactylus gundi. The sequence continues at coordinate 273,930 of PVKB01000792.1, forward strand.
AGGGACCATTTTCATTATCTCGAAAGTTTTCTTGTGTATCTATACCGTCCTCATATTTTGTTGTCCGTGCAACTACCCATTTGCTTTCTGTTGTTGTAGATAAACTTTTAAAATGGAACCATATATTATGTGCTTGTGTCTAACTTATTTTACTTGGCAGATTTTGAGATGCATCTTGCTGTGTGCATCAGTAACTCTTTTTACTGCATAGAATTGTGTGTATGTAAATATCATGATATGTTTTTCCATTCAGCTGTTTCTGGCCATTTGAGTTTATTATGAACCAAAAAACAGTTTTTAGCTCTTACAGATGAAGATACTACATACATTCATATGAACATCTTTACGTGGTCAAGTATTACGTCTTTTTTCATCTTGAGTTCATTTAAAGCAAAATGGTTAAGTCAGATGATAGACATGATGTATTGTTTAATTTTTATTCGTTAGCATGTATGTATGATACGTAATAAGAGTGGGCTTGAGATACTGGTGTATGACTTGGTCATTTTTTATTTCTGTTCCCCCTTCCACCAAATCCCCTTCTCTCTTTACACAGTTTAACTTCTTCCATGTCTCATTTAGTTTGCTCTTGCAATTTTTCAGGTTGAATTTTCTTACATTAGAGAAACTGAGCTAATTAATCTTCTGTGTCTGATTTCACTAAACATAACAGTCTCAAAGTACATCCATTTTCCACAAATGATTCAGAGTTACCATCCTTCATTGCCAAGTAGTACTACATTATATAAGTATACCACATCTTTATTCATTCATCTGTTGGACATGCAGCTGCTGCCAAGATTTAGTAGGTGTAAGTTGAGCTGCTATAGCCATGAGTGTGCATTTATCATTCTAGTATGATGACTTTAACTGTTTTGTGAAGATACCCAGAAGAGGGATAGCTGGGTCAAATGGGATATCTGAAATGTCCATACTCTTTCCACAGTGGTTGTTCCAGTTTATAATCCCACAAACAGTGTAACCTCACCAGCCTTTGTTGTTTCTGGAGTTCTTGATATTCCCCATTCTTACTGGAGTAAGAAGGAACCTCTGTGTTATTCTGATGTGCATTTTTCTGGTGGCTAGTGATGCTGAACGTGTTTTCATGTATTTATTGGCCATTCAAATTAATTCTGAAACTGTTCATTCATTTCTGATGCCTAATTTTTGACTGTTACTTTGATTCGGGGGGCGGTAATTGTTTTTGCAGTTATTTATGTAATCTTGATAATAGTTCTCTTAGGAATAGTTGACATTTTTTCCCATTCTGTCAGTTTCCTCTTCACTGTGTTGACGCAGAAGCTTTTGATCTTTTTATTTGTTGATGGTGTTATCCATTGTTTATTGGATATTTTGTTGAAAAAATTCCTTGCCTTCAAGATTTTTGTCCATTTTATCTTCAAACAGATTCAGTGTTTCCATTTTAATATGTATGATTTAGAGCCATTTTGATTTGATTTTTGTACATGGTGAAGGATGTGAGTCTAATTTTATTCTTCTGTACGTGGATAGCATGTTTTCGAAGCCTTATTTGTTAGATGCTATCTTTACTCTAGGGTGTATTTTTGGCCCCTTTGTTGAAGATAAGATGACTGAAGGTACTTGAGGTTGTCTTTGTATTCTCAGTTCCGTTCCATTGATCCACTGGTCTATTTTGCCAGTAATGTGGTTTTTTTTTTGTAAGACTGTTGCTTTGTAATATAACTTAATATCTGGTATTGTTATATACCTTCTGATTTTATTCTGTTGCTTATGGCGGTTTTGGGTATTCTGGGTCTCTTTGCTTGTATATAAATTGTAGAATTGTTTCTTGGGGTGATCTACATAAAGGATCATGTCATCTGCAAATAAAGATAGTTTTGCTTCTTTTCCTACGCATGTTCCTTTATTCTATTCTTTTGCCTGATTGCTCTGGCTAAGATTTTGAGTATTGTGTTTGTCTTAGTTACTCGTTGCTGTGACAGAATACCCAACGTCCACAACTTCAGGGAGAAAAGATTTATTTAGCTTACAGTTTTAGAAGGTCCCACACCGTCTATACATAGGCAGCCAGCAAAGGTAGAAGCACATGGCAGAGGCTGGAGAGCTGCTTTCTCGGTTGCAGACAGAAGCTAAGTAAAGCAGGAGCAAGTCAATGTCTGGGAACTCAGGGAAGGCCAGACCCTTTCCTGGAAGAAGCTATAACAATGTTTCTTCATCTTTCCTTTATTCAATTCAAGATGGCAGTTTGGCCTGTCATAGCCGGGATTGGTATCCGTCACTTACTTCCTGGCCCACAAAACAACACACTCCTGGAAACTCTATGAGGAGCACCCCCAATCCCAACAAGTTGACACAATCCTCTCAGGTCAAGCCCCAAGCATCCTTCCCTTCCAGCCAAGCCCCACTTCCCAACAGCACATGGTTCCAAATATCTGAGGCTTCTGTGGGACACGCAAGATCGAACCATAGCAGTGATGAACAGAGGTAGTGAGAGTGGACATTCTGGTCTTGTTCCGGATTTTAGGGGAAAGGTTTGGTTTTCCTCATTTAGGGTGATGTTGTCAGTAGGGTTTTCATAAATTGCTTTTATCAGCCGGAGGTAAGATCTTTCTATGCCCATTTTTATCAGAGAAGGGTTTTTTTTTTTTTTTTTTTTTTTTTGTGAGACACAGTCTTGCTCTGCAGTCCAGTTTAGGCTGGTCTGAAACACTCTCTGTAGCCCAGTCTGGATTTGAATACATGTAATCCTCCTTTGTCAGCCTCCCAGGTGGTGGAATTACAGGCATGTACCACTATGCCCAGTTTATGTGTTCTTGGGGAATTGAAGTCAGGCTCTGTCTTTGCTAGCATGTACCACTGTGCTCTTCCTTCAGCCCAGGGTGTTAAAGTTTTTTTTAAAGGCTTTTCCTGCATCTTTTGAGGTGAGCATCTGATTTTCGCCTTTTTGTTTAGGTGGTATATTCCATTCATTGATTTACGTATGTTGAACAATCCTTACATCTGTGAGTATATCTGGTTATGGTATATGATCTTTTTAGTAATTTGTCACATTCTGTTAAGTATATTGATAAGGATTTTTGTGTCTATATTATGGAAACTGGTCTATAGTTTTCTTTGTTTCTTGCTCTTTTTCTGGTTTTTGGGTTAATATGATTAGAATTTTCAGTAAAGAGTTTGGCTGTGTTCCTTCACTTTTGCTTTCACTTTCATGGAAAAGTTTGAGAAGCTTTGACTGTAGCTGTTCTCATAATCTTATAAAATTTTGCATTGACTCCATCAGATCCTGGGATTTTCTTTGTTGAAAGATCCTTTTTTACTGGCTCAATTTAGTCCTTAGTTATGGGTCTATTCAGTTTTTGTATCTTCTTGGTTTAATCTTGGTATCTTATATGTGTCTAGGTATTTATCCATTTCTTCCAGGTTCTCTGATTTAATGCTTGTGTAATTGTATACTTTCTTTTGCTGTTGATTTCTAGTTCTATTCACTCTGATCTTTAACTATGCAGGGAGTTACTGCAGTTCTTTTGTATTTATTTAAACATGTCTGATGGCCAAGTATATGGTCTGGTTTGAAAAAAGTCCTATGTGCTGCCGAGAAAAAGATGTGTTGGACTGTAAGAATAGCTCATTGGTTAGAGCACTTGCCTTAGCAAGCTCAAGGCCCTGAATTGGATTCTGTGTAAGCTGGACATGGTGTGGCACATGCCCATAATCCTAGACTTCTGGAGGCTTAGGCAGGAAAATTGTTGTTTTCAAGGCTAGCCTGGGCTATATAGTGAGTTCAGGACCAGCCTGGAGTAAGAGTGAAACACTGTCTCTAAATAAGTAAATATACAGATGAATAAATAAAAGATGTGTTAGTTGATGTTGTATAGATAAGACATTCTGTAGGTATCAGCTGAGTCTGTTTGTTCCATGATGTGGTTTAGTTCTAATTTTTTAGTACTGATTTTTTTTGGTCAGATTGACCTGTCTATATGTGAGAATGGGGTATTACAGGCCCCTAATATAGTTGTATTGAGGTCTATTTGACATATCCAGTAGTTTGTTTTATTGAGTTAGTGTACCCACATTGGGTGTACATAATTTTATAATTGTGAGCTTTTCCTCTTGTGTTTTTCCTTTTGCTAGTATGTAACTAGTGTCTGTCTTTGTCTCTTCTGATCTATATTGGTTTGAAATATTCTGTCTGAGAATAGAATAAAAATTACTTTTTTTTCTTTTTTTATTTTCATATTACATCCTTTCCTCTTTGACACTCTAAATCCTTCCATTCTGTTTCCCTCTTCACAAACTATCTCATTACTTTTTACCATCTTTTACATTTTTATGGTTTGATTTTCTCATATTAGGGAATCCATATTGGTATTCAACTGTTTGTGTCTGATTCGTTTCCCTGAGCATAATGGCCTCAATGTGCATACATTTTCCTACAAATGACTCAAATTTATTTTTCTCTATGGCAAAGTAGCGTTCTGTTGTGCAGATATATACATCTTCTTTATCCATTTGTCTCTGTTGGACACATTGGCTTCTTTCAAGATTTGGCTATTAAAAATTGTGCTGCTATAAACATGAGTTTGCATGTACCACTCTCATATGGTAACTTTAACTGTTTTGGAAAGATCCCCAGAAGAGGTGTAGCTAGGTGAAGTGGAATATCTCAGTTTTTTGGGAAATCTGCATACTGCTTTCTTTCCATAGTGGTTGTGCCAGTCCACAGTTCCACGAGCAATGTTGGAGGGTTCATTTTCCCCAACAACTTCACCAGCCTTTATTATTTTTAGAGTTCTTCAAACCAACTATTCTTACTGGAATTGGGAGAAACCTCAGTATTACGTTGATTTGTATTTCTCTGATGTTTGAAGATGATGAATACTTTTTCATTTGATTATTTCTGTTTCTGACAGCTGTCTGTTCATTTTGGCTTTTCATCTTTGGATTGGGTCTTTTTTTGTGGTGGGATCTAGTTTTTTTCTCGGCTTTGTGTATTCTAGAGAATAATCCTATGTCTGAGGAGTAACTGGCAAAATTTTTCCCATTTGGTCCTCTCTTTACTCTGTTGATTCCTTTGCTGTGCAGAAGTTTTTTTTTTTTTTTTTTTTTTTTAACCTTGAAGTAACCTCATTTGTTGATTCTTCACGTTATCTCATATGCTTTGGGTAAAGTAGTGTTGAGAAGGTCCTGAGCTAAACCTGTTTTCTTCCAGCAAGTTCAGTGTTTCCATTTCAGTGTTTCGTTCTTCTGAATGTAGCTAGCCCATTTTCCCAGCTACATTTATCGGAGAGGCTGTCTTCTCCAGTGTATGTTTTGGCCCTTTTGTCCAATATCAAATGGCTGAAGTAATTTGGGGTTCTGTCTGCATCTGCAGTTCTGTGTCATTGAGCCACCTGTCTGTTTTTGTGCCAAAACTGTGTGATTTTTATAACTCTCGCTTTGCAGTGTAATTTTATATCTGATAATTGTGATGCCCCTTGCTTTTGTTTTGTTACTCAGGATTTTTTGTTGGCTATTCTCTTCTGGTGCTATATAAATTTTCAGATCATTTTTTTCTAGTTTTTTGAGAAATGTTTTTGGTATCTTGATTGGGATTTTATTGAATCTATGTATCAGTTTTTATAGTATGGCTGTTTTGACAGTGTTAGTCCTGTCTATCCAGGAATAGGAAATGCCTTTTCATTTTCTAGTACTGTCTTTGATTTTGTTATTCAGAGTACTATAGTGTTGAATATAGAGGTTCTTCACATCCTTAGTTAGGTTGATCCCTATAGGCTACTGTGAATGGTTTTGCTTTGCTGATCTTTTTCTATGTGTTTTCATTGTTAGCTGTAGAGGAAGACTACTGAGGTTTGTTTATTATTTTATATACTGCAACTTGGCTGAATTTGCTTGGCTACATAGTGAGTTTTGTGGAGTTTCTAGGGTGCTATATGTAAAGGATCATGTCATCCGCAAATAAGGATAGTTGACCTTTTCCTTTCCCATGCATATTCCATTTACTCTATTGCCTAACTCCTCTGGCTATGCTTTTGAAGTCTGTTGAAAAGAATATATAAAAGTGGATGGTCTTATTTCTGATTTGAGAGGAAATGCTTTCAGTTTCTTCCCATTTAGGATGATGTTGGCTGTAGGATTGTCATACATTGCTTTTATCAGCTTGATATAAGATCCTTTTTGTTGTGGTTTGGATCTTGAGTATCTTGAGTATTGTACAAAAGCCTCACTGTTTGGAACTGGCTGTTATTGTGAGGCTGAGTTTGTCTGGAAGGTGGAGATGCTTGAGGTTTTAACTGGAAAGATTGTGTCTAGATTGTTACTATTGGGAATTGTCAGGGAATAGCTTTCATGTATGTATTGTTGACTTGTGGGCGTGGACATGCTGGAGGGGCACTTAAGGAGTTGTTACCTAGCAGTTTGAAGTAATGAAAGAGGAAAAAACATTGTTACTGCTTCTTCTGGGAAGACTGTAGCAGCTGAGTTTGGAGATACTAACTTGACTTCTGTCTGCAATGGAGTGAGTAGCTCTCCAGCCTCTGCCCTGTGTTTCCATCTTTACTGGCTGCCATGATTTAACTCACGACTTTCTGGAACTGAGCTAAATAAATCTTTCCTTCCTTACACTGTAGATGTCAGATATTTTGGCACAGCAACAAATTAGTAAATAAGACCCTTTGGTACCTGTTTTCATCAGAGATTTGGTCTAGAAGGGATGTATTTTGTGAAAGGCCTTTCCTGCATCTATTGAGATGATCATGTGATTCTTGTCCTTTTGTTCATGTGGTGTATTACATTCATTGGTTTAGGTATGTTGAACCGTCCTTGAATTCATGAGATGAAGTGAATTTGGTCATGGTGTTTGATCTTTTTAATAATTTTTGAATTCTGTTTGCAAATATTTCATTGAGATTTTTTTTTTTTTTTTTGAGATGGGATTTTCCTCTTTAGGTCAGGCTGGTCCTGAACTCAGTATGTAGCCCAGACTGCCCTTGGACTGGAAGGCAGTCCTTCTGCCTCAGCCTCCCAAGTGCTGGTATTACAGGTGTGTGGCACCACACCTGGCTTTATGTGGTCCTGGGAAATCAAACTCAGGGTCTTGGGCTTACAAGCACTTTAGCTGCTGTGCATTCATTTAGTCCTTCATTAAGGATTTTTTGCATCTGTATTCTTGAGGGAAATTGGCCTGCAGTTTTCATTTTGTGCTGGGTTTTTATCTGGTTTGGGGGTTGAGGTGATAATCGGTTCCAGTATGGAGTTGGACAGTGGTCCCTCTCTTTCAATTTCATGAAAGTTTGAAAAATTGAAGTCTTGATAGAACTCTGCAGTAAATCTACCACATCTTGGGCTTTTCTTTGTTGGTAGACCCTTTATTGCCTCAATTTCATTCCTGGTTATCACTGTATTCTTTTTTTAACAAAATCTTCATGGCTTAATTTTATTATATCGTATGTGTCTGGGGATTTATCTATTTCTTTTGGATTCTGGAATTTGTTGGAATATAGGTTTTCAAAATAGTTTCTTTTAAACCTTAATTTCAAGAGTATTGTGAATTTACCTTTTTCGCTTCTGACTACAGTGTTGTGAATTTTTTCTTCTATTGGTAAGTTTGACTAGAGTTTTATCAACTTTATGTATCCTTTTGAAGAACCACCTCATCTGTGTTTTGATCTTTTGTGTTGAATCTCCATTCTGGTTTTATAACTTCCTTCTTTGTGTTGCTTGTTCTTGTTTTTCTAAGATATTTATATCAATAGATTGTTTAAATGAGATTTTTTTTTCCCCATATGTGTGTTTATAGCTATAAATTTCTCTCACTACTGCTTTCATCGTGTCTCACAGATTCTGGAATGATGTGCTTCCATTGTCATTTGGGTTTAGGAAGTTTTCTGGTTTCTTCTGTGATCTATCACTTACTCAAAATGTATTATTTAATCTCCATGTATTTTTTTGTGTTTGTTTTGTTTTGAAGGTTATGAAGAGAATACTTTATTGGGAAAATTACAGACAGGAAAGGGGAAAATTACAGACAGGAAAGGAGAGTAAAGGTTCTGCCAGTCAGAAGGGGACTCAGGAATGTGGTTTGCCCCATCTCCATGCCTTTGTGTAGTTTCTGCAGTTTCTTTTACTGTTGGTTTGTAGCTTCATTCCACTGTGAACTGAAAGTATGCAGAGTTATTTCAGTTGCCTTGTATTTATTTAATATTGTCCTATATTCAAGGATATAGTCTATTTTGAAAATGCTCATGTACTCCTGAGTATAATGTGTATTCTGTTGATGTAAAACAGTATTAGTAACTTAAGTCCATTGTCCATGGTGTGACTTAGTTATGATGTTTCTTTATCCACTTTGTCCAGTTGTCCTATTTGTAATAATGGAGTATTTAAGTCCCCTAGTATGATTGTATTGAGGTCTGTTTGGCCCTTCATGTCCAGTAGGTTTCTGGTTCATGTAGTTGAACACACCTACCTTGGGTGCATACATGCTTATGCATACATGCTTATAGTTGTGAGCTCTTCCTGTTGATTGTTCCTTTTATCAAAGTATGGATGATCTGTTTTGCTTTGAATTCTTAAGTGTCTGAAAATAAGAGTAGTACTACTGTTTGTTTCTGGGCTCCTGTAACATGTAGTGTTTTCATCTTTCTGCCTTCAGTTTGTTTGCTTGTTTTTGGGTGGTGTTTGTCTCTTGCAAACAACAAATGGTTGGGTTTTGTCTTTTGATTCACTTTGCATCTTTTGATTGTGAAATTTAGACCATTAGCATTGAGAGTAATGATTGTAAGATTTTTGCCTAATTCTGCCCTTGTCCTGTTCTTCTGGTGTTGGTTCTTTTTGTTACATTTTCTCTTTTGGATATTTCTGTTCCTCTGAGTTATTTGGTGCTGCTCTTCTCTCTGTCTCTAAGATCCCTTCAAACATTTTCATGGTCGGAGATTTCTTTATTTTCCACCGTGTGTGTGTGTGTGTGTGTGTGTGTACCCACACCCACGCCATCCCATCCCCATAACTCTCCCACTGTCACACCCAATTGGTTCTATAAAATGGTTTTCCCAAATCAGAGAAACCCTGTGATAGTTAACATATTTAATTTTTGGCATTTGACTCACATCATCCCTCAAATCACCACCCTTTAGCTCAGCTTCCTACCCATAGAGTGGGCTGCCATGGCCATATCTTGAGTCTACCAGAGCCCTTTATTGGGACAGTATGCCATTTGCCAAAAGTTCTTTTTGTTTGCTTGTTTTTTCTATTGTTTATTGCTTTTTACATGTTCATGCTTTTGGAAAACTCTTCCATTTCAAACATAATAGCAGTACTTTTTGTTCAGTCTGAATTACTGGACTTACCATTGGCCACTATTTTTAGGAATGTGTATATATGATGCTAAGGATCAAGCCCACGACCTCTTGCTCAACCCCAGTGTTGTGGTTTGGATCTGGAGTGCCGCCTCCCCTCCCCCGCCCAAAGTCTCATGTATTTTAATGTTATGTATTGTCTGTGGAACCATGTGCTGTTGGTAGATTGGGGCCTAGTCTGGATTAGGATTAAAGATATGTAAGTTAGGATTAACAGCATATAGTGGCCACACCTTCCACCTGGATGCAGGAGGGGCTAATCACTGGGAGGAGGCCTGGAAGGATATATAAGCTGCATCCTGCCTTCCTTGGATTAGGACTAGGATCAGGACTACTTTGAACTAGTCTCAACTTGCCTACCTGTTTTTGATGTCGTGAGAAGCTGCCTTCATCTCTGCCTGTGCCATGTACTTTGATTGCTGCTGGCCGCCCATGAGTAGGTTGTGACCTTCTGAAACTGTGAGCTAAAATAAACCTTTCCCTTCCTAAATTTGTGAGTGTCAGGTATTGAGTCACAGCAACGAAAAGTAACTAAGACACCCAGATTGCCAGCTCAGCCCCACTCTGTCTTAATTAAATTAAACCCTTTTGTTAGAGCAGGAGGGTGGAGGCAAGTCCTGTCCACAGATTGGCTGCATCATCCAGCCATTTGTAAGCAGCCCAAGTCTATGTGACAGGGTTGGTGCAAGGTGGCAGATGAGGAAGATTCTTTACTGATTAGATCCTCACAAACTCATAAAGAAAATGGCTTGGCTAAAAAAATGAGAACTCTGGGAATCAGGAAGCCCTGTTGCTGGCTGGCAGAGAACAAGATCTGGTATTGTCAGTCTCGCTCATTCTGTGAACCATATCAGGACCTTGAGTTATAATTACCATATTCAGGAAAAACTGCAGGCTTCTGACAGAAAAACATACAGTAGAATACCTTGGAAAAGGGTAGAAGCTAGACATAGTTGGGCCAATACTCAAAAATCACAAAGCCATATTTGGATATATTAATAGTCACCAAAAATGTATTTTTCATTGTCTTCTGAGTACATAAGAAATATTTAGCAGGACGTAGAATTTTATTTCTTCTAAGGGAAAAAGATCGAGAGACCAGATTTTCACTGGCATAGTGGCCTACTAGCTTCATAGGCAAGAAGCAGGGTGTGCTGACAGTCACACTTAAAAAGTTCCTCAAGGTAAGGGCTCAAGCCGAGGAATCTCACAGAGATTTATTGCTTATTTTCCCCAGGGAATTGTCACTCTTTCTTCCATCTTCACAGTGCTCTTGCATCTAGGAAGATGATTTCAAGCTTAGAGAAGAATCAACAAGGGCACAGAATCCTGGGGCAGCTCAGGCAGAACTGGACTTTCACCTGAAATGTGAGACCCAAGAGCCTGAAGTTTTCATATGCAGTATGACAGAGAGCTGTGAAGGGGCATCCAGACCACTGAGATGTGTGTGAGTGTGTGTATGCACACGTGTGTACACACAGACATCAAGGGATACTGTTAGTGCAGTAGTGAGTACCTAGGGAGCTCAGGAAACTCCAGATTAGGCTAGAAAAATATTTAATTGAAAATATGAGTTTGGAACTACCACTGGGGCCAGCAGCCAGGAAGGGAGACTGATGTCCCTTTAAAAACATTTTATCATGGGTACAGGTGTCCTTGTTTTGTTTACAGTGAACTTTGAGTATTTTTGTGCACATATATATCACATGAACTTTACAATCCATTCCCGTTTTTGGCACTTCCACACCCTCCCCATCCCCCCCCCCCCCCCCCCCCCCCCCCCCCCCCCCCCCCCCAACTTTCACTGTCGCACCTATTTGATTCTATATGATGTCTGTAGTCTGGTTTTCCCAAATCAGAGAAGCCATATTATAATTAACATATTTAACCTACTGTGTCTGACTCATTTCTTTCAAATCACCACTGTTTAGCTCAGCTTCCCACCCCTAGAATGGGTTGCAGTGACCAAATCTTGGTGTCTTTTATGAGTCCAGTAGAGTCCGTTATTGGAATATTTACCAAAAGTTTTTTTTTCCTTTATCTTACTGTATCTTTGTTGAGATTCTTTAACATGACCTCACTTATCAGTCCACATAAGAACTATAACAATGTAATTCATAAGGCTAGAAAATGTAAGAAAGAAGAAGGTGAAATTTAAATGCCCTAGCTGAGTACTGAAAGGTAAATGTTTGTATATTGAAAAGACTTTAGATTTTCATTACATCAATCAGTTTTCTTAGGATAAATGTGTATCAAAGACCAATTAAGTGAATTGCTACATGAAATGAATTTAAATCTATGTCACGTATGTTACACATAAAGCAGTAGATATACCATACTCATTTCAGAATTTTTTAAGCTTTTGTAAATTCTTTACTCACATTTCACTATTTTTTTCCAGGTTTGGTTTATCATTTTATCTACCTATTCATCCATAAATTCATGCACATTTATATTTTTAGAGATTTTGTACCTGTTCCCCATGTTGAATATAATTGTTTTGCAAACTAATATATTAAAAATTATGTGGGGAAGCTTCAGATTTTATGAGACAGCTGGTACTGTTTTAAAAGGATACCAATTAAATGATTCAAATACCAATCTTTTGTCATACTTCATAGAATTTTTTTTTTGCTTTATGTTTTTTGTGCTGCTTGTCTCTGTCTCGCTCAAAGATTATTTCAGATATTTTCTGCAGTGCTGGTCTAGTGGTCGCAAATTTCTTTAGGAGGGATTCTTGGTCATGAAAAATTTTTACTTCAATTTTCAGGCATAATTTTGGTGGGTGCAACAACCTGGGTTGACATTTGCTGCTGTTTTTGAAAGATCTTAACTCCAGGCTTTCTTGCACTATAAAGTTTGCATTGAGACCACTGTGGTAATTCGAATGGGTTTGCCTTGGTAGAATAATGTCTGTTTTTCTGTTGCTGCTTGTAATATTCTCTCTTTATGTTTTATTTCTGAGGTTTTGACTATATGTTGTGATGAGTCTCGTTGCTGGCTGAGGGTATTTGTCATTCTATAAGCTTCTTGTGCCTGAAAATTAATATTTCTACATTGGGGAAATTCTCTTGCATTGTTTTAGTGAATAAATTCTTTTTATCTTCAGTGCTGTCTTCTGCTCTTTTCTCCCACACCCATAATTCTGAGATTGATTCTTTTTGAGTCATCCATCAGCTGTTGTACCCAGCCAGCTTTTGAGTATATTCTCAGCTTTCTAAGTGGGTGCCCGAGAAGACATTGTACAGCTTTGTTACTCAGCTGCTGCCTTGACCAGTAGTGGTAGACTTGTTTAGGCTTTCTTGATCGTCAGAAGTTTGTATGTTTCCTTCAATTTTCAGGATAATTTCGCTGTGTACAACAACCTGCTTTGACACTTAGTGTCTTTTAAAGGTTGAAAGATTTTTTTTTTTTTTTTTTTTTTTTTTGCAGTTCCTCCTGGCCTCAAGTTTTGTATGGAAAAATCTGTAACTCAAATGGGCTTGCCTTGGTAGAATAATGTTTTTTTAAACTGTTTTTAATATTTTCTCTTTATGTTGGACTTGTTAGGTTTTGATGTGTCCAGGTGATACTCTTTTCTGGCCAACATTTGGTTTAATAAGCTTATCTATTGTCCAGGCTCTTTCTGAATCTCATTATATAGCCCAGGCTGGCCTTGAACTCATTGCAGTCCTTCTGCCTCAGCCTCCCAAGTGCTGGGATTACAGGCATGCACCATTTTGCCCTGCTTATGTGATGCTGGGGAATTCAGCTTAGGGCCTTGTGATGCTGGTCAAGCGCTTGCTCTACCCACTGTATTATTCCTTCAGCTCTGAATATGAATTTCTTTTCGTAGATTTCAGGAAATTTTCTTCCATAATTTCAGTGAATAAATTTTTTGCATGTTTTGTACTGTGTTCTGCTATTTTTCTCCCACAGCCATAGTTCTGAGTTTCTCTTTGAGTCGTCCATTGGCTGTTGTGTGCAGTTACTTTGCTCCCTTCATATTTTGGTGTCATGCCTGATAATGGCATTGATTCCTTCAACCTTCAAGGTCTGAAATTCTGTCCTTTCAGTGTTTGAGTTGAATTCTGCTTTCAGTTTGAGTTTTTCATATTTTGAACTTCAGCCAGATTTTTTTTTGACATTTTCCACTTCTCCATTAACATGTTTCTTCATATCTTTTATTGTCTTATTTACCTTAGCCTGCTTTTTATTTGTGTCTTCTATATGCTCAGTAAGATTTGTATTCATTAGGACCATTATTTGCTTAGTGAATTCCTCTTTAAGCCTCCTGATCATTACTTGCAGTTTTTAAAGAATGCCTTGTTTGAACTGACTATTTGACATAAACCAACTGGTCTATTTGTTTGTTGACTTCTTTCGAATGAGTTCAACTAATTCAAGGGTCGGGACATTAGTTTCTTGGGGGGAGAAGGGGGCTCAGGAATTTCTGTGCGTGTCCTATTTTCTTGTCTACCCATGATTCTCTTGATGAGAAACTTCATTTTAATGGCTTAACTGAGAGGTTTCTTTGAACATATATAAGTATATGCCAGGGAATGGGAATTAAAAGTTCACTGAGGACTGGAGGAATGGATCACTGGTTAAATTGCTTGCCTAGCAAGTGGTAAATGCTAAGTACCTGAGTTCGATTCCTCAGCACTACATAAAGCCAGGTATGGTGGCACATGCCTGCAATCCCAGCACTCGGGAGGCTGAGGCAGGAGGATTGCCATGAGTCCAAGGCCAGCTTGGGCTCAGTGAGTTTAAGAACAGCCTGGGCTGCAGAGCGAGACCCTGTCTCAGAAAAAAAAAAAAAAAAAGAAAAAATGTTAACTAAATTTTGTGGTGGGAGTAGGCAGTGAGAAATGTACCTAACAATGTGAAAAGTTAAGTCAACTCAGTATGTATTCCTTTATATAAAGAATTAAATGTAAGTTCTTTATCAGATAAATGTTTTACAAAGATTTTCTTTTCCTTTAAGTGTCCTGTGAAGCACAGAAGTTTCATATTTTAACAAATTATTAGCATTTTTAGTGTTAAGATATCATTTTCTAGGTCTGCAAAGATTTTGTAGTGTGTGGTCTTTGAGAAAGTTGTTTGAAGCTGTGTGTTTAGATTTATTTTCCTTTTCATTTTTCCCCACTATTAATATACATATGTAATACATAGTGTTTACAGTGATTTTGATTGTTTCATGCATATATGTATCATATCAACTTTACAATCTGTTCCTATTTTTCACCCTCCCACCACCTCCCTATCCCTTCCCCCAGCTTTGGCTGTCAATCATTTCATGTGGTTCTATAGAATGTCTGTGTTCTGGGTTTTCCAAATCAGAGAAACCATACAGTACTTAACATATTAATCGTCCTCACATAAATCATTTTAGTTAAGTCACCACTCTAATTCAGTTTCCTATTCCTCAAATGGGTCACAGTAGTTAAATCTTGATACCTCTTCTCTGAATCCAACTAATCCCTTTATTGTGATATTTACCAAAAGTTTTTTTTCTATATTTTGCTATATCTTTGTTGCTATCCTTAAACCTGGCCTTACCTACCAGTTCACATTAGAAAACTACAAGCATGTAGTTCAAAAGACTAGTAAATTTGGGAAAGAAGAAAAAAAAGTTAAATTTCAAATGCCTTAGCTGAATACTGTAAGGTACATATTTGTACATTCACAGTGTTATCTTTACATCAATCAGTTTTCTTATGATAAATTTTCATCAGTGACCTAATAAGTGAATCACTACAATAAAACAAAGTTAAAACTATATCACATTGCTTAATTAAATGAACTTAAATCTATACCACATAAATATGAAGTAACAGGTATGAAGGAAAATTTAGTTATTTCTGAATTTTTAAACTTTCGTAACTTATTTACTCTTGTTTCACTGATTTCTAACATTCTGCTAGATTTGGTTTATAATTTTATCTATCCATCCATATATTTATGCATTTGTATTCTTAAGAGATCTTATGTCAGTTCCCTATGTTGCATTATTAATTAGAAATTATTCTATTTTGCAGACTACTATTACTAATAATAATATGGGGAGATTTCACAGATATTATAGAAGAACTGGTACTGTTTTAAAAGTATATCAATTGGATGATTTAATTACCAGTCTTTTTTTTTTTTTTTACATTTTCTCTTTAGATATTACCTATCCTCCAAGCTGTTTTGAGGCTGTTTATGTTTCTGCCTCTCAAAGAGGATAAACTCACCTTCAGCATCAAAAAAGTGAACTGCTTCATTCAACAAGCTTAAGACTTTGTCAGTTTGCTACATTAAATGGACTTACATCTGTATCACATATATATGCTACAGTTAAAACAATAGATAAATAGCTTTTCTCAGTTATTTCACTTTTTTTGACTTTTTTACATTGATTACTCATATTTCACTAATAATTAACATTTTGCCCTATTTGGTTTTTCCTTTTAGCTATCAGTTCATCCCTAATTTCATGTATAGGCTTACTTTTTTCTCAGCTCATTCTCCTCTAGCTGTTGTCGCTTTTTCTCTGGGGTCATTGGTGTTGCTGTCCTCCCTTTCACTTTCTAAGTTTCCTGTAAGTATTTACTGCAATACTGGCTTAGTGACTGCAAATTTCTTTAAGCTTTCTATATTATGGAAAGTTTTAATTTCTCCCTTTAAATTAGATAATTTTGCTGGATATAGCAGTCTTGATTGGCATTTATATTCCTTTAGTGCTTGGATGACATTGCTCCATGATTGCCTGGCTTTTAGAGTTTGGATTGAGAAGTCTGCAGTTTTCCTGATGGGCTTGTCTTTGTAGGTCACCTTCTGTTTTTCTCTTACCGCTTTTAGTATTTTCTCTTTATGTTGGATTTCTAGTATTTTAATTATTATGTGTTGTGGTGAGGATCTCTTCTGATCAAAGTTGTTTGGTGTTCTATATGCCCGTAGTAGTTCTGTGTTCATTTCTTTTCTTAGATTTGGGAAATTTTATTCCATAATTTCATTAAACACGTCCTTTAAGCCTTTTGTTTTGTCCTCAGTCTTCTCCTGGACTCCCATAATTCTGAGGTTGTTTCTCCTTGAATCATCTATTAGCCGTTGTAATGATTTGCTTTCTTTCTTTCTTACTTTGTGTTCTTCATGGCCTGTATGTTGCAGCTCAGTCACTTTGTGTTCCAGGTCTGACATTCTATTCTGGAAATGTTTAATATGGTTGTTATTGTTTCCTATGTGTTTTTCACTTCCTGAATATCTGCATTCAATTTTTTTTATATCTCTGTTGTGTTCTTCTCTAATTTCTTTTATTGCTTTTATTATCTTCTGGTATATTTCTTCTATGGTCTCCTCAGTTGCTTTTCAAGGATTGCTTTTAGCTTAGCCATGTGTTGGTGTAGCTCTTGTGCTGTTTTATTTCCTGCTTTCTTTCCTGCTTTAATTCAATGTATTTCTGTGCCCAGAAGTTACCATCATTTTTCCTCTTTTCGTTTTTGGATTCTGCAATTTCAGTATCCCTGTTATCATCATCTGGGGTGTCAGGTCTTTTTGTAGGAGATTTGTTACCACGTTTCCCCATGGTTCTGTTATCTCTGGCTGTCTCTGGTGCATAGGAAAGAAGGGTTTGGTGAAGGCCCAGTCCTAGATACCTCTGGAATCCTCTGGCCCAAGGGGCAGACAGAGTGATGGAATTGGAATTCCTGGTCCTAGATGCCTCTGGAAGCCTCTGGGGCTCCGGATTGACAGGGTGATATAATTCCCTGGAAGCCTGTGGCTCACAGAATGGATGGGTGATGGACTTCCTGGTCCTAGATGCCTCTGGCGTGCAGGGCAGCGGTGAACTGGATGCCTCTGGCCAGCGGATCAGTAGCCTTTTCCCCTTCTTTTTCCCTCTCTTCCGCTTGTGCCAGTTTCTTCCTAGGGACTGTTTAAGGGTGACCCCAAAGCCCTGATGTGCTCTTCTGAGCTTTCTTTTACTCTAAAGGGTTCAGTGTTGGGCTTATTTTTTCCTTCTTTCAAAATTGGCTCCTGCTTATGTCATTCATTGCCTGTGAAGGCTACTGAGCCTTGTCTCTGATTTGGGCTCCTGGGACCTTTTCTTGGGGGAGCGCACGTTACATTAGTAGTACACACTACCTGCCGACAATTCCCACTTCTCTGGATCTGCACTTACCTCAGGCTGAGGTTCTGGCTTCAGACTTTACTCTGTCTGTGATCCGTAGATGCCGGCAGCTTGGGACCGCGCTGAGTCGGCTGCGTTTTTCCTTCTCTTCCGATACCACTTCAGGATTTCTGGCCCTTCCGCATCCTCCTGTCCGTTGTTGGGGTGCTCCATCCTCTCCCAGCTCCTTCAGATGTTCGGGGCCCACGCGAGCTTTCCTCCGCCCGCAGCTGCCTGCGGCTCCAGCATTTGCAGCCGACCTGCGGTGGCTTCCTTGGCTGCTGGGATTGTATTTTTTCCTCTTGATTTTGATGTTCCTTTGGAATTTATGGCCTTCCTCTGGCCTCCTTTCATTTGTTGGGGATGCCCCTCTCTTTCCTAGCTATGCTGAACACACTTTTTCTGACTAAATTTTCGACTTTTTAAGTGGGTCGATGAAGAGACATTGTGCAGCGCTCTGTGTGTTTAGATTTACGATGTATTTTCAGTTATGTTGGTAAAGTATGTATTCAAGGTGTGTTTTTGTTGTTGACACTTTATGATCGTGTGGTTATTTAGTTGTTCCAGCACCATTATTTAGAAGGAATTGGCTTATCTCTTTCGGAAATGAGTTATTCATATATATGTGGACTGTGTTCTGCTTCACTGATTTGTTTTCCTGCCAGTTGTACACTGTGTGTTTTGAAGCCAGGTTTTGCCATGTTGTCCAGGCTGGATTTACATTTGAGATTATCCTGCTTCTGCCTGTCAGGTAGTTGGGATTAAAAACTGCATCACTTTGTCTGACTTACATTGATTATTGTGGCTTTAGAAAAAAAGCGTGTTGTATTTCCAAGTTTTCTTTTTTTCCTGTTACGGTTTTACTCTTTCATACATTTCTTTGTGAATTCTGGAATTAGCTTATTAATTTCTACTGTTTGGGTTAAGATTGTGTTGGACCTGTAGATTAATTTGGGAAAAGATGACATGCTAAACAGTACTAAATCTTTTCTTACTAAATCTTTTCTTGAGTAATTATACTCTCCATTAAATCTCCTCTAATTTCTTCCCATAATATTTTGTAGTTTTCAGAATGTCTTCATTTTAAAATTTTTTCTTGCTTCTCTTTATATATATTTTATTTACATATTATATCCTTTTCGCCTTCCCATCCCATCACTTCCCTCCCCTCCTCCCTTCCCTTTCCTCCACAAAGTCTGTCTCCTTACTTTTCTTCCATATCTTATATTATTTATGGTTTGGTTTTCTTGTATTAGAGAAACCATATGATATTTAACTTTCTGGATCTCATTCATTTTGCTCAACAGAATGGTCTCAAATTGTGTTTGTTCTCCTACAGATGATTTGAATTTGTCATTCTTTATGGCAGAGTAGTACTCCATTGTGTACATATATACCACATCTTTATACATTCCATCTATGGTTGGGCATATTGACTTCTTCCAAGATTTGGCTGTTATAAATCAAAATTTCTAATACTTATTTGATATTTCAGGTTTTGTTTTTGGATGTAGGGCCTGACTGTGTACTTAAGGCTGATGCTGAATTCCCTGTGTAGCCCATGCTGGCTTCGAGCATACAGCTATCCTCCTGCATCATGTACCTGAGTGCTGGGATTGCAGGCATATGCCACCATGTCCACCTTACTGGGGTAGCAAACTGAGGACTTTGCGCTTGCTAGACAGTCACAATAACTGCTGAGCTATGTCCTCAGCCCCTCAGATTTTTTAATGCAATAGTAAATGGTATATATTTTTTTTCAGAGGGACTTTTCTGATTCCTCAGGGTGTAAAACTTTTGTGTATGTTGATGTTATATCATGTAATATTGCTGAACTTAAATAGTTCTAATAGCTATTTTGTAAATTGCTTGGTTTGCAGATAGGTAGACATATTGTCTCTGAATATAATCTTGTTTATTGCCTTTTATTTCTGTTCTTGTTAAGTTACACTGGATGGAACCTGTAGTATAGGGTTGATTTAATTTACAATGTTAGCTCTAGGTGTATTGTAGTAGCTACTTAAGAGGTTCAGGAATTCTCTGCTTTTGTTTGAGTAGAGCTTTTAGTTCATTCAGGCTGCTGTAACAGAATGCCCTGAAGTGGGTGTTTCTTAAATGAGAAATGTGCTTCTTACTATTAGGAAGTCTCAAGGACAAGACAGATTCAGTGTCTGGGGAGGGGCCAACTTTTAGTTCAGAAGAAGATCCGCCTTTTTGTGTTTTCATTTGGTAGAAGGGATTAGCCAGTATTTTGGAATCTCTTTTACGTGCACTGTCTTTGTCTATCTTTTTGCAGTACTGAGGATCCAGCTGAAGGTCTTTGCACTGATCTGTGCACATCTTTAGTCCAGTTTTTAGTTTTGATTTCGAGACAGGGTCTTGCTAAGTTCCCAAGTTGCTTACGCTGAGTTTGAACTGGAATTTTTCTGCCTCAGTCTTCCAGAGTGTTGCAGTTTTTTGCCACTCGGTCCAGCGTGGGATCTCTTTTATAAGGGTTGTGATGCCGACCTGAGTGTTCTGTCACATCACACTTCATAAGTAATGCTTTCTTGTGTCATCATGTTTTTTATTAGGATTTCAGCATGTATTTTGGAGCCTGTCAGAGTTGATTTTTTCCGATTTTTCTGCATGTAATCGTGTATATTTATTGATGGATTTTTATGGTACTGGAGATAAATCTGAGTCTTTGCATTCTACATCTCTAGCTCTTTTGTTATGTTTTTAATGTTTTATGAGAGAAGTTCTTGTGAGTCTTTAAATAGCCTATTCTGGGCTTGATCTTGCTATCTTCTGCTTCCTAGATCGCAGTTTTAGTTTTTAATGTGGTAAATTATGTTGTGATTTGTTAGCTTTTTTGTATTAAATCAGCAGTGTACTCCTGTGATTGAAAGCCACAGTTAGTTTTGTGGATTTTTTGTATTGTGAGATTTGATTAACTTAAATTTTACTTAGAATTTTCATGTGCATAAAGGATATTAGACTACAGTTTGTCTTTTGCTTTTAAATATTTTTGTCTGGTTCTAGTTATAGAACAATGCTGGCTGCAAAGAATGAGTTGTAAAAGTTTATTGTCTTCAATCTTTTATAGTTGTGTAGAGTTGATATTGTTCTTAGATGCTGGTTAAAATTCACCACTGAAGCCATTTGAGTCTTGTTTCTTTATGAAGTGGCTTCCATCTATAAATTAAATTTCTTGCATAGATAGAAAATCCCATCACCGAAAGGTTTTTTTTTTTTTGGCACTACAGGTTAGTTGCCAAGTCTTTAATATATAGGCCTTTGGGGGGACTTTTAGGATCAAGTCTGTAATACGGGTTTATACATATCATTCATGTGGCATTTGAATAATACTGAGCTTGCTAGGTTTGCCATAACAAAATACCACTGACTGGGGAGGCTTAACAGAAATATATTTTTTCTTCATTGGGGAGGCGGAAGGTTCAGAATGTTGGCCGTTTTCGTTTTTCTTGAGGCCTTTTCCTTGGTTTATAGTGACTGCCTTCTCATTGTGACATGGACTTCTCTCTGTGTGTGAGCACTCTTGATGGCTCTCTTATAAAGATACTTGTCATTTTGGATTAAGGCTTCTACCTTGATGGCCTCATTTTTAATCTAATAACATATCTAAATATATTTTTGGTCTGAATATTGGGAGAGTTGTTTGTTGAATTTGAAACATTCAGATACAAGGGTAGGAAGAGACATAAGTCAGTCCATAACAAATAGGTTATGAAGCTGTTTCATTATATCTGTGTAATCTTTGGAACAAAGGGTTTAGGAACTGAATGAAGTAAGAGAGTAGATAGTATTCCACCTTTACACATAGAGTCACAGTTACATCACTAGTCATTGGCAGAATTAGGACTTCAACTGGTAGTAGTTTAATTACAAGATCAGTAGTCCTGAATCTTACTTTACTAAACTTAGATTTCTTTTTTCTTCTGCAATAGTGTTTATGAAATTGTTTGATGAAGCTAGGCCTGGTGAGCATACCTGTAATCCCAGCACTTTGAGAGGCTTAGGCAAGATCTCAAATTTGAGCCCTTGTTGAGCAAATTAGTGATTTAGTGAAATTCTTTCACAAGATCAAAACTGAGTAAATAAAGAAATGAGTTGAGGATATAGCCCAGTGTGAAGGCTCAATCCCTCGTATCATAAAAAAAAGAAACATGATACTCTTGAGAATGCGTGTATATGTGTTCTGACATTCTGTTAATTAGAATTTAACCCTAGAATTTCTCGCTTTTTAAAGTTTTCTAAGTTGCTGGATTTGTTCATTAAAACAAGTAATCAGTTCACTTTATTAGTGTGGAAATATATATATGTTATTTTCTTGTTTTTGAAATAGGGTCTAATTATATAGTCCAGGCTAACTTTGAAGTCATTATGTAGCCCAGGCTGGCTTTGAACTTCAGTTTCTTGTGCCTCAGCCTCCCACATGCTGGGATTACAGACCTGCACCACCATGCCTGGCTACAAAGTATTTGTCATTACTTACTTAATATTTGACTTATTCTAAAATATGAAGTGAGAAAACTTGATTAAAGTCAAGTATGCTTATTATAATGATTTTGTTTGAATGGAAATAAATCCACTTAGAGTCTTTGATTCTTAGTTTGTAGCCTACGGTTATTTTATTTTTTCTTTATCTCTTTTTCAGTATATATTAACTTTTAATTTTTTGCTTGAGTTAAAATTTTAAGGTACCATTGAATAATTCATTTTGTTGCTTTAGATAATTTTTTTTTCTCTCACACAGTTGCGGTCTTGTAGTAAGAGTGAATTGATATCTAAGAGCTCAGAAATTCTAATGATGTTTCAGCAAGTTCATCGAAAGCCCATGGCATCCTTTGTTACCACTCCTGTTCCACCAGACTTTACCAGGTATGAGAGTTTTTGAATTTTCATTGTATTTTGAAGTTTGTATACAAAGGTATTTTATTATTTTTCTTAACTTTTTGTGATACTGAGAATTAAGACTAGGACCTTTTCACACAGCTACATTCCCAGCGCATTTTTATTTTTAATTTTTATTTATTTACTTTTTTGAGATAGAGCTTGTTTAGTAGTCCAGACTGGTTCTGAACTCATTGTGTAGGCCAGGCTGGCCTCAAACTCTGGGAAGTCCAACTTCCTTAGCATCACAAGTGTTGGGATTACAAGTGTGCACCACCGTGACTGGTCAGTTTTCTTTTTGATTTTGAAAAAGGTTCTCATTAAGTTACTAAGTTTCCCACACTGAACTCAAGCTTGTCATTCTTCTGCCTCAGCTATCCAGCATGTTGGGATTATATGCCTGTGCCGCCAGGCTTTGCTTAATTATCTTGTTTATTTTTTTGAGATAGGGTCTTATTTAGTAGTTCATGGGGATCCTGAACTCCCTATGCAACCCAGGCTTGCCTCAAACTCAAATCCTGCCTCAGCCTCCCTAGTACTAGGAATGTAGGTGTATGCTATCATGCCTGGTTTATGTGATACTGGGGAATCGAACTCTAACTGCTGTGCTATTCCTCTAGCCCTTAGCTCACTTGTCAAGATGCTGTATGTAATGATAGGATCTGGTGAACTCTTTATTTTGTGCATGTATATCTGGACACAAAAAGAAGTCCTGGACAATGTAGTAAGTTCAGAACCATCCTTGATTACAGAGTGAGACCCTGTCTGGGAAAATGGCTCGCTTTTGGCTATAAAATATAAAATGATAGTGACTTAGAATTATTTTGGAGTTTTATTTTCCATGAGAAAAATGGTAACTCCATCGATATATATTCTTGTATTATCTTTTGAATTAATTCATAACTTGTTAAACTCATAAATGAATCAGGTTGAAAGAATTTGAAGATGTCATCATAACTCCAGATGTAAAAAGAGAATGAGGGGGAAACAGGTTTTGCAAAGTTTGTAATCAGTATGCTTTTCTAGTTTTCATTTTGGGTGATTCTTCCAGTTTTCCAAACCAGGTTTTGTAATGCAGGCCTGTAATCTCAGCACTGAAAAGCTGAGGTAAGAGGATCCTAAACTCCAGCCTACAGTGGGTGACTTAGTGAGACCTTGTCTCAAAATCAGTGATAAGAATGGGCTCGCAGTGTATCTTAGGGTGAAGTCTGGCATCCCTAGTACCACAAAAAATAAATAAATAATTTTTCCAGAACAGCATATTTTTTCAAGCATATTTAGAATTACACCATGGTGCTAGACTGGTGATTTTTAACACCAACACTTGGATTCTTTTGAAAGATTGTCAATGCTAGATAATTTTGTAAGGCCATTTAGAAAGAAGTTTCTGTGTTTACAGTAGTCAGTGGAGATGGCCATGACCAAATACCACACTGGTTACTTTAAACAACAGAAATTTATTTTCTCAGTTTTGTGGCCAAAAATCTAAAATTATATAGTAGTGCCAGGAAATTTAGTGTCTGGGGAGGACCCTCAAATTGGAGGCAGGTTCCTTGGCTGCATGTCCACATGACCTTTTTTTGTTTGTTTTTGCAAGGAGACAGATCAGTCTCTGTTGTTTCTTCCTCTTTTATCAGAACATCAGCCTCATTTGGTTAGGGCCTCACTCTTAACTCATTTAACTTTGATTACTCCCCCCCCCCCCACTTCATTTATGTGTAAGTGCAAAATTTGAAGTTTGCATTGATCTTGAGCATTTTGTGCACTTACATATCATGGCAAAGTTACAGATCCTTCCCCTTTCTGCTTTCGACCCTCCCTCCACCCACCCCCTAATTTCCCATTATTTCCCACGGTAATTCAATGAAATAATTGTGTTCTGGGTTTCTCATAACAGAAACCATTCGATATTTCACTTTCTGCTTCTGACTCACCTCACTAAGCATGATGGTCTCAAGTTGCCTCCATTTGCCTACAAAAACCTCCAACCTGTCTTTATAGATGAGTAGCATTCCATTGTGTATAAAAACTACAGTTTATGTATCTGTTGGTCTGTTGATGAGTACTTTGATGTCTTTCACATTTTAACTATTGTTAGTTGTGCTGCTATGAACATGGGTATACATGTATCTCTGTTATGTATTTTTTTTTTAACTCTTTTGGGAGTATTCCCAGAAGAGGTATTGCTGGATCAAAGGGGATATTTATTTTTAGTCTTTTGAGAGTTTTCCATACTGTTTTCCTAGTGGTTGTACCAGTTTACATTCCCACCAGCAGTGCAAGAGGGTTCCTTTTCCCCCACAGCCTCGCTTGCACTGATTGCTGTTTGTGTTCTTGATATAGGCCAGTCACTCTGGAGTTAGATGGTGTCTTAGCGATGTTTTGATTTGCACTTTTCTTATGGCTAAGGATGTTGAACATCCTTTTATGTATTTATTGGCCTTTTGGACTTAATTCATCTGTGAACTGCCTATTCATTTCTTTTGCCCTTTTTTCAATAGGGTCCTCGATTTTGAGGGCCTAACTTTTCTTTAGTTCCCTGTATATATTCTGGTTATGAACCTCCTATCTGAGGTATTGGTGGTGAATATATTTTTTCAATCTGTTGGTTCTCTTTTTGCACTGTTGACAATTTTCTTTGCTGTGCATAAACTTTTTAATTTGATATAATCCCATTGGTTAATAGTAGGGGCAATTTCTTTTGCTTTCGGTGTCTTACTAAGAAAGTCTTTGCCTATACCTGTGTCTTTTAGATATTTGCCTAATTTGTCTTCTAGAAGGGTCAGTGTTTCAGTTTTAATATCTAGATCTTATATCCACTTGGATTTGATTTTGGTGCATTTTATCCACTTGGATTTGATTTTGGTGCATTTTGGAGTGTATCTAGATTCATTCTTCTGCGTGTGGATGTCCAGTTTTCCCAGCACCATTTGTTGAAAAGGCTATCCTTTTTCCAGTGTATGCTTTTGGCTCCTTTATTGAAGATTAGGTAGTTGAAGGTATTTGAGTTTGTCTCTGCATCCTCAGTTTTGTTCCACTGGTCTATCTGGTCTGTTTTTGTACCAGTACCAAATTTTTTTTTAACAACTATTGCACTATAGCATAGTTTGATATCTGGTATTGTAATACTTGCTGCTTTAGTCTTGTTGCTCAAGATTGCTTTGACTTAAATACTTTTCTTAAGGCCCTTTCTCTAAGTACCATCACAGTGAAGATTAGGATTTTAACACTGGAATTTTGGGAGACACAATTCACTCCATAATATTGGGTACAGATGAGCACTTACAGTAGTTCTTTTTAAATCTTAGTTTTTTTCCTATGATGAAAGATGACCTGCTGCTTCAGATTTGTAATTTAGTATGGTACAGTTGATCTAACACTTTTGAGATGGCTTAAAGAATACTATAAAATTTTTGTAGCATTTTGAGTGGTATGATTATTTAGCAACAGTTATTAAAACTAAAAATATATGTTGAGCTGCTTTTCATTTTTACTTTTTAATGCCCTCTGATGACTTCAAGGCTTTCATCTTACTGGAGTTTTGCCCATTTTGTCTTATAGCAGATTCAGTACTTCCATTTTAATATCTAGGATGTTGATCCATTTTGTTTTGATTTTGGCACATAGTGAAAGATGTGGGACTACTAGGTTTTCTTTTTTTGTTGTTAAAGAGGCCATCATCTCTCCAGTATTTGTTTTTGGCCCCTTTGTCAAAGATCAGATGGCTGAAGGTGTTCAGAGTTGTCTCTGCATTCGCAGTTCTGTCCATTGACTTACCTGTCAAGTTTTGTGGTGATGCCATTTGTGTTTTTTTTAAATGACTGTTGCTTTGTGATTGTAACTTGATGTCTATTGTTGTAATGCTTCTGGCTTTTGTTTTGTTGTTTAGAATTGTTTTCTGTATTCTGGGTCTCTTCTGGTTCCATATAAATTTTGGATCCTTTTTTTTTCTCGTTCTGTGAAAAATGCTGTTGGTATTTTGCTCAGGATTGCATTGAATTTGTATATTAGTTTTGGTGGTATGGCGATTTTGATAATATTGGTTCTGCCCATTCAGGAACAGGGCATATTTTTCCTTTTTTAAATACTTTCTTCAATTTCTTTCTTTCTTTCTTTCTTTTTTTTTTGGTATTTATCACTTCCCTTTCCCCTTTCTCCTTTATTTTCCTTTTCCACAATGTCCATCTTTTTTCTTCTGTATGTTTTACTTTTTTATGGTTTGGTTTTCTCATATTAGAGACATCATATGACATTCAACTTTCTGGGTCTGATTCGTTTTGCTGAGCATAATGTTCTCAAGGTGCATCCATTTACCTACAAGTGACCCTAATTTATCATTTTTAATGGCCAAGTAGTAGTTCATTGTGTATATGTACTGCATCTTCTTTAGTCATCTGTACTGTGGCATATTAGCTTCTAGGATTTGGCTGTTATAAATTGTGCTGCTATAATCATGTATCACTATAGGATGACTTTTAATTCTTTTAGGAAGATGTATTGCTGAGTTGAATGATATATTAATATGCAGTTTTCTGAATCTCCACACTGCTTTTCATAGTGGTTGTACTAGTTTTCAGTCCCACCAGCAGTGTAGGAGGGTTTCTTTTTCCTCACAGCCTCGCCAGCATTTGTTGTCTTCAAGTTCTTAATAGCAGCCATTCTTAATGGCATTAGATGTAACCTCATTGTTGTTTTAATTTGCATTTCTGTGGTGACTAAAGGTCTTGAACTTTTTTTCATATATTTATTGGCCATTTGGATTTCTGAGAACTGTTTATTCATTTCAGATTCCCATTTTTTGATTGGGTCCTTAACTTTGGAGGGTTGAATCTTTTTCAGTTATGGATATTCTTAAAAATAGTCCTCTGTTTTGAATACCTGGCAGATTTTTTTCCCACTCCGCTTGTTCTCTTTTCACTTTGTTTATTGTTTCCTTTGATGTGCAGAAACTTTTTAATTTCATATAGTTCAATTTGTCAGTACATGTTGTTACCTCTTGTGCATTATTTTATTGAGAAAGTCCTTGCCTATGACTGTGTCTTCAAGGGTTTTGCGATTTTTTTCTTTTAACGAGTTCAGTGTTTCTGTTTCAGTGTCTAAATCTTTGCTCCATTTTGATTTAATTTTGGTACATGGTGAAAGTTGTGGGTTTAGTTTCATTCTTCTGCATGTTGTTAGCCAGTTTTCTCAGCATCATTTGTTAAAGAGGCAACCTTATCTCCAGTGTATAGTTTTGGCCCCTTTGTCAAATATCAGATGGCTGAAAGTATTTGGGGATGTTTCTGCATCCTTGATTCTATTCCATTTATTCACCTGTCTGTTTCTGTGCCAGTATGAAGTTTTTATTACTTTTGCTATAATTTAATATCTGGTATTTTGATGCTTCCTGCTTTGTTTTGTTGCTTAGGATTATTTTGGCTATTCTTGGCCTCTTGTTGTTCCATATAAATTTTCAGTTTTTTTCTCTAGTTATGTAAAAAAAAAAAATGCTGCTGCTATCTTCCTATCAGTTTAAGCAGTATAGAGGGCCTTCACTTGCTTTGTTAAGTGATGCCTAGGTAATTAATTTTTTTGAGGCAACTGTGAATGGAGTTGTTTTTCTAATGTCTTTCTCTGTTTTCATTGTTGCTGTAGAGGAACGCTTCTATTTTTTGTGTATTGATTTTATATTCTGCAACTTAGCTGAATTTGTTTATTAAGTCTAAGAGTCTTCTAGTAGAGTTTTTGGGGTCCTCTATATATAGGGTCATGTCATCTGCAAATAAGGATATTTTGATTTTTCTTCTTAACTATAAGTGTTCCCTTTATTCCAGTCTCTTGCCTGATTGCTCCAGCTAAGGTTTCGAGCACTATGTTAAATAGGAGCAGTGAGAGTGGACACCCTTGTCTTGTTCTTGATTTGAGGGGAAATGCTTTCAGTTCTTCCCCATTTAGGATGATGTTGGCTGTGGGATTGTCGTAAATTGCTTTTATCAGCTTGAGGTAGGGTTCTTCTATACCTGTTTTCATCAGAGTTTTTGATCATAAAGGGGTGTTGTATCTTTTCAGAGGCTTTTTTCTTCATTTACTGAGATGATCATGTGGTTTTTGTCGTTTTTGTTGATGTGATACATTACATAATTGATTTGCATATATATTTTTCCCCATTTTATTGATATATATACGTGCAAAATTTAAGGTTTACAGTGGAGTTGAGCATTTTGTGCACATACGCATCCTGCCAAGGACACAAGGTGATTTGCTTATATTAAATCAGCTTTTACATCCCTGGGATGAAGCCAACTTGGTTGTGGTATATGAACTTTTAATTATTGCATTCTGTTTGGACGTATCTTATTGAGGATTTTTACATCAATATTCATTGAGGAAATTGGCCTGTAGTTTTCTTTGTTGGGTCTTTATCTGGTTTGGGAATGAAGATGATACCTGCTTCCAGAAAGGAGTTGGGCAGTGTTCCCTTTCTTTCAGTTTCATGGAAGAGTTTAGGGAGCATTGGCATTGAATCCCCTAAAGTTCTGATAAAATTGTGCAGTGAATACTTCAGGTCCTGGGCTTTTCTTTGTTGGTATGTCCTTTATTACTGCCTCAATTCTATCCTTGGTTATTACTCTGTTCAGAGTTTTTATATCTCCTTGGCTCAGTTTTGGTATATCATAAGTGTTGAGGATTTTTTCTTTTTTTTATGAGTTTGTGAATTTGTTGGAATATAGTTTTTCAAAATGGTTTCTTATAATTCTCTGGATTTCAGCAGTGTGTTGTGATGTTACCTTTTTCATTTTTAACTGCATTGATGTGGATTTTTTCTTTCTCTTGGTGAGTTTGGCTAGAGGTTTGTCAGTCTTATCCTTTTGAAGAACGAACTCAGATTCATCGATTTCTTTTTAAAAAACATTTCAATTCCATTGATTTTTGCTCTGCTTCTTGTTTCCTTCCTTCTACTGCCTTTGGATTTGACTTGTTCTTGTTTCTCAGACTTTGAGCTGCATCATTAGATTGTTAATTTCAGGTTGCTCTTTTTTCATGTGTGTGCTTATATCTGTAAATTATGTGCTTCCATTGTCATTTCACTTTTCACTTTTTGATTGCTTTCTTGGTTTCTTCTGTGATCCATTCTTTGTTCAATAACGTATTAATTAATCTCCATGTATTTGAATAGTTTCTGTAGTTATCTTTGCTTTTGATTTCCAGCAGCATTCCACTGTGATCTTAAAGTATGCAGGGAATGATTTCATTTCTTTTGTATTTATTTAAGCATGTCTTACATCCATGGATATGGTCTGTTTGGGGAAAAAGTCCTATGTGCTGCTGAAAAAAAAGGTATCTTCTTTTGACATCAGCTAGAATAGTCAGTTTATAGTTGCATAATAAGTCCATTTGCTCTATGATGTGATTTAATTTTGATGTTGCTTTTTTGAGTTTTTGTCTGGTTAAACTGTTTGTGAGAGTGGAGGATTTAAGTCCACTGGTATTATTGTACTGGGGCCTATTCGGTCTTTGATGTCCAGTTTTTTTTTTTTTTTAATTGTATGTAACAGGGTGCACCTACATTGGTTGCATGTATTTGTATAATTGTAAGCTCTTCCTGTTGGATTGTACATTTTACCAGTATATAGTAACCCTCTTTGTTTTTTCTGATCTGTTTTGGTTTGAAGTCTGCAGTGTCGTTTCTGGGCTCCAGTAGCATGTAGTATTAGTTTTAAGCCTTCACCTTCAGCCTGTGTGCTTCTTTGTGGGTGAAGTATGTCTGTTACAACAAATGATTTTTTTTTGACCCACTCTGCCAGTGTTATTTGACTGGTGAGTTAAGACCATTAGCAGTGATAGTAATTATTGTGTAAGATTTTTACTGAATCTTGTCTTTGGCCTGTTTTTTCTATTGCTGATTCTTTGCTATTAGTGTTATACTTTCTCTTTAGATGTTCTTTCCTCTGTGCTGCTTGTGTGTCTGTCTCTCAGATTCCTTCTAGCATTTTTGCAATGCTGGGCTAGTGGTTGCAAATATCCTTAGGGATACCTGGTCATGAAAATTTTTTACTTCACCTTTAATTTTCAGGGAGAATTTTGCTGGATACAGAAACTTGAATTGATACCTGCTGTCTTATCAAGCTTGAAAGATTTTCAATCAGGCTCTCTTGGCCTTTAAAGTGTGCACTGAGAAATCTGAGGTAATTCTGGGTTTTTCTTTGGTAGTGTTTGTTTTTCTCTTGCTTATTGTAATATTTTCTCTATGTTGTATTTCTGAGGTTTTGATTATGATACATTGTGGTGAGTTTCTTTGCTGGTTGAGGTTATTTGGTGTTTTATAGCCTTCTTTTACCTGAATATTAATTTCATTTTCTAGATCGAGGAAATTTTCTTCTGTGGTTTCAGTAAATAAATTCTTTATACCTTCGGTGCTGTCTTCTACTCGTTCTCCCACTCCCATAATTTTGAGGCTGGTTCTCTTTGAATCATCCATCAGCCATTGCATCCTGCTACTTTGCTCATTTCTAATTTTGGAGTCACGCCTAATTACAGTATTTGTTTCCTTAGTCTTGTCTTCAAGGTCTGAAGTTCTGTCCTCCAGTGTTCAAGTAAACTTCTGCTTTCAAATGAATATTTTACATTTTGAATTCCAGCTAGATTTATTTTTTCAACCTTTTTGTTGGTGTGTATATATATATATATGTATATGCAATTTTGTGTACATAGATATCTCATCAGCATTACAGTCCCTTTTCTTCCCCATATTTGGGTCTCCCACTGTCTCACCCAGTTCAGTCTATAGAATGCCTGTATGTGGGTTTCCCAAATCAGAGAAACTGTGTGATATTAACTTATCTAATCTTCTGCATCTGACTCAATTCACCCAAATCACCATTCTTTAGCTCAGCTTCACCCTTAGAGTGGACTGCAGTGACCATATCTTGATGCCTCTTCTCTGAGTCCAGCAGAGCCTTCTATTGGGATGATTTGCTGAATGTTCTTTTTTTCCGGTTATTATTTTTCTGTTATTGATATTATTTAACATGACTTCACCCACCAGTCCACATAAGAACTATAACAACGATGTATATAAGTCTACAAATATAAGGAAGTAAAAGCGAGAAGTTAAATTTCAAATTACCTAGCTGAGTACTGAAAGGTAAATGTTTGCATGTTCAAAAGACATTCAGGTTATCATTATATCAATCATTTTTCTTAGGATAAATTTATATCAAAGACCAAATAAGTGAATTGCTACATTGAACGACCTTAAATTATATCACATAAGTACATTACACATGAAACAATATATACAATGGTATACTTATTTCAGATTTTTTGTTAGCTTTCATGAATTATTTACTCACATTTCACTAATTACTAACATTTTGCGAGACTTGGTTTATCATTTTATTTACCTATCCATCCATAAATTCATACATACTTATTTTTTAAAGATATTATACCATTTCCCTATGTTGAATATAATTGTTTTGCGAAGTAATACACTATTAAAAATATAGTTATGTGAGAAATTTCTCAGATTCTTTAAGACAGCTAGTACTGAATGTAAAAGTATACCAATCAAATGATGCAAATACCAATCTATTTTTTTGTTACGCTTTCTCTTTAGATGTTACCTTCCCTTCATGTTTTTTTTTGGTGCTGCTTGTCTCTCAAAAATTCCTTCAAGAATTTTCTGGACTGCTGGGCTAGTGGTTGCAAATTTCTTTAGGAATTCTTGGTCATGAAAAACTTTTACTTCTTCAGTTTTCAGAGATAATTTTGCTGGATACAACAACCTGATAGAATGGGTTTGCCTTGGTAGAATGATGTCTGCTTTTCTCTTGCTGCTTTTAATATCCTCTGTGTTATATTTCTAAGGTTTTGATTATGATACATCATGGAGAGTCTTTTTGCTGGTTGAGATTATTTTGTGTTCTATAAGCCACTTGTACCTAGAAATTAATTTCTTTTTCTAGATTAGGGAAATTTTCTTGCATTACTTAAGTGAATAAATTCTTTATTCCTTTATTGCTGTCTTCTCTTTCTCCCACACTGATAATTCTGAGATTGGTTCTCTTTGAATCATCCATCAGTTGTTGTATCCAGCTAATCTGCTCATTTCTAATTTTTGGACTTATGCCTAATTATAGCTTTTGTTTCCTCACCCTTATCTTCAAGATCTGAAATTTTATCCTCACAATATGTGAGTCATTTTCCCCTGCTATCATATATTTTTATATCTTGAATTTCATCTAGATTTCTTTTTAGATTTTCCACTTCCTTATCACAATGCTCCTTCAATGTTTTGCACTTTCCTATTAACCTCAGCCAAAACTGAGTGAGACAAAGCTCACTGAGCTTATTGAAGACACAATAAAAAGGTGGCTGAGGACCACTATTTGATTAGTAAGTTCCTCTTTAAGCCTGCTTATCAATGCTTGCTTTTCTTTGAAAATATTTTGTTTGAACTGGTTGTTTGACTTGTTCATCTGCTCTTTGAGTTCCTTCCCTATGAGTTCCACTATTTCAGCACCCATGACATTAGTCTCTGGGGTCTCAGGCATCTCATCTCTTTGGGTATCCTGTTTCCATGTCTTTGTTTACATATTTCTGTTGTTGAGGGACTTCACTTTAAAGGCCTAGCCGAGAGGTTTCTTTGAACAAGAATTGGGGTGTGTTAGGGAAGCCAAAATTGCTCTGATTTCTGTGCTGGGAGTAGGCAGAGAGGGAGTATCTGGCAGTCCGAAGGCCTCTGAGGTGTCTCGATCACCTCCAGACCCATCAGCAAAGCTCTCCTGCCTCTACTGGCTTCCCTCCCCAGGGCGGAGCTGTCCAACCTCAGAGGTGCTCCCAGTACTCTGAGTCATTCAGGAGGGTGGTGGCCTTTCTCTTTGCTCTGCAACTGTGTCTTGTGCCAGCTTCTTCCTAGGCACTGACTGTCCAAGAGTGATCAAAAAGCCCTGATGTGCTCTTCTGAGCTTTCTTTTACATCTAATCATTTCAGTCTTGTACTTTTTTTTTTTCAAATGACTCCTGCTTACATTATTGCCCATTATAGTTGCTGAGCTTTGCTTCTGTTCTGGCCTCCAGGTGGCCTTTTCTAGGGTTGCTCCCATTGTGTTTGTAGTCTGCACTGCCATTAAGTTTGTTTTTCAGAGACTGGGGCTACCAGCTGCTGACGATTCCCACTTCTCCCGGATTTGCACTTACCTCAGTCTGAGGTCCTGGCCTCCTGGCATTCCACTGTCTCTGGTCTGTGCATGGCGGTAGCTCAGGGCCACAACCAGTTGGCTGCTATTTTTTCTCCACTTCCAGTATGCCTTCAGGATTTCTGACCTACCTGTGGCCTCCTTTCAGTTGTTGGGATGCTCTTTCCTCTCCTAGTTTGGTCAGATTTTCCAGGCGCCACGTGAGCTTTTCTTTGTCTATAGATGCCTGCAGCTCCCAGCCATTTGCAGCCGGCCTGGGCTGGCTTTCTGGGCTGCTGTCATTTTCCTTTGCTTTGAATATTGCTTCAGGATTTCCAATCTTCCTCTGGCCTCCCCTTAAATGTCAGGGTACTTCTCCCTGTCCTAGCTGCATTGAATAGGCCTTCCTTGACTAAATTCTCAACTTTTTAAAAGTGGGTCCATGAGGAGACATTATGCATTGGCCGACTGTTGCTCGGCCACCATCTTGACATGGCAGTTCTCACTGAATCTACATTTCCTTATATACTTCAGCCAGCTGTTTATTTGTGGGTTCTATATGTTTAGTAAGCTTTGTCTCCATAGGACTACTAGTTAATTAGTAAGTTATCCTTTAAGCCCCTTGATTGATGTTTGCATTTCTTTGAGAATGTCTTGTTTGAGCTGGTGGTTTGGCTAGTTTATTTGCTTTTTTACCTCCTTCCCTTTGAGTTCCAATATTTGAGAGCAAATGACATTAGTTTCTGGGATCTCAGGCATTTCTGTGTGTGTCCTGTTGCCTTTTCTTCCCATGTTTCTGTTGTTGAGGTTCTTCACTTTATCAGCCTAGCTGAGAGGTTTCTTTGAATGAGTATGAGGATGTGTAGCAGGAGCTGAGATTTCTCTTGTTCTATGCTGAGAGTAGGCAGTGAGGGAGGACCTGACAGTCTCTGAGACCTCTAAGGTGGCATGATCACCCCAACCCCTCTCAGCAAAGCTCTTTCTCCTGTCCTGGCTTTCCTCTCCTGAGGGCAGGACCTTCCACCCCAGGGGTTGTTCCTACTACACCTGAGCTGTTCTGGGGGTTGGCAGCCTTTCTCTCTTCTTCACAACTGTCTCTTGTACCAGTTTCTTCCTAGGTGCTGTTTACAAAAGCCCTGATGTGCTCTTCTGAGCTTTCTTTTGCTTTAAATAGTTCAGTCTTGGGCTCTTTTTTAAATTGGCTGCCAAGTGCTGCTCCTGGAGTCCTTTTCTAGGGGTATCTAGCATTGAACTTGTAGTATACACTACCCATAGGCTTGTTTTGTGGAGGCTGGGGCCACCAGCTGCTGTCAATTCCCACTTCTCCCATGCTCACCTCAGTCTTTTCTTCTGTTGTGGATAGCAGCAGCCCAGGGCTGTGCTTGGTGATCCTGGGGCTCCTTCTTAGACTGCTGTTTTTTCCCACTTCCAGTATGTCTTCTGGATTTGTGACCTTTCTATGGCCTTTTAGTTGATAGGATGCTCCTTCCTCTTCTAGCTTTGACAGATGTTCCAGGGTCTGGCCAGACTTTCTTCCATCTGCCTGTGGCTCCCAGCTGTTTGTTGTTGGGCTTGGGTTGCTTTTTGGGCTGCTGTATTCTCCCTGGCTTCTGATATTTCTTTGGGATTTCTGATTTTCCCCTGCCCTCCTTTCAGTTTTTGGGGAGTTCCTTCCCGTCCTGGCAACATTGAATGGATGGTTTTTGACTATATTCTCAATTTTTTAAGTGAGTCCATGAGGA
The DNA here is from genome assembly GCA_004027205.1 of Ctenodactylus gundi. NCBI lineage: Eukaryota > Metazoa > Chordata > Mammalia > Rodentia > Ctenodactylidae > Ctenodactylus > Ctenodactylus gundi. The sequence continues at coordinate 309,193 of PVKB01000792.1, forward strand.
GACATTGTGCAGCTCTCTTACTTTGTTGCCACCTTGACCAGAAGTTCAGCTAGATTGCTTTTCAGAGTTTCCACTTTTCTCTCAAAATGGTCCTTCATATCTTGCATCTCCTTATTTACCTCAGCCAACTTTTTGATTGTGGCTTCTATATCCTCAGTAAGATTTGTATCCATTAGAACCAATAGTTGTTTAGTAGATTCCTCATTAAGCCTGGTGATCATTGCCTGCATTTCTTTAAAAATACCGTCTTTCAATTTGCTTTTTGACTTACTTCCCTATGAGTTCTACTATTTCAGGGCCCATGACATTAGTTTCTGGGGACATCGGCGTTTCTGTATGTGTCCTATTGCCTTCTCCTCCCATTTTTCTTTTGTTGTTGTTGTTGTTGAGGAATTTCACTATAAAGGCCTAGCAGAGAGGTTTCTGGAAACAGCATTGAGGATGTGTGGGGAGAGCCAAAAGTCCCCTGATTTCTTTGCTGGGAGTAAGTAGGCAGTGAGTGGGCGACCTAAGTCCACTGGCCTTTGAGGTGTCTTAGCCTTCCCAGATCCCCTCAGGAAAACTCCCCTACCTGTCCTGGCTTCCCTCCCGTTAGGCTGGGGCTCTCCACTGTATGATGTGCTGCCACTACCTCCTGAGTAATTTGGAGGTAGGATGCTTTCCTTTCCTCAACTGTCTGTTCTTGCAGTTTCTTCTCAGGCATTATTTAAGAGTATCCCCCCAAACCCTGGTGTGCCCTTGAGCTTTCTTCTACTCCAAACTGTTTAGGCTCTTTTTTTTTTTTTTTTTTTTTTGTTCTTGTTGTGTTTTTTAATTGCTCCTGCCTGAGTCACTGTTTTATGGCTGCTGAGCGCTGCTATTCCCAAGCTGGTCTAGTTTCCAGGGGTCTTTTCTAGCGGAATCTCTGCCTGTTTTCTGTTGTACTTTCTCCCAGCTGATTTCTGGAGGCTGGGGCTATCAACTGCTGTCAGTTCCCTCTTTTCCCAGATCTGCGCTTAGCACTTTCTTAGTGTCAGCGCTCTGGCTTTCCTCCATCTGTGGATGCTGGCAGCTCGCAGCCACTTGTTCACATTTGGCCTGGTGCTGCATCCTTGGCTCCTGTTTTCCTCTGTTTCCGATGTGTCTGGGATTTCTGACCTTCCCATGGCCTCCTTTCAGTTGTCGGGGCGCTTCTCCCTCTCCTTAGTTTTTGACTATAATCTCAAGTTTTTAAGTGGATGTATGAAGAAACATTGTGCAGCTCTGTTACTTGGCCATCCCCATCCTGCCTGGTAGTTCCAATTTCCTTTTAAGTACTGTATTTTTTATTACAGTGGTCCTTCATTTCCATAGTTAGGTTGACTACCAGGTATTTAATTTTCTTTTGAGGCTACTGTGAATGGGACCCTTTTTCTCATCTTTCTCTGTTTTCATTGTTGCTGTTGCAGAATGCTTTTGATTTTTGTTGTATTGGTTTTATATTGTGCAGCTTGGCTGAAATTGTTTGTTATGAGAATCTTCTCGTGTAGCTTATGGAACCTGCTTATGTAAAAGATCATTTCAGGCCTTCTGGTCAAGGTGGCGGCTGAGTAACAGCGCTGCACAATGTCTCTTTATCGACCCACTTAAAAAGTCAAGAATTTAGTCAGAAAAAGTGTGTTTGGTATAGCTAGGAAAGACAGAATTATCCCCAACAACTGAAAGGTGTCCAGGGGGAGGCCAGAAATTCTGAAGAATCATCGAAAGCAGAGAAAAAAAAATCCCTGTGACCCAGGAAGCTGCCGCAGCTGACTGCAAATGGCTGGAGCCGCAGGCAGCTGAGGATGGAGGAAAGCTCGCGGGGACCTGAACATCTGACAGAGCATGGAGAGGACGGAGCACACAACAAAGGACAGGAGGCTGTGGGCGGGTCAGGAATCCTGAAGTCACATCGGATTAGGAGGAAGCAGTCGACTCGACATGGCCCCAAGCTGCTGGCACCCACAGACCACAGCCAGAGTAAAGTCCGGAGCCAGAAACTCAGCCCAAGGTAACTGCGAATCCAGAGAAGTGGGATTTGTCACCAGCTGGCGGCCCCAGCCTCCAAAACACCAACCTGTGGGTGTGTGTACTACAGTCACAGCCTGCGTTTCCCCTAGAAAAGGCCTCGGGATCCCAGATCAGAAACAAGGCTCAGCAGCCGTCACAGGTAGTGACGTCAGCAGGAGCCATTTTAAATAGAAGGGGAAAAAAAGTCCAGGACTGAACCTTTTAGAGTAAAAGAAAGCTCAGAAGAGCCCACCAGGGCTTTGGGGCCAACCTTAAACAGTGCCTAGGAAAAAACTGTCACAAGCGGCAGAGAGAGGAGAAAAGAGGGGAAGAGGCTGCTGATCCCCTGAACGGCTAAGTGTGCCTCTGCTCCAAGGGTGGAGAGCCCCCCTCCGGGAAGACAGGTCAGACGGAGAGCTGTGCTGAGTGGACCAGGGGGAACAAGACACCTCAAAAAGGGGGATCATCGCCCTGTTCCTGTGGCACGCACCAGAGGCTTCCAATTCACCGCTGTCCTGCACACCAGAGGCATCTAGGACCGGGAAGTCCATTGCCTGTCCATCCCGTGAGCCAGAGGCTTCCAGAGGCTTCTGGGGAATTAGATCACCCTGCCACTCCTGAGCCCCAGAGGCTTCCAGAGGCATCTAGGATCGGGAATTCCTTTGCCCTGTCTGTCCCTTGGCCCAGAGGATTCCAGAGGCATTCAGGACTGGGCCTTCACCAAACTCTTCTTTCTTGTGCAGCAGAGGCAGAGGTCGCAGAACCATGGGTAAACGTGGTAACAAATCTCCTACAAAAAGACTGACACCCCAGAAGATGGTATCAGGGATACTGAAATTGAAGAATCCAAAAATAAAAAGGGAAAAAATGATGGTAACTTCTAGGCCCGGATATTCAGTGAATTAAAGCAGTAATTAAAGGAGGAAATAAAGCAGGAGATAAAAAACAGTGCAAGCGCTACACCAACACATAGCTAAGCAAAAAGCAAGCATTGAAAGCAACTAGAGGAGACCAAAGAAGAAATATACCGGAAGATAATAAAGGCAATAGAAGAAATTAGGGAAGAACACAACAGAGATATAGAGAAATTGAATGCAGATACTCAGGAAATGAAAAACACGCAGGAAATAATAAGCAGCCACTTTAAACAACTTCAGAATTGAATGTCAGACCTAGAAAATAAAGTGACTGAGCTGCAATATACAGGCCATGAAGAACACAAAGTAAATAAAGCGAATCATTACAACAGCTGATAGATTATTCAAGGAGAAACAACCTCAGAATTATGGGAAACCAAGAGAAGACTGAGGACAAAACAAAAGGCTTAAAGGACATGTTCAATGAAATTATGGAAAAAAATTTCCCAAATCCAAAAAAAATGAACATGGAACTACTGCAGGCATATAGAACACCAAACAACTTTGATCAGAAGAGATCCTCATCACGACACATCATAATTAAAATACTAGAAACCCAACACAGAGAGAAAATACTAAAAGCAGTATGAAGAAAACAGAAGGTGACATACAAAGATAAGCCCATTAAGATAGCTGGAAACTTCTCTACCCAGACTCTAAAAGCCAGGAGATGATGGAGCAGTGTCATCCAAGCACTAAGAGAACATAAATGCCAACCAAGACTGCTATATCCAGAAAAATTATCTTTTAATTTAAAGGGAGAACTTAAAACTTTCCATGACAGAGAAAACTTAAAGGAATTTGCAGCCATTGAGCCAGTATTGCAGAGAATACTTAAAGGAAACTTAGAAAGTGAAAGGGAGGACACCGACACCCCAGAGGAAAAGTGACAACAGCTAGAGGAGAATGAGCTGAGAAAAAAATGTTAGTGAAATATGAGTAAATAAGTTATGAAAGTTAAAAAATTCTGAAATAACTAAATTTGCTTTCCTATCTGTCACTTTAAGTATATTTATGTCGTATTGATTTAAGTTCATTTAATGTAGCAATGTGATACAGTTTTAACTTTGTTTCATTGTAACAATTTGCTTATTAGGTCTCTAATGAAAATTTATCCTAAGAAAACTGATTGATGTAAAGATAACCCTGTGAATGTACAAGTATGTACCTTCCAGTATTCAGCTAGGGAGGGCATTTGAAATTTAACTTTTTTTTTCTTCTTTCCCAAATTTATTAGTCTTTTGAACTACATGCTTGTAGTTATTTTCTAATGTGAACTGGTGGGTAAGGCCAGGTTTAAGAATAACAACAAAGATACAGCCAAATATAGGGGGAAAAAAAAACTTGCTAAATATCCCATTAAAGGGATTGGTTGTATTCAGAGATGAGGCATCAAGATTTAACTACTGCGAGCCCATTCAAGGAATAGGAAGCTGAGTGAGAGTGGTGACTTAAGTGAAATGACTTAGGTGTGGAAGATTAGTATGTTAAACACTGTGTGGTTTCTCTGACTTGGGAAACCCAGAACACAGACATTCTTTGGAACCGTATGAAGTGATAGCCGGAATTGGGGGAAGCGATAGGGAGGGGGTGGCAAGGTAGAAAATGAGAAGTGATTGTAAAGTCGATACGATACATATGTGCATGAAACACCCAAATTCATTGTGAATACTATGTATTACATTTGTATATTAATAAAAACAGTGGGCAGGGGGGCTGGAGGAGTGGCTCAGCGGTTAAAGCGCTTGAGTAAGCGCTAAGCCAAGAGCTAAGTACCTGAGTTCGATTCCCCAGCACCACATAAGCTGGGCATGGTGGTGCACGTCTGTAATCCCAGCACTCTGGAGGCTGAGGCAGGAGGATTGCCTTGAGTCCAAGGCCATCCTGGACTCTGAAGTGAATTTAGGACCAGCCTGGACCACAGAGGGAGACCCTGTCTCAGGGGGAAAAAAAAAAAAAAACGGTGGGGGAAATATAAAAAAATTTAAAAGAGGATCATTTCATTTGTAAATAAGGATAGTTTGACTTCTTTCTTCCTGTCCTTTGTTTTTTTCTACTGTTTCATTCTCTTGCCTACTTTCTCTGCCTAGGATTTCAAATACTTTGTTGAATGGGAGTTGTGAGAGTGACTATCCTTGTCTCGTTTTTGCTTTTAGTTTTTCCCCATTTTGGGTGATTGTGGCAGTAGGATTGTCATGAGTTGATTTTGTCAACCTGCCTTTTATATCTGTTTTTATCAGGGCTTTTATTATGAAAGAATGTTGAATTTTGTCCAACTTTTTCTACATCTCTTGACATAATTATGTGATTTTTTTGCCCATTCTTTAGTTTATGTGGTATATTACATTAATTTTTCACATACGTTGAACCATTCTTCCATCCCTGAGATGAAAAATACTTGGTCTTGATGCATGATTTTTTAAAATAACTTGTTGCATTCTTTTTGTGAGTATCTTGTTCAGAATTTTTCTGTGTGTTTTCATTAATGAAATTGGCCTGTAGTTTTCTTTCTTTGTTGGGTTTTTATATGGTTTGGGGATTAAAGTAATGATAGCTTCTAGGAAGGAGTTTCGCAGTGCTTCTTGTTTCTCAATGTTGAAATTTCATGGAAAAATTTGAGAAACATTTGTGCTAACACTTCTCTCAAGTTCTGAAAAAATTCTGCAGTCAATAATTCATCATGTTCTGGGCGTTTCTTTGTTGAAAGACCCTTTATTCCTGGCTCAGTTTCATCTTTGGTTGTTGATCTGTTGAGTGTTTATATTTTCTTGGTTCAGTTTCGTTATCTCATATGTGCCTGTGAATTTACCCATTTTTCTGGGTTCTTTGACTTACTGAAGTAATTGTTTCCAAAGTAGCTTTCTGTAATCCTCTGGGTTTTACTATTACCTGTTCCGCTATCTTGTTTTATTTCTAATTGCAATGATGTGAGCTTTTTCTTTTCTCTGGGTTTCAATATTACCTGTTCTGCGTTCCCATTTTATTTCTAATTTCAATGATGTGAACTTTTCCTTTGCTTTTCAAGAGTTTGGCTAGAGGTTTGTCAATCTTTAGAAAACCCACTTTAAATTCATTGATTTTAAAATTTTTTAAACTTTTGTTTTTGCTTTATTAATCTCTGCTCTGATTTTTGGGAGACAAGGTCTTGCTCTGTAGTTCAGGCTGGTGGAGAGCTCACTACATAGTCCAGCCTGTCCATGAACTCTTGGCAGTCTTCTTCAGCCTTTCAAGTGCTGGGATTTGTGCCACCACACCCAGTTTACATGGTGCTGGGGGATTGAATTCAGGGCCTTTCCCTTGCCTGGCAAGCACTCTTTAACCTCTGTCCTATTCTTCCAAGCCCTCTGCTCTGATTGCTATTTTTTTTTTTTTTTTTTTGATACAATGTTTTGCTCTGTAGTCCAGGCTGGTCCTGAACTCACTCTGGAGCCCAGTCTGATCTCAAACCATTGACAATCCTCCTGTCTTCATCCTGCCAGGTGCTGGGATTGCAGGTATACACAACCATGCCAGTTTATGTGATGCTTGGGAATGAATCTAAGGTCTTGAGCTTGCTAGGCAAGTGCTTTTAGTGCTGAACTGTGCCTCCAGCCCTTCACTCTTAATTGTTATAATTTGTCCTCCTGCTTTTAAATTTAGCTTGTTAATATTTCTCTAGGACTTTGAGCTGTATCATAAATTTAAGATTTTCTGCTTTTTTGATATGTACATTCATAACTAAATTTTCCTTTTAATACTACTTTTACTGTGTTCTACAGATTCTGCTATAATGTACTTCCATTGTTATTTTAATTTAGGAGATTTCAGTTTCTTCCTTGGTTTCTTCTGTAATCCATTTCTCATTCAGTAATGTATTTAATCTTCATGCAGTTGTATAGTTTCTTTTGCTGTTGGTTCTAGCTTCATTCCACTATGATCTGAAAGTATGCTGGGAATTATTTCAGTTTATTTGTATTACTTAAACATGTCTGCATCTATTTTAGAAAAAGTTCCAATGTATTACTGAGAAAAAGGTGTTTTTTTGGTCGGATGTGATAAGCTTATTTGTTTCATGTTGTGATTTAGCTCTGTTGTTTATTTTTTATCAGGTTGATTTATCTATATGTAAGAGTGGGGCATTGAAGTCCTTTATTATTATTGTTTTGGGGTCTGTTTAACCTTTCTTTTCCAGGAATTTTTATGTTATATAACTGGTTGTGTCAACCTTATATGCATATTTCTTAAAATTGTGAGTTCTTCCTGTTGTGTTGTTCGTTTTCCCAGTATATATTGTCTGGCTTTGTCTGTTCTGATCAGGTTTGGTTTGAAATCTTATAATGTTGAAATAGTATCAACTAGTATTTTTTTCTACCTCATGTAGCATGGAGTATAGGTTCATTCTTTTGTCTTCATTCTGTGTGCTGTTTTGTCTGCAGTCTCTATCTTGGATGGTTGTTAAGTCCATAGTTAATGTAAGATTTTTACTTTATCCTATCATTGTCTTTTTTCCCCCCATGTTGGTTTTTTTGTTTCTTTGTTGCACTTTCCTTTTCAGTGTTTCTTTTGCTTTTCTTTGTGCTTTTTGGTGCTACTGTTCTCTGACTCTGAGATTTCCTGCAGTGTTTTTTCAGTGCTAACCTAAATTTCTTTGGGTTGTCTTTGTCATGAAAAATTAGTACTTCATCTTTCAAGGATGATTTTGGTGAATATAATAACCTAGATTGCTACTTGGTTTCTTTCAAAGCCAAAGAAGGCTTGAGGTCCTGGCTCAGTGATTAGAACGCTTGCTTAGAAAGCAGGGTGCCTGGGTTTCTATCCCTCATCACCACATGATAGCTGTATGTGATAGCACACACCTGTAATCCTAACACGGAGGTGGCTGAGACAGGATTGCCATGAGTTGTAAACTAGCCTGGACTACAGGGTAAGACTCTGCTATGATTTGGATCTGGAATGTCCTCCAAAAGTCTCATATATTTGGATCTAAAGGGATAACTGTATCATTGCAAGGTAAGGCTGTCTGCAAGGGACAGTTGCTTGAGGTTTCACCTGGAAAGATTGGCTCTGCCCCTTGCAAGTTGTAAATGTCCAGGGAATAGCTTTCAGGTGTGTCTTGTTGATCTGCCAGGAATGAGGGATGGACAACCACCCTGGGAGTCCTGAAATAATTAAAAGGAAAAAGAAACATTTATTACAATTTCTTCCTGGGAAAGCCCTAGCCTTTGCCTGAGTTTCTAGACTCACTTGGCTCGGGCTTCACTTAACTTACTGTATACAATGATGGAGCAGCTCTCTAGCCTCTGCCATGTGTTTCTACTGTTGCTGGCTGCCTCTGAATGGACTGTGTGAGACCTTCTGAAACTACAAACTAAGTAAATCTTTCATCCTTTAGCTTGTGGGTGTTGGGTGTTTTGTTACAACAGTGAATAAGAAAGACATCCTGTCTCAAAAAAGAAAATAAATACAAAAATATAAATAAGCAAGCTTGGAAGATCACCTTCCCTGCCTTTCCTAGTCTTTAAACTTTGGCTTGCTTTGCTAGAATAATGTCTGCCTTTTGAATACCTGACATTGTCTTTTCTGGTTAAGGTGTGTGTTTGTATTTAAGTATGAATTTCTTTTCCTAGATTCAGGAAGGTCTCTGCCATGATTTTAGTGAATAAATTCTTTATGCCTTTTGTGCTGTCTTTTGCTCATTCTCCCACAGTCATAATTCTGAGCTTGGTTCTTTTTGATTCATCCATTGGCTGCTGTGTGCATCTACTTTGATCACTTTTTTTTCTTTGAGTCATCCCTGAATGCAACATTTGATCTACCAATCTTGACCTCAAAGTCTGATATTCCAAGTCAGCTTCGTCTGCTTTCAAATGAATTTCTCATATCCTGAATTTCAGCTGGGGTTCTTCCCAGATTTCCTACTTCTCTACCAAAATGTTTCTTCATATTTTGCACAAACTTTTTTTTACTTAGCTTCTATTTGTGTTTTCTTAAACTCAGTAAACTTTTTTATCCATTAAGACCATTATTTGTTTAGTAAATTCCTTTTTAAGCTTGCTAATCATTTCTTAGTTTTGTTCTAAATATGCGTTGCTTGAATTGAGTATTGTGATTTGACTTAATTTTCATCTAAGTTCCACTGTTTCAGGTTCCATGATACTGCCTTCTGGTAGTCAGGCATTTCTTCCTGTGTCCTGTTGCCTTATCTTCCCATGATTCTGTTGATGAGGGACTTCAATTTAATGGTCTACCCAAGACATCTGAATGTTTATGAGAGTGTGGAAGAATAGCTGAAAGCCACTGAGTTGTGCTGGAAGTATGCAGCAAGGTGACTCTACAGTTCCTTGTTCACTTCCAGCCGTCTCAGCAAAGCTCTCCAGTCTGTTGTGCATTCTCTCTGTGGAGGGTCCATCTCTGTGCTCTATGGGGCCTGCTCTCAATTTGACTTTAGTCAGGAGGTATACAGCCTTTCTTTCCCTTTGTCAAGTGTCTCGCGTGCTGCTTTCTTCCTAGGTACTTGTGAAGGTGTCCCCAAAATCCCTGCTGTGTGGACCATCTCTGACTTTACCTAAAATTGTTTAGATTCAGGCTCTTTTCATAATGGCTCCTGCCTATGTCACTTCCTGGTGTTATGCTTAGAAAAACTCCTTCTCCTTAGCTAGTTTGGTGAGTGCAGGAAGGCTTTTTCAGGGAAAAGCTCACAGTGCATTTGCGGTTAGCACTACCTATAGGCTTGTTTCTGGTGGCTGTGGCTGCCGGTTCTAGGCTTACCACATTTCAGCTGTTGTCTACTGCTCACTGCCCATTCCAGGCAGCCTGATATGTTCTTCAGTCTCTGATGGGTCTTCAGGGGTTTTAGCCTTTCTGTGGCCTTGGGCTCTCTGCCCTTTACAAGCTAAGTTAAACATGTAGTTTTTTAAGTGTATTTCAACTTTTCCCTGAGCTTTTGAGGAGCCATTGAGCAGGACTCCTCCTCAGCCATCATCTTGTCCAGAAATTTGTTCCCTACTAGAGATGTAACATAGGTGAGACACAGAAAAGAAACTAAAAATTTATTACAGATTTTCACACTGAGTAGTAGAGAGTGGTTTATTTAACATCAAATATTATTCAGTTATGTAATGTCTTCTAGCAGAAATTTTGAAAAATCAGAGATTGGTGTGTGGTCAGGCAAACTTTATATTCTGATGAAAGTGCACATCTGTAATCCCAGCTACTGGGCAGGTTTGGGCTGGAAGATCACAAATTCAAAGCCACCTTGGGTAACTTTGTGAGATTCTTTCTCTACTTAAAAACTTTTGAAGGTCTTGGAATATAGCTCAATAGTGAGTATCTCCTGGTTCCACCTCCAGTACTGCAAGCACAACAGCAACAACAAAAAGACCTGGAAAAGAGTTGGGGAAGACCTTGAAAGATACATAGGAATTTTTTGAACAGATGAGTGTAGGGTATGCATATGTGAAAGAAAGAAGGGGTATAATAAGAGCTGTTAAATTAGAAGGAGAGCAAAGAAATAATTTCACCCAGATTTCTTGATGGTTTTTTTGTTGAGACATTGTAGGAAATAAGACTTCATAGTTGTCCTCAAGGAGGACTTAGTAGAATAGTATACATGTCTCTCTATCGGGAATTTTAATTTTAGGGAAATGGAAATGGTCAAGTCTGGAAGAAGAGCTAGTCTACATGTCACTAGTCTATTTCCTTACGGGAGAAATAGAAACTTCTGGTTTCCTCCTTTATTTTTTAAGACAGGATTTCACTTTGTTGTCCAGGCTGGACTAGACTTGACAGCAGTCCTCCTGCCTCACCCTTCGCGTGCTGGGATTATGGGTGTGCACCACTATGCCTGGCTGATATGGTACTGGTGCCTTGTACTTGCTAGACACTTTTAATTGTGGTGTTCTTCCTTCAGCCTGAGTCAGGGTTTTAGTTTATAGTCCAGATTGGTCTTGAACTTAATATGTGACACATGCTGGCCTTGAACTCATGGCAATCCTCTTGATTTATTTTCTTGTTAAGTTCTTTGTTGGAATAGGAATGCTGTTGACTTACGTGTGTTGATTTTATATGTCAGTATAAATGACATATGAATGGGTGAATGGATAATGAAAATGGGTATATATGCACAATGGAATATTATGCTTCCATAAAGAAAGATAAGTTTGAGGCATTTGCAAGAAAGAAGATGCATTGGGGACCATAATGCTTAGTGGAGTAAACTTAAGTGTGTAAAGATCAAAATGCAATATATGCGTACACAAATTCTCCAAGCTATGTATCAAATCTGAAACACTACCTATTACAAAATATATACAAATAACGATAAAAAGTAAAATAGTTTTATTTTTATTTAAATAAGTTTATATAAAAAGTACATAATTCTCTTCAAATAGTTTAATATTCTTAAGGCAAAGGTTTTCTACAGGCTTTAGTAATGTATAATTTGCATTTAAAAATATCACAGCAAAGTAAGATGCTACTTCTGTTAATTCATTTGCTTCCAAGCATTTATTCAAAATGGCTAAAGTAAAATGGCTCTTGGTTTATTGTTTTGTTAAACTTGTAACTTTATATCATGTTGATAATACTGTGTATTTTGACATTGTGTATGGTAGAATCTTGTTTATAAATGGTTCTTTTAATAGCTTTTGAGATGCTCTAATAACAGTACCATAAATCATCCACATGATCTAAGGTAGATCACCAAACTGGGTTGTCTGTTAGCCCACCCCTTAAGGTTATAATTCAGTTTTATTTAGCAAAGATTGTTAGAACTAAATTTTCTTTAAGTGATTTTGACTTTACTGCATCTCATTTGCTTTCTGAGTGGTGATATATTCTGATCTTGTAAAAATGCATAGGTTTTGTTGGGTCTGATCACATAGACTTTAATCCCAGCTCTGTGAGAGGTGGAGACAGGAGGCTTATGAATTTAAGCACAGCTTGGTTGACCTAGGAAATTGGCAGGATGCCATTTTAAAACCAAAAATACAGAAACGGGCTGAGGATATAGCTCAGATAGAGCTTTGGGTTCCGTCTTCAGTAGCGCAAAAAAAAAAAAAATATTTATAAATACATAGTTTCAGTGTATCTGAAGTCTGTTAATATTCTCGCCAATTTATTCTGAAGAAGGGAGTTTGAGGTTTGTGATTTTTTTTAAGCCTGTTATCTTTCATAATTCAGATTCTTTGCCTGTGTATCAATATTTTGCTATTTCCTAATCATCGGTATTTTTCTGAGTTAGTCTTTTTTAGTTATTTTAATACTTAATCATATGTTGCCTTTAAAAAAAATAAAACCTATTTTATAATGTATTTGTTGTATCTGAATTGAAAACTTAGGTGGTTTTTGAATTCATTAGACAATGTTATGTTCTGTGGGGAACTGGGAATACTTTGTAATGGCTGGTTTAATAACATTTTGAAGGTATTAAGATGAACTTTTTAACTAAATGAAGTTTATAGAGTTATGTAAGCTAAATTTTTTCCTTCTTTTCAGTGAATTAGTACCATCTTATGATTCAGCAACTTTTGTTTTAGAGAATTTCAGGTAAGAATTTTTGATGACTTTTTTTTGTTATGTATGCATGAGAAAGAACCGGAAAGTTGTTACTCCTCTGCAGGATAGAGGTCTTGTGAATTGTGTCATTCAGTTACTCGTTTTAGAAGAAACAAGTCTCTTATCAGAAACATTGGTGGTATAGTTTGTTAAGCTGAGGAACCCTTATTTGAAATGCGTGATACCAAAAGTGGTTCAGATTTCAGATTTTTAAATATTTGTAAATATATAAAAATAATGTGCTTATGAGATCCACTCATGTGTTTGTCATATACATATTATGCACATATCCTGAAGGTAATTTTATACACAATTTTTTAATGCCCTGCAATTTGAATACAACATGTTATATGAGCCTGGGTGTGGAATTCTCCACTTGTGATCTCATAGCTCCGAAGTGGCAGATTTTGAAGCACTGTTGGTTTCAAATTTTCAGATTAGGGTAGTTTAACCTGTATTGTATCTTAAGGACTGATTGCTTCTCTAGGCTGGGAAAAGAAAACATTTCAACTTAGCTTTTGCAAAAGTTTAAGACTAGGTATATAGAGATCATGAGCCCTCTCTACCTATCATAAGTAAAAGTGGGGGAAAGAAGCCCACTGAGTTTATTTATCTCAGCTTGTAATGAGGAATTGTGGATAAGGGCCATTATCGTAAAAAGTTTGTAGGCTTTATAAGTAGCATGTTAATTTTTTAGCCTTTGCTATTTTTTTCTCTTAAGATTAGAAATAAAAATCTAAAATACAGACAACAAATTCTAAAGGAATTGTCGTCAAGGGCAGTATGAACATGGGGACTGGAAATGTAAGGTCTTTGGGAAAGAAACTCAAGAGTATGTGATAACTGCCAAATTACGGCTACAATACAGAAATAGCCCCCATTTAATTTGCCTTTTTTAATAGGATAATTCTGAAGCTAAAGCATAGCTTCTCTGAGGTTTTTCCCACATTTGTTAAGGTTTAGCACATGTTCTCTTATTTTCTCATATCAAAAAATAATTATGGCACCAAAAAGTAAGGAAGAAACAGTGTGGGTTTTCTTGTTTTTTAAATCTTTTCTTGGTGCTCGAAATTGAGCCTGGAGCCCTGCGTTTGCTCAGCATATGTTCTATCAATGAATTATACCCCTAGACTTTTTTTTTCTGAAATGATGAAAGACTGCTTATTGAAGTAGAATTAAATAATTAAATTCAGGATAATTAGTGGTTCTTTCCTTTAAATGCTGAATTTCTGAGGTTTTTATGTTTTTAAAAAATTGAAACAGAATATATTACTACTTCAGTATCATAAACAGTAAAATCTTAACTTACTCAGCTATATATGTGTACATTTATGAATGTAAGTATATGTATACTTAGAAAATTGTTGACTGTTAATTTCTGTTGTTCAGGATTTTAAATATGTCACTTGAAAGAAAGTGATTGTTAATTTTGCCATTCCATGACAGTTTTGATATTGGGATCTCATTAGCTTTCTTTTTGTTTAGTACTTTACGCCAGAGAGCAGATCCTGTATATAGCCCACCTCTTCAAGTTTCAGGACTTTGCTGGAGGTTAAAAGTTTACCCAGTAAGTTTTCATATTTTTAATAAATTTTGAAATCAATCTCTGTAGATTGTACAGAGTACTGGTTTAATGTTTTAGTGCAGTAAGGAAATTAGGGACAGTTTTATATTTCTTTCTAAAATACATTGAAATATGAACCCAGTGGTTTAAAAAGATACGTATACAGAAAATGGTGGGTTAAATATGGACAATATAAGCTTTTACATGCTGTTACATTTCATACTGGTTTGTAGATACCATTACAAAATGCTTAAAAGCTTAAAAATTATTTTCTAAAAATAGGTACAAAAACTAAAAAAAAAAAATGCATGTGTGCTGACTATATACACTGAAGTATTTTTTTTAATTGACAGCTGGATCAGATGGCATAATGAAGCTTAAATCTGTTTGTGTGACTTTTTTTTTTTTTTTTTTTTTTGAGATAACGTTTTGCTCTGTAACCCAATTGGTCCTGAACTTTATGTAGTCCGGGAGGCTAGCCTTGGAGTTGTTGTAATCCTCCTGCCTTAGCCTCCTGAGTGCTAGTATTATAGGTGTGCACCACTATGCCCAGCTGGGGAATTGAACTCAGGGCCTTGTGCTTGCTAGGCAAGTGCTTTAAAAACTTCCATTCCTCCAGCCCTTATGTCTGTTCTTTTGACAAGAATATAAATAGTACTCTATTCTTTTGTATTTATACTTCTGTATGAAGTATAGTTGTATCTCTTGTTATTAGCAACAGTTGATGATCAGTTTCTACATCTTTATTAGTTGTAATACTTTTCATAAAGAGACACCTGTTTTACACTATTATGAACTATTGAACTTACATATTGGATTTATACATATTTAATGTCTTCATTAGCTATCAAGTTTTTTTGTTTCTTTTTTGGAGGCAATATCTCCCATTATAGTCCAGACTGGTCCTGCACTTACTCACTGTATAACCCAGGCTGACCTAGAACTCACAGCCATCTTCCTGCCTCAGGCTTGTAATTGCTGGGATTATAGGCATGCACCCAGCTGTGGGGTGCTGGAGGATTGCACCTGGGACCTCACATTTCCTAGGCAAGTGCTGCAGTCACTGAGTTGTGTCCTCCAGTCCCATAGTAGTATATTCTTTGCAACTAATGAATGTATTCCCATACCATATCACCCACAGTCCTTAGTTTGTACTAAGGTACATTTCTGTTTTGACAGATCTGTGTCTTTTATAACGATAAAAATAGCTGAGTTAGTACATTTACAGTTTAACTTCAGAATTTTGAGCTTAATATTTTAATTTTACATTTGTATCTCCTTTCTGAGTCTTACTACCTAAAGCTATCAGGAACAATAGAATATCTCAGTCATTCATTTGCTTTTTTTCTCACCTTAAAAAATGTCAAAATATGAGCACTAATTTTATCATAAATTTGACTACCAAAAGCTCGTGTGCGTGTGTGTGTATGTGTGTGTTTTGTGTTCTGTTCCCTTTTCCTACTATGTCTGGACTACTGTTTGATTATATAAAGCTTCTTAGGCTGGAGGAATAGCACAGCAGTTAGAGCATTTGATGCCCTGGGTTCAATTTCCCAGCACCACATAAGCTGGCCATGGTGGTGCATCCTGTAATGCCAGCTCTCAGTAGACTGAGGCAGGAGAATTGCCATGAGTTTGAGACCAGTCTGGGCTACATAATGAGTTCAGGACCCACCTGGACTACAGAGCGAGACCCAGTCTTTAAACAAAAGGCTTGTTCTTGCATAAAAATTCCACTGTAAAGACTGGTAAAAACAATGTTCCCTGTGCTTGTATGTTGAAAGCAGTTTGTTTCCTTTTTACTCTAAAGCTGACTTTGTTGGATTTAAAATCCTGGACTCATTTTTTTTTTCATTTTTGGGTATTATTCCCCATTTTATTAATACATATGCACTACATGCATAATGTTTACTTTCAACTTGAGTGTTTTGTGCACATATATATCACATCAAAATTACAATCCCTTTTCCTCTCCCTTTTTCACCCTCCTACAACTGTCCCCACCTCCCTTGCTCCCACTATCACCCCTGTTTGTTTTTTGTTGTTTACACCTCATCTCCCTTTCTCCTTCCCACCCCCTTACCTCCCCTTTTCTTTCTCTACAAAGCTCATCTGACTTTCTTTCATATCTTTTACATTTTTTATGGTTTGTTTTTGTCATATTAGAGAAAACATGTAATATTCACCTTTCAGGGTCTTTATTTCATCGAGCATCATGGTCTCAAGGTACATCTGTTTTCTGAAAATGACTAAACTGTGTCATTGTTAATGGCAGATTAATACTCCATTGTGTATATAAACCACATCTTTATCCAGTCATCTGTACTCGAGCATATTGGCTTCTAGATTTGACTATTATCAATTGTGCTACTGTAGAAAAGACATTCAGGTTATTTACATCAGTCAGATTTCTTAGGCTAAACTTACAGCAAAGACCAAATAAATGAATTAATACGTTAAATGAACTTAAGTGTGTTTCACACATAAAGCAGTAGATATAATGGCATTCTTAATTATTTCAGAGTTTTAAAAGAGTTCTTTCCTAAATAGGAGCCAGGAAGAAATGAATAAGATCATTGTTACAAATTTAGTTACAGAGCATGAAGTTGAGACAAAAACTTGAGAGTTGCAGGCTGAACTAATAGCCAGCTGAGTTCTTAGCTAGTGGACTAAGGCTCTGTGATCTTTTATCTTTACCACTCAAGGACATCTTCAGGTAAAAGATCCCAAGAGCCACTTATTTACCAACTCTTACCGTTCTTAGAACCAATAATATCCCATATCAAACCCATTGCCTTCTACCATTCCATCTGCAGTTAAATATGTATATACATTATTAACACAAAAAAGTTTCACAGATTAAGATTTTATACCAATTCTCTCTGTTAAATATAATCATGTTTTGAAAACTAATATACTAATAAAAATGATTCCGGGGGAAGGTTTGACATTTTATAAGAAAGCTGGTACTGTTTTAATGGGATACCAATCAAATGATTGATGTCTTTTTTTTGATACACGTTCTCTTTAGATGTTTCCTTTCCTCCCTGTCCTTGGGTGCTGCTTTTCTCTCTCTCTCAAAGATTCCTTCAGGTATTTTCTGCACTGATGGGCTAGTGGTTGCATATTTCTTTAGGGATTCTTTGTCATGAAAAACTTTGATATTATGTAGATACCCAAATAACATACTGCCAATAATTTACTGTTTAGTGGTGGTTCTAGGTCAGTATTCTTAGGTATACACTGGGCTCTTCAATATGTACTTTCAGGTTTTGTTAAGGTTTTCCTGAATAATCTTTATTGTTTTTAAAGTTTGTCTTACTGCTGTTTTTTTGTTTTTGTTTTTTGTTTTTCTTTTTTGGAAAGTATAATGTAGGTAGGTGGGTGTGTTGGTTGGTTATTGAAACCAGGGACTGAGTCTTGATCTGCTGCTTCCATAGTAAGCTATATGTTTAGGCCTTTTTAAAATTTTGTGACAATGTCTTGCTCTGTTGTTCAGTCTGAGCTGTAATGTGTGAACCTTCTGCCTTAGCTATCCAGAGTGCTGGTTTATAATTGTAATCTCTATTTTGAATCTTATCCTGTCTTAGCTGTGTATCATTTGCTTGCTAATCTTTTTTTAAATTGACCAGTTTTTATTTATTTTTATTTTTATTTTTTTACTAAACTATATTTTGAGGCAGACGTCTGCTGTGTTGCCCAGGCTGGTCTTGGACCCCTGGACTCCAGCAATTCTTTTAGCTTAATTTCCTAACTACTGGAGACCACAGGTACATGCTGTGGATTTGGCTTTTTCATTTTAAAAATTTTCCTTTGTTATATCTTTTTTAAACATAAAATCCTTTCTGTTTATTTGTAATTCTTTTCTAAGTTACAGTTCTAATCTGTTCCTTTTGTTTTCTGGGGTATTTTCTTTGTCTATAGGGATGCAGTTTTGTTCTCTATTCTCATATTATGGTAAGAAATAACATAAAATTTTTCATCATAACAAATTTTAAGGATATAGTTCAGTAGTGTCAGTATATCCATTTGATTGTATAATTGACCTCCAGAATTTTGTCTTGCAAAACTGGAACTTTGACCATTTAACAACTCTTTTCTTGTCTCTTGAGCCCCTGGTAACCTTTATTCTACATTCTGTTTCTGTGAATTAGATTGCTTTAGATTACCATGTAAATAGTGAAATCATGCAGTGCCTTTTCGTGACTGACTTTCTTTACTTCCTTAATATCCTCAAGGTTTACCCATTTTGTTGTTATAGTTGTAGTGCCATATGTATAGAATTTCTTTCCTTTTCTGTCTGAGGCTAAATAATCATCACGTTTGTGTATTTCAAATTTTGTTTGTGCATTCAACCATAGTAGACATTCGAGTTGCTGACACCTCTTTAGGATTCTGCTTTCAGTGTTTTTGGATTTATATCCTTAGCTAGAATTACTGAATCATATGGCAGTTTTATATTTTAATTTTTTGAGGGAAGTATACAGTTTTCTGCAGCAGCTGCACAATTGTACATTATCACCAACTGTGGCTGTGCAAAAGGATTTCAGGCTGTTCATGTCCTTGCCAATATTTGTTTTCTTCTTTCCTGATAGGTTTCAAGTTATATTCACTGTGATTTTAATTTGCATTTTGTAATAGCTAATTATAATGAGCATCTTTTCATATGCTTGTGGGCTATTTGTGTATCCTTTTTGCAGAAATGTGTATTTATATTGCTAGTTCTTTATATATTCTGGGTATTATCTTACAAATTATCTTACTTGAGCGGTAGATATAGATTTGTGGTACAGCACTTACCTAATATATGCTGAGTTCAACCCACAGCACACATATGCCCAATTTGTTGTTGTTTGGCACACACAAATCTACTGAAGTTGAGTAGTTACTTGTATTTTTACTGGGTTTTTGTCTTTTTGTCTTTTTTTATCTTTTGTTTTTGTACTCAAGGCAGTCCTCCTGCCTAAGCCTCCATAGTGTTGGGATTACAGGCATGTGCCACCATGCTCAGTTTATGTGGTGCTGGGGAATTGAATTCAGGTATTTGGTCCTTGCTAAGCAAGTGCCTTAACTGCTGAGCCATTTCTCCAGCTCTGATATTTGTCATTCTTTAAGGCTGGTTTGTGAAGAGTTCTTTATACATTAAAGCTCTTCTTGACCTTCCCACAGTTGATAATTTTCTTAATTTATATGTCTAGATTTTTTACTTTTCCTTAATACACAGAAGTTTAAAATTTTTATATTCAATTCTTATTGTCATTTTATTTTTTTAAGGTTAGCTGTACTTCCTGAGCCAGAGATTAAATACTTACCTATATTTTGTGGATTTCTTTTGACTTGTTATTTTATGTTTTAATTGATCTAAAGTTTGTATTTACATAACCTTTCATTCCTTTTTTAAAGGATGGAAATGGAGTTGTGCGTGGTTACTACTTATCTGTGTTTTTGGAGCTCTCAGCTGGCTTGCCAGAAACTTCCAAGTAAGAAGCTGTACTTAAATAACATTCCTAATGTGCATTTGTATGCATCTGCCTAGAACTTTTTGTAAGTTACTTTTGTTTATTGCTATATTGCTATTTCTGTTCAAGAGGGACAATAGGCTAGAATCCTTGACATATTATGATGGTTGCATAGGCTAGCCAGTCTCAGCATTTTTTTCCTCTCAGTATTGTTATTGCTGTTAAAATTTATTGGAAACTCCCCAAGTTTACCTTTACATGGCTTTCTCTATTGTTATTTTCTGAATTAGATATTAAAACTGAGAAAATTTATTACTCTTTTATTACATATCATTTCCCCGTCACAACTCCTCAAACTACCCCCTCCACACACATCCCCTTTCTGTCTCCACAAAGTCAGCTTTGTTACTTTCTTTCATGTCTCTCTTACTTTGTAATGGTTTATATTAGAGTGTTTGTATAGCTGGACGTGGTAGCACGTATTGTAAGCTTAGCACTTTGGGAGCCTGAGGCAGGATTGCAAGTTTGAATTCAGCCTAAGAACTTAGTGAAACCCTATCTTAAATTTTTATAAGCTGGGATTTAGCTCAGCAGGAAGGCCTTGTCTTCATTCTCCAATACTATGAAAAGAAGAAACAGTATATACTTATGTATAGGATCTCAAGAGAGATTTATACATGAAGATTGACTTTAAACAGTGTTTAGTTGCTTGTTTTTGAAAGGGGAATATCTTTGAATTGTTCAAGGAAGAAATAAGACTTTACCTACAGAGGTTTAAGGTCTTGTTTTATTCAGATTTCCAGTTTGCTAAAAAGAAAGAATTTAAGTTACAATATTCAGGGGACTTGGATTGTATCTCAGAGGTTAAAACGCTTACCTAGCAAGCACGAGGACCCGAGTTCAATTCCCTAGCACCTCGTAAACTAGGGTAGTGGTGCATGCCTGTAATTAATTATAGGCACTGAGAGAGCACTGGCAAGAGGATTGCTGTGAGTTCAGGCCAGCCTCGGCTAGGAGTGAGACCCTTTCTCAAAAAAACACAAAAGTTACAGTGTTCAACGTAAGGTTTTAGTTTTGCCTAATATTGAGATTGAGGTGCTATGTAAATAATTTAGGTTAATTGTCATTTTGTTGGAAATGCTAGGTCAATATTTCCCGACTTTAAAAGAATTTATGAGAAGCCAGATTGCACACACCTATGACCTTGCATTCTGGGAGGGCGATGGCAGGAGAATGGCCAGCTTTAGCCTGGCCTTGATAGTGTAGTGACTTAGCAGACCCTGTCTCAAACTAAAAGTATAAAAATAAAGAACGGGGGGGGGGGGGGGGAGGTAGAATGCAGCTCAGTGAGAAGGCCCTTGGCTCAATCTTTAGTATCAGGAGAAAAAGGCAGCTAATGACATTAATGACAATAACGACAATGTTAATGAGCTTCATACGAAGCTCATTTTTTTTAGAAGTTATTTAGTTGACCCTGGACATACTTGACAATTGTATTAATATCTTCCCCCTCCCCTGATTTGTAGTATTCTTGTTTTTCTATGAATATTTTTAGTTTTTACTGTACTCACTTAAAAAATTGAAATCAAAAGTTCACATTTGGAGATAAATTGATGTAACAGTTAGCCATTAGGAAATATGCATTCCAGGGAGCTGAGTGCATCACAATGTTGAACAGTTGCACCTTCTCTAATTTTAGAATGCTTTTTATCAACCCAGAATACTTCGCAGTTGTTAAGAAAATATTCATTTCCTCTTCCTTCCAACCCCTAGAGAACTACTCTGCTTTTTTGCTTTCTGGGTTCACTTACTGTGGATATCTCATGTAAGAGTTCACGTAAGAGTTCACATGAGACCTATTGTGTGTGGTTTCGTTAATATAATAGTGTTCTCAGTTCACTCATGAGTCAGAACTTTATTCCTTTACATGGTTGAATAATTTCCACTTTTTCCTATATATTGTGTCATACTTTATCCATTAGCAGGTATGTGGATCATTTGACTACTGTGAGTAAAGTTGCTATGAATATTTGTGCTTATAAAAATACATTTTCAAAAAAATATATTTTCACTTCTTTTGAATTTATATCTGGTGGTGGAATTGCCGGATGGCATGGTAACTGTATGCTTCATTTTTTGACAATTTATTAATCTGTTAAACTGTTTTTCGCAGTGACTTTATTATTTCTACCAGTGATACAGTGATATACAGGGGTGCATTGTTATTTTCCCTTCTCTCTCTTATATTTCTCTCTCAATATTGGGCTTTGAACCCAGGGCCTTCGTACTGAGCTAACTATATTCTCAGCCCTATTTTTGTTTTATTTTGAGACAGGGTCTTACTATGTTGCCCGGGAAAGGTGAAACATGCATCTTCTTACCTCAGCCTCCCAGGGTTTTAGGATTACAAGCCTGGGATACCAGGCCCAGCTCATTTCCCATTTTTAAATTACAGCCTAGTAGGAATGAAATGCCCTTTTTTCCCTAATTTTTATTTTCTTTTTTTCTATTTCTTTTTTTTTCTATTTTTCTTTTCTATAATGACCAGTGAAATTGAAGATTATTTTCATACATTACTCATACCTTATTTCGAGAAATGTTTACTTATATTTATTGCTTATTTTTAAATTGGATTTAATCTTTTTGTTATTGAATTATGAGAATTTTTTTTTTTTCCAAGACAGAGTCGTCTCTTCTTTGTCACCCAGGCTGGTCCTGAATGCTAGCCTTGGACTCAGAACACTGCCTGCTTCAGCCTCCCTAGTGTGCTGGTATTTTAGGTGTGTTCTGCCACGCCCAACTTTATGTGGTGCTCAGGAATCGAACTCAGGGTCTTGTGCTTGCAAGGCAAGCACTTTCACCGCTGTGCCATTCCTCCAGCCCTGAGAATTCTTTATGTATTTGGGGTACTAGACCTTTATCAGATACGAGTTTCAATAGTTTCTCCCATTTTTTTATGTGATAAAATGTGATAGACAAAATATATTGGTCTTCCCAACTTATACTTACTTTCTGTTAGAATTCTTTGTTTGCAGTATTCAAAGTGAACCCAAGGCCTTCACAGAATACTATATCCACAGCTCTATTTTTTTTTTTTGAGAGTCTTACAAGGTTACTAAATTAAATTGCCCAGATTAGGCTTGAATTTGTGTTTTCCTGCCTCTGCCTCCTAGAAAGCTGTGATTATAGACATGTGCTACCACACCTGCTATTTTAGAAAATTTATAGCTGTTAATTTTTTTTTTTTTTTGAGACAGAGTCTCTGTAGGCTGTTTTGAACTCACTTTGTAGCCTAGCCTGGCCTCGAGTTTATGGCGGTCTTCCTAACTTAGCCTCTCAAATGCTGGGATTACAGATGCCACCATGCCCAGCCAGTGTTTTTGTAATGCTGGAAGTAAGAATTCTAACCAGTGAGCAATGCTCCCAGCCCAGTGGCTCTCAATGCACAATAAATTGCTTTATTTTAATTTGCATCTGAAAATGAAAATATTTTTAAATTGCATGGTGATAAGCATCAAGTGATAATAAAATAGAATATTCATATGTGAGAGAATAAAAATGAATATATACAAAAATACACAGCATTCGTAAAACAGGCAACTTTGAAGTATATGTTTATATAAAATTGTTATTTAAGGTGCTGTTTTCTTTTTGACTACTGATAAACTTTTCTTTCTGCTGATACTGGGAACCAAGGCCTCGTGTATGCTAGGCAAGTACTGTACCACAAATAATGCTCCATCTCTTTTATTTTTTGTTTTGATTATAGTTAATCACATTGGCATACATTTTTATGGTGAAAAATAGGATTTGATGCCAATCGTGTTTAATGACACATTCAGACTATTGGTGTTTTTAACCCTGGCACATCTCTGCAATTTTAGATACTTGGGAGGCTAAAGCAGGAGAATCAAAAATTCAGGGTTATCCTGGACAGTTCACATCTGTCTCAAGATTTTTTAAAAAATGACTAGGGTTGTACCAGGTTTTAGAGCAGTTGCTTAGCATAAACTATTGAGTTCAACCCCATATCTGCAAAAAGGACAAAAGAAATACCAGCTACTACTGCTTTGTAAGTAACATTAATACCATTATTTCTTAGAGCAATTTTAACTGTAGGTATCAGTGTTTCTTCCTGAATACCTAATGACTTTAATGTTCAGATTAGTCTTTTTTTATTGACTATGTCTTGTGTTAATTTTCAATTTAGATATGAATATCGCGTAGAGATGGTTCACCAGTCTTGCAATGATCCTACTAAAAATATCATTCGAGAATTTGCATCTGACTTTGAAGTTGGAGAATGTTGGGGCTATAATCGATTTTTTCGTTTGGACTTACTTGCAAACGAAGGATACTTGAATCGTCAAAATGATACAGTAATTTTAAGGTAGTAAGAAATATTTCATATTGTAACTTACAGGAAATTGTTATCAAAGTTGTATTTTAAAGTTACTATAATTTAATCAAGATGAATATTGAAATTATTTTAACTTAGTCATCATAACCTTACCAGTTAACTCTTTTCAAGAGTCCCATGCAGTCAAGTGGGTACAAATTTGTTACACACAGTTTTTTCTTTAGATACCTAGTTATTGATACCATTGAAAACGAAACTTTTAGAAATTGAGCAGCCCTAAATGTAAAAATCTGAAAATTTCCAAAATGTACCTTTTTTTTTTTTTTTTTTTAGGATTGACATTATGTTGCAAGTGGAATATTCCACTCCTGACTTGATGTGAGAAGTCACCATCAAAATGCAGCTACATTAAAAATATTGTGTCAAATTACTTTAAGGGCTAGAGGACTAGTGCAGCAGTTGGAGTGCTTACTCAGCAGGTACAAGGCCCTGGGGCGGGATCCCTAGGACCACAGAAGCAGGGGCACATGTCTGTCATCCCCACACTGTGGATGCTGAAGCAAGAGGATTGCTGTGTGTTCAAGCCTGGGCTGCAGAGTGAGACTCTGTCTCAAAAAACAGTCAAAGTCTTTAGCCTTAATCCTTTTTTTGAGGCAGAGTCTTACTCTGTAGTTCAGGATGGCCCTGAACTCACTGTGTATTCTAGGCTGACCTGGAACTCATGGCACTCCTGCCTCAGCCTGTACCACCAAGCTCAGTTTATGTGGTGCTGGGGAATTGAGCCCAGGCCCTTGAGCTTGATAGGCAAGTGCCTTAACCACTGAGCTACTCCTCTAGCCCTATGGTTTAATCTAAAAACAGTGAGAAAATGTTAGAATAATCAAATATTTTGTTTTTTAATTTTTATTTTTAGTATTTTTTTTTTTAGACAGGGTCTCAGTCTGTAGCTCAGGCTGGTCCTGAACTCACTGATGTAGCCCAGGCTGGCCTTGAACTCAGGACAATCCACCTGCCTCAGCCAGGCGCACCCACCCTCACCCCCCCACCCCCGTCCCCCTCCTTGATCAAATTACAGGCATGTGCTGCCGTACCCAGCTTTATGTGGAATCCAACTCAGGGCCTTGTGTTTGCAAGGCAAGAGCTTTAACCACTCTGCCTTTCCTCCAGCCCTATTATTTTTCTTTTTCACTTGAAATTATGTATTACATTTGGGTGACTGGCTTTACAAATTTTCCTTTTAGATAACCTCAAATTACAAATACGGGATCAGAGATGACAGTTGATGAAAAACAGCGAGAACATTTGGTGTTACGTATAGAAAGAACAAGCTGTAAACGCTGACTATGAAACTATGAAATGAAACAGGAGCCTCATTTAATGTTTAATGTTGTAGCAGCCTTTCTACAGATCATGAATTCTGGGGGTGCCATTACATGACATAATTTAAGGATGAAAATAAGTACTTGGATCTTAAAAATAATTTTCAGAAGAAAATTATTTTTATTTTCTGTACTGGGATTTAACACAGGATCTTTGCACTGAGCTCCGTCCGAGCCATATATGTCTCAGCCTCCCAAGTGCTGGGATTACAGGTATTTGCCACTGTGCGTGGCCAGTGTGGTGCTGAGGAGTCAACCCTCGGCCTTGTGCTTGCTAGGCAAGTCCTCTAACCACTGAGTTACGCTGCCAGCCTCCTTATCTTTTGAAACAGGGTCTCACTAAGTTGCTCTTTCCGGGCTTGAATTTATGATCCTCCTGCCTCAGCTTTCCAGTGTGCTGGGACTGCAGGCATGGGCCACCATGCCTCAGCCACCACACCTAGTTAAGTGCTTTGAAGTTTAAATAGAACTTTTGAGAACTTTATAGTGTTCCACAGCTTAAAAAATTGTCATCAAAAAATTTTAAAAAGATTCCTTGGGAGTGCATTATCTACTCCTGAATTTTACTTACTTTTAGCTCCCTGTTCCTCTGCATGCTGGATAAATATGTTACTGGCATATGAAAGTTTACTGTTACATGAACTTTTTAGCTTTCCTCGGAAAATTAAAAATATTGAATAAGGGATGTAATTTTTGAGTGTAGGAAAAAATCATTTGTATTTTATGTTGTGTTTTCTTTGGAGGAAATTGTTTCATTTTTTCTTTAGATTTTTTTGTCATTCTTTCACATACTGAGAATAATTTGTTGATGTTTCAGTTATTAAATTGTGAAATTAAACATCATTTTACTAATCTATAAAAAGATCTTTATTTCAAAGAACTTAGTCCTCTTACAGTGATAGTAATGTAGAATCTTTTCATTAGCAATCTGAGTGAGTTTCCTTTTGTTAATGCAGTTTAACCCAGTCTCTAGTAGGTAATCTCTATTTAGAAATTTTTTTTTTTTACCTATAAGCTATATATTAGTATAGGAACAGATTTTTTTGTACTGTTTGATTTTCATTAACTCAGCAATATTTATGGACTTTGTGCCATGTGCCTGGCACTGGACTGATAAAAGGGACATGTCTATAGCTCAGTGTTAGAGCACTTGCCTAGTAGGTACAAAGACTGGGGTTCAATCTCAGCACTATAAATAAGAATTAAGTATCAATTTTGTCCCTAGGCAGATGATTGTATAAAATGGGCTCATAAAGAACAGAGGAAGCATTATCCTATTATGCATAATATTTAATGAAAGATTGCTTAATATTTAAACCTCATTTGATCCAAGATTCTGGTAGAATTTTATATGTATTTAATTAGAAGGTTATTTGAGGTTTTCCTGTAATTATGTATAAACTTTTATTATAGAGAAAGGAAGTTTTTTCTGCTTGTCTTTTAATGAAACGTAATATAAAATT
This sequence comes from Ctenodactylus gundi, assembly GCA_004027205.1. Classification (NCBI taxonomy): domain Eukaryota; kingdom Metazoa; phylum Chordata; class Mammalia; order Rodentia; family Ctenodactylidae; genus Ctenodactylus; species Ctenodactylus gundi. The sequence continues at coordinate 335,876 of PVKB01000792.1, forward strand.
TTTTTCCAGTTGACCTTGCAATTTCGTTATTCATTCAAAGAAAATACTTTTTGGGGAATCTTAGTAATGTCTTGCCATTGGGTACTGTCTGTATAGTCTGTACTTAGAATTGTGGTTAAGTGATTTATCTCTTTCTACCCATTCCTATGTGAGTATTTGTGGCTGAAATTAGGTTTTAGCTGCTGTCCACTATTAGATGGTCAGCCCATTTTATATTAGGTGTAAAATCCTGGAAAAAAAATTAGGATGGTGGCTGTATTAGGTTTCTGTTCCTGTAACAAGTGGCTGAGATAATCAACTTATAAAAGAAAAACTGTGAGCCAGGTGTGGTAGCTCAGGTCTCTGATCCCAGCACTCTGAGACTGAGTCAGAAGGAGATTCCAAGTTGAAGACCAGCCTTGGCAACTTAAGGAGACAGAGAGAGAGAGAGAGAGAGAGAGAGAGAGAGAGAGAGAGAGAGAGAGAGAGAGAGATTGATTCTATTTTGACTCAAATTTGGAAGACTTTAGTGTATGATTTGTTGGCCTACTGCAAGGCACCAAATCACAGCACGATTTCATGATAGAGCAAAACTGGTCATATCACGGCCAGGATGTGAGAGGGATTGAACAAGGAGCAAGCATCTCACTGTCTCCTTTCAAGAGCATATCCCACTGGTATGACTGCTCTCAGTAGCACCACCCAGGGGACAAACCTTCAACAAATGTCTTCGGAGAGACATTTAAGACCAAATTGATAGCAGGACTAACGTAAAGGGCAAAGTAGAAAGGGTGAAAGGATGAGAAAGGTGTAGATTTCCAATTACTCCTGGGACTGTCTCTTTGAAGTTATCACTGTACCTATACTGTAATTTTCCTCTCTGTAAATGGAGTCATGTTTGGCTATGTAACAAAGGTAGAGATTTATTTTAATAAATACTATTTTATTAAAAATACATCTGCAGATACTGAGATCTTATTTGTTTGTCCATTAATATAATTTAATACAGATACTGATTTTTTTTCTAATCATAGCTGGTTTATGTTGTTTTGTGATATGAGAGATTATAAGTAATCTGGAGGGACTGAAGATAGCATTTATAGCATGAAACTCTAGGTAAATATTAAAGCAATTCTGGATTTTGACTCCTAAGTTTTTCTGCAGGGTATGAAATGGAGAGTGAGATAGGAAAGAGTAATCAAAAGGATAGGACATAAAATAAGCTTTTAATATTTTTCTAGGGCCGGGTTTGGTCAACAGGCTGGAAAAATGATATTTTCCTACTTTTTCCTGCAATCCCAATTCAGGATCATTATTATATTTGAGCTACATTATTATGATAAATACATGTTAGTTGGTTAGCTTTAGTTCTGTTACACAGTTATTTCTTGAAATGTATAATTTAATTTTAGACAACTTACCTTTTAGAAACTTAAGTTATAATTTGTTGCCTACATGTGTGTATACCAGGAGCTCTCACGTCATTTCAGTTTTTGTCTGATAAAATATCCTGAAGTTGTAGAATTTATAGGTACAGATTCAAGATTAAATAATAAACATTGTAATGTTGCGTTTTTTTTTTTTCATGTAGATCTGTTTTTTTTTAAGGTTTCAGGTACGTTCACCAACTTTTTTTCAAAAATGCCGTGACCAGCATTGGTATATTACTCAGTTGGAAGCTGCACAGACTAGTTATATTCAGCAAATAAACAATCTTAAAGAGGTAAGGCAATAACATCCTTTCTGATTTATTGATTTGCATTATTCTTTTCACCTTGTTACATTTGGAATTAGATTTTTGGATAGTTAGTTCTGTGCTTAATTTTAGAGTAACAATCCAATTATCTTGCTCCCTCTTTTTTGAGCCTTTAGATTTTGCACCCCCAGTTTGATAGCCATTAGCCACATTAGAGTGTGTCACTTTAACTTAATTAGAATCAAAGATAAAAAATTAAAGATACTGTGTCTTAGGTGGTTGTATACAAGGTCACCGCATATATTGGGAATTAACAGATAGAGAATGTTTTCATTATCTCATTAAGTTCTGTCATATTGTTCTCTCCTAGTTTCAGGTAAACTGTGTTTCAGTGATCAATTTTATTCCACAATGTTTTGAACTGAAAGTTTCAGAATACAGAACAATCGAAATTACTCCATCTTGAGCTCTCACTATTGTTGACTGAGCACTAAGGAAGATGTGTTGATGTATTTTTATTTTGTAGTAGTTAATTTTTCTCCAGTGGAACTTGGGATGGGGTGGGAGGTTTGGAGTGCTGGGAGTAATCAGTAAAGGAGGAAAACACAAATAAACACATACTTTTGGAGCTTTTCATGTTATTGGTACTATTTAAAACTGCTGAAACTGGGTGTGTAGGCCAGTGATAAAGCACTTGGTCTGGTGTACTTAAAGCCTTGAGTGTAATCCCCAGGACAGCGTAAAGCTGCCTGAGTTCACTCTTCAGCTTGTTGATTGTTTTATAGTTTGTGCAAGATAGAATGAGAATAAATGAGGATTTTATCTTTATCATAATTTATTTTCATAAACAAAAGGCCATAGGGGGTGAAACAGTTGAACAGATAGCTGTAGGAACAGCTAGATACTTTTTTCTAATTGTGCCAGTGAGATACTACTAATGATTAATGTTAATTTTGCTGTTCTTATTTCAAAAAGAGACTTACCATTGAGCTGTCTCGAACTCAGAAATCAAGAGATTTGTCACCACCAGATAATCATGTTAGTCCTCAAAATGATGACACTCCTGACACACGAGCTAAGAAGTCTGGATCATGCTCTGAGATGCTTCTTGAAAGTGGTCCTATTGCAGCTTCTGTAAGAGAGGCCAAAGAAGATGAAGAAGATGAGGAGAAGATTCACAATGAAGATTATCATGTAATAATAGGTTAATTGTAGTCTGGCAACAGAAATAATAGTCTCATGCTTTCCATTATTACAACTTAAAAGAAACAATGTGTTTAAATTACTGTGCATTGACAGTCATTGTTAATGGCTTTCTGTAAATGTTATGAGTCATAAGTCGTTGAGATAAAGCATTTCAAGGTTCTTAAATATTAATTTATTATAAAAACTGTAATATTTTGAGGCAAATTATGTCGTACATTCTAAAAGCTAAGTTAAGTATGTATTTAGAAGATGTGTCCCATTTGCATTTGCTGAAACTAGTAGGCACTTTATTGCATATGGTCATAGAATGATTAAGGATTTGGGAGATTACTTGATTTTCTGTTATCTAAATAATCAGAATAAGAATTTAAGAAGTGTTTGTAGCTGGACATGGTGGTGCACACCTGTTATTCCAACACTCTGTGAGGCAAAGGCAAGTTTGAGTCCAGTGTGAGCAGTTTAGCAGGACCCAGTCTTAAGAAAGGGCTGTAAATGTGATGCATTGTGAATGCCCTGGGTTCCATCCCTGTACTGTTATTTTTAGCTAGACAAGTATACAACTTGTTTTGTTCTGTTTTGGCTTATTTCTGATTTGGGAGACTTTCAGCTAATGACCTTGAAGAACATAAAGGATCTTTAGATGGGACATCAATCATAGTTTGGGATGTGATTAGTTGAGGAACCTTACTGGAAGCTGATGTGGAATATATGAATATTTTCAGTTGCTTGAGAGCCTAGCTGAAATTAACAGTCAGATTGTAGGCGCATCAGTCCATGTGAGTTTTCTCATCAGTATAAGAACTTGAACTGTCACTATTGTTGACTGAGCACTGTTCATTGATCCTTGCATGGATGACCATTTGAGTAGGTTTTTTGTTGTTTTTGTCTTAATGTAGCATGAGCTTTCAGATGGAGATCTGGATCTGGATCTTGTTGGTGAAGATGAAGTAAATCACCTGGATGGCAGCAGTTCTTCTGCTAGTTCCACAGCAACAAGTAACACAGAAGAAAATGACATTGATGAAGAAACTATGTGAGTATCTCCTATTAACTACTACTATAAAGCATCAAATGGTAATCATTAGAAGCATGTTCACTAAATAGGCTTAAAAGTGGGAATATTCAGCAGTTTTTTTCTTCTAGATATGTAGACTCTTATGTAGAGTGAATAGACATGTTCTTCATTTCCCCTGTATCTGAGTTATAAAACAAGAGTTTTGAGCTCTAATTTCTTATTTTTTGTGGTAGTGGGGATTGAACTCAGCCTTCACTTTGAGCTATATTCCTAGCCCCCTTTTTTAAAAATTATTTCATAGTTTTAAAAGTTTCAAAAATACTGCCTTCCTTTCATTTGGTTCACTTTTCAAATAATGTTTTAATTTATTATGTTTCTTTTTCTTTGAATAACTTTTGAGACATTTGAAATTAAATGCATACATTTATTTATTTAATGGTATTGGGTATCAAGCCCAGGGCCTTCACACTAAGTCCCCAACTGTCCCCCCCCCCCCATTTTATTGATATGTACATGCAACACATAATGTTTTCGTTGATATACATGTCATGACAAAATTACAAATCCTTCCCCTTTCCTTTTTTTTGGCCCTCCTATACCCTCTCCCACTAGTTTCCATTATTCCCCTCAGTTCTATGAAATGACTGTGATCTGAGTTTCTCATATTAGAGAAATCATTTGATACTTAACCTTCTGCCTCTGACTCACTTCACTGAGCATGATGGTCTCAAATTGCATCCATTTACCTACAAAAGCCTCAAACCTATCTATCTTTGTAGATTTTTTTTTTTAAGATAATGGCTCATTAAGTTACCCAGTCTGAGCTAAAACTTGAGATTGTCCTGCTTCAGCCTTCCAGACTTTTGGGATTATATGCCCTGTACTACCAGGCCCAGTTTCTATAACCTTTCAGATACTTTGCTTGTAGGGCTAAAGTCGTAGCTCAGTGGTCAAAGCACTTGTCTCACAAATGCCAAGAGTCCTGGGTTCAGTTCCCAGCACCATATAAGCTGTGCCTGGTGGCACATGCCTGTAATTCTAGCATTTGGAAGGCTGAGGCAGGATTTTCTTGGCTGTGCAGAAGCTTTTTAATTTGGTATAATCCTATTTGTTGATGCTTTGTGTTATCTGATGTGCTTTGGGGGTTTTATTGAGAGCTTATTTGCAGGTTTAAGTAGGGGAACACAGCTACTCATATACCTTTGACTGTGGAACAGTCCTCCTCTATCGGGGAAGATTGTTCTCTTCGACTGAACACACAGCTTTGGGAGGGACACACATGGAGTAGTGAGGGAGGAAGGGGACACCCACCTAGTCAGCCAGATCAGCCGAATCAACCCTGGTGATCAGTGGGGTGACAGATGTAGCTAGATCACCCTCACGTCCTGGGTGTTTTATTGAGAAAGTTCTTGGGTATGCCTGTGTCTTCAAGAGTTTTGCCTATTTTTTCTTCTAACAAGTTCACTGTATCCATTGTCATGTCTCGGCCTTTGATCCATTTGGATATAATTTTTGTACGTGGTGAAAGGTGTGGGTCTAGTTTCATTCTTCTGTATGTGGCTAACTAGTTTTCCCTGCACTGACGTGTGTTATTGGCCCTTTTGTTGAAGGTCAGGTGGTAAAGTCACTCGGGTTGTATCTGTCTCCTCAGTTCTATTCCATTATCTACCTGTCTCTTTTTCTTGTGCCATTACCATGTGTTTTTTTTTTTTTTAAATCATTGTTGCTTTGTAAAATAAGTTGCTATCTGGTGTTAGGATGCCTCTGCTTTTGATTTATTGCTTAAGATTGATTTGGTTATTCTGGATCTCTTCTGGGTCCATATGCTTTTTCAGGTCATTTTTTCTAGTTCTGTGAAAAATACTTGATTGATATGGCATTGAATCTGTTTATCAGTTTTGGTAGTGTGGCCATTTTGGCAATATTGGTTCTGTCTGTCTAGGAACAGTGAATGTTTTTCCACTTTTTAAAATTCTCTTTGATTTATTTCTTCAGAGTAGCGTAGTTTTCAGTAATGAGGTCCTTTTCTTGTTTAATAAGGTTAGTTCTTAGGTATTTAATTTTTTTTTAATGAGGCTACTGTGAGTGGGATTGTTGTTTTGGTTTCTTCCGTTGTTGCTTTAGAGAATCTCTTTATATATTTTTTTTTTGGCTGTTGATTTTTGTATATTGAATTTATATCCTACAACTTGGCAGAATTTATTAGTAAGCATATTCTGGTGGACTTTTAGAGGGTTCTTGATGTAAAGGATCAGGTCATCCACAAATAAGGATAATTGACTTCTTCTTTTCCTATGTATATTCACTTTATTCTGTTCTCATGCTTGGTTGCTCTAAGATTTTGAGCATTGTGTTGAATAAAAGTAATGAGAGTGGACAGCCTTGTTTTGTTTGTGAATTGAGTGGAAATGCTTTCAGTTTTTCTCATTTAGAGTGGTGTTGTCACTAGGATTGTCATAAATCGCTTTTGTCTGTTTGAGCTAAGGTTCTCTGTGCCTCTTTGCATCAGTTTTGGTCAAGAAGGGATGTTGTATTTTGTGAAAGGCTTTTTCTGCTCCTATTGAGGTGATCATGTGTTTTTTTGTTCTTTCTTTGGTCAAAGTGGTGTATTACTTTTTTTTGTATTTTTTGTATTTTTGTATTTTTCACTTGCCTTGAATCCCTGGAAGGAAGCCAACTTGGTAATAGTGTATGATCTTTTTAATAATTTGTTGTCTTCTATTTGCAAGTATCATATTGAAGATTTTTGCATCCCTGTCATTAAGGAAATTTCATGCAGTTTTCTTTCTTTGTTGGGTTTTTCTCTGGTTTGGAAATCCAAGTGATAACTTGTTTCCAGGAAGGAGTTGGACGGTATTCCCTCTTTTTCAGTTTCATGAAGATTTAAGGAACATCGGCGCTAACTCCTTAAAGTTCTGATTGAATTCTGTAATGAATACATCAGGTCCTGGGCTTTTCTTTGTTGGTAGACTCTGTTACTGCCTCAATTTTATCCTTAGTTATTGCTCTATTCTTGATTCAACTTTGGTTTATCATATATGTCGAGGAATTTATTCATTTGTTCTGGGTTCTGGAATTTACTGCAATATAGGGTTTCAGAACTTTATTATAATCTTCTGAATTTAGCAGTGTCTACTGTGAAATTTACCTTTTTCGTTTCTAATTGCATTGATTTGAATTTTTTCTTTCCTTCTTTTGGTGAGTTTGGCCAGAGGTTTGTCAGTGCTATTCTCTGGGAGAACCAAATCTGATTCGTTGATGTTTCGTGGGATTTTAGTTTAAATTTCATTGATTTCCACTCTGATTCTTAAAATTTGTTTCCTTGTGCTGCTTTTGTATTTGGCTTGTTCTTATTTCTCTAGGATTTTTGAGCTGCATCATTATCTTATTTGAGATCTGTTTTTCTCACACATGCATTACTAGCTTCTTTAGTTAAAGTAATAGTTCTTAAGTTTCTTGAGCAATTCATCTCTATTTTCTTTCCACTAAAATCTGAACGTATGCAGGGAATCATTTCTGTTGTTCTTATTTAAGCATGTCATGTGTCCAAGGATATGGTTCATTTTGGAAAGTCTCATGTGCTGCTTAGAAAAAGGAATAATCTGTTGATGTTGCTTAGAATACTGTGTAGATACCTATTCCATTTGTTCCATGGGTGTTATTTAGCTCTGAAGTTTCTTTGTTGTTTTATTTTTCTGATTGATCTATTTGTGAAGGTTGTGTATTGAAGTCCCCTATCATGATATTATAGGGGCCTATTTGGTCTTTCATGTCCTGTAGTTTCTGGCTTATAGTTGTGTCACACCTACCTTGGGTCCATACATGTTTATAATTATGAGCTCTTCCTGTTGGATTGTTCTTTCTAATAGTGTCCATCTTTGTCTCTTTTGATCTGTTTTGCTTTGAAATCTGCAGTGTCTGAGAATCATACAGCTACTCCTACTTGTTTATGGGCTCCAATAGCATGCAGTATTGGTTTTAAACCTTCTTACCTTTACTCTTTGTGCTTCTTTGTTGGTGAAGTGTTGCAGACAACTAATGTTTTGCAGACAATAAATGATTGGGTTTTTTTTCTCATTCACTCTGCCAGTCAGTGTCTTTTTGATTGGCAGCTTAAGGCCATTAGCACCGAGAGTGGTGATTGTAAGATTTTTCTTAAGTCCTGCCATTAAACCTGTTCTTCTAGTGTTGTTTTTTCTTTTTTGTTAAGCTTTCCCTTTTAGTGTTTTCTTTCTTCTGTGTTCTTCGGTGCTGCCCTTCTGCCTGCAGAAATCTAAGGTTTCTTCAAGTTTTTTTTTTTTTTTTTTTTTTTTGCAGTGCTGGACTAATGGTCACTGATTTCTCTAGGACCTCTTGGTCATGAAATTTTTTACTACTTCAGTTTTCAGGGATAACTTTGCTGGATGCAGCAGTATAGGTTGACACTTGCTTTCATTTAAAGCTGGAAAGATTTTGTTCCAGGATCCTCCTGGCTTTTTAACATTTGTAATGACAAGTAGCAAGTACTTCAGATGGGCTTGGCTTGGTAGAATGTTTTTCTCTTACTGCTTTTAATATTCTCTCTTTGTGTTGAATTTCTGAGATTTTGATAATGATGTGTCATGGTGAGGTTCTTTTCTGGTAAGATTACTTGGTGCTCCGTAAGCTTCTTGTACTTGATTATTTCTTATTTTTTGGGAAGTTTTTTTTCCCATGATTTCAGTGAATAAATTCTTCATATGTTGTGTTCTTTCTTCCTTCTCTTTCTCCCATACCCTAATTCTGAGGTTGGTTTTCTTTGAGTCATCCACTGGCTGTTGTATGTAGCTTCTTTGTTCACTTGTGATTTTGGTGTTAAGCCTGACTGGCATTATTTTCCTCAGCCTTGTCTTCAAGGTGAAATTATATTCTTGCAGTGTTGAAGCCAACTTCCCTTGCCTTGAAATGAATTTTTCATATTCTCAGCTTCAGCTAGATTTCAAATTTTCCACTTCTCTATCAAAATCTTCCTTCATGTCTTGCATTATCTTATTTGCTTCAGCTAATTTTTGTGTCTTTTATATGCTCAGTAAGTTTTGTGTTCAGGAGGAGTAAATTCCTCTTCGGGTATGCTGATCATTCCTTGGATTTCTCTAAGAATGTCTTGTTTGAACTGACAGACATAAAACAGCTGGTCTGTTTGGTTTTCACTTCCTTTCCTTGGAGTTCCACTATTTCAGGGGCCATGATACTTGCTTCCAGGGTCTTAGGTGTTTTTACATGTATATGATTGCCGTGTCTGAGGGACTTTAATGACCTACTAGTATGTTTCTTTGAACATGTATTAGGATATGTGTGGGGCAAACAGAAAGTCCACTGAGGTCCTTGCTGGGAGTAGGCATTGAGGGGGTATCTGTCAGTCCCAGTTGTCTTGTTCACACCCAGTCCCTCAGCAAAACTCTCAAGTGGGTCCTAGCTTACCTCCCCTGAGGGCGGGGCTCTTCACCCTCTGAGGTGCTCCAACTACCACCCTGGCTCTCTAGATGGTCGGTAGCCTTTCTCCCCTCTGCAACTGTCTCTTGTGCCCATTTTTTTTTTTCCTGGGCACTGTTGAAAAGTGTCCTCAAATTCCCTGATGCATGGCCCATCTTTGGCTTCTTTTACTCTAAACAGTTCAGACTCAGGCTCTTTTCAAAATGGCTCTTACCTACATCAGTGCCTACTATGGCTTCTGAGTGCTGTTTCTCCCTAGGTGGTCTGCTAAGTTCCAGGATGCTTTTTCTAGGGGAAGCTCACATAACATGTGCAGTTTGTACCACCTGCAGGCTTGTTTTTGGAGGCTGGGGCTACCATGTGCTGTCAATTACTGCATCTCCCAGGTCTGGGCTTACCTTGGTCTGAGGTTGCTGCCTGCTTTAATTCTCATGGCTTGTAGCTCTGGGCTTACATCAGACTGCAGGCTGTGGATCCTGGCAGCTCAGGGCCCTTCCCAGGCAGTCTGGGATGGCTTCCTGGGCTGGAATTTTCTTCAGTGTCTGATGTGTCCACAAGGTTTCCAATCTTCCTATAGCCTTCTTTCAATTCCTGGAGCTCTCCTCCTAGCTAAGTTGACCAGGTCATTTTTAACTATATCTCAACTTCTGGAATGAGCTTGCAAAGAGCCATTGAATAGTACTGTTACTCAGCTGCTTTTTTGCCCAAAAGACCGCCTGTATTCTTTTGATATAGCCCTAAGATACTTTTTAATTTTCTAATATTACAAAAACATTGGTTTCTCTTTCTCATGCGACTAGGGATCAAGCCTAGGACCTTTATATTGAGCTACAGTTGTAGCTCATTTTTGAGATAGGATCTTGCTAAGTTGCCCAAGGTAGGCTCAAGCCTTTGGTTTCAGCCTCTCAGCATGCTGGGATTATAAGCCTGTACCACTAGGCCTGGCCAAAATATTGAGTTTTTTTTAGAATGGCTATACTATCTTATACATTCCAGCAAACCATGCATAAGTAATTGAATTTCTCTGGTTCCTTACCAGCAGTTAGTATTATCATTAACTTTTACTTTAATTATTTTCATAGTTGTGATTATGCTTTAGTACAACTTTTCATACTATCTGTATGTCTGTCAGTAAAATTTCTCTTTATGTGTTATTACTTGTTTTTATCTTGGTGCTTAGGATTTTTTAATTTTTGTTTCTCTTTTATGGCACCAAGCTCTATCCCCAACCATTGTTAGTGTGAGGCAGGATCTCCCTAACTCTTACGTTGTCCAGGCTGTGGTTGAACTTGCACCTCCGCTGCCTCAGACCTACAGAGTGCTGGGATTATAGGCATGTGCCACCATACCTGGCCTGAGTGCTAGGCATTGAAGCCAGGGAATTGAACATGGTGAGTATTCTACTCTGAGCTACATTTCCATCCCCTATTGAAGCTTTTTTTTTTTTTTTTTTTTGTGAGTGTGGTAAATGTATACATGAAATTTATCATTTTAATCTTAAATTTTTTTAAAAAATACTGGCAATCTAGCCTAAGGCTTTTGCACTGAGCTTATCCACAGCCAGTTTGTTTGTTTGTTTGTTTGTTTGTTTTAAGACCAAAAATAACTGACATTTGCTAACTCACTAAGTTAGCAAACCATCAGGCTGGGTTCCATCTTGGATCCATCCTCCTGCCAGAGGTTCTGGAGTGCTAGAATTTCACGCTCATTTTATTCATTTTTAAGTGCACTTCAGTGACATTGAGTTTAGATTTTTGCTAAATTCCATCATTGCTATCACCTCCCTGTAGATCTTTCTTTTTAAAAATTTTTCCAGACCGAAATTTCATATTCATTAAGTAATAACTCCTTTTCCCTGCCTCCTCCTCAGTTCCTGGCCACTATTAAATTTAGAGAGTTCTAATACTCATAGTTTTTTGTCAAGAATACACTTTGGGAATACTTTGTTCTGTTGTTTATCTTTTTTGTTATTTTAACAAGATCTTTTGACAAAGTTGTAATCTTTTAACAGTGTTTTCTAAATTTCAAAATACATGTTTTGTATTTTTAATTCCTGATTATGTTTTGATTCTCTTCTAAGTGCAGTTGATCCTAAAATTTTATTTTTGGTTTTCTTTTCGCAAGAAAATAGGGATACAGTCATCTTTTATTAATTATGTATTTCTAGTAGGTTTTCTTTTTTGCCTAATTTTTCTGCCTAGATTATTCAGTAGAGAGTTGAATTATTGAGTGAAACATTACTGTCCTATTCTTGGTCTTATAGGAGAAGCATTCATTTTTCATTAAATATATTGTAAACTCTGTTTTTTTGTAGAAACACTTTATTGGGTTGAGGCGTTTCCTTCAGTTACTAGTTTGTTGAATTTTTGTTTTAATCAAAAATAGCATTGGGTTGTCTCACGTGATTTTCAGATCTGTTGATAGGATCATGAGATTTTGTTTCTTACTCTAAGTTTCTTTTATATACTCCTAGGTTTGTTATATGTTTCTTGGAAGCTTTCTGTTATAGCCTGCTTATCCCCATAGGCAAAATCTTCGATCCAAAGCATGTAAGAAAGGAGTAGGTACAAAGATGTACTGCTGGTCTTCCTACTTTAGAAGCTGGGCCAACCGCAAGTTGGGATGCTTAGTTCTGACCTTGTCTCTCTAGCCCTGGGGCCACTACTTCATGAATAACTTTGGGAAGAGTGATTTAGGTCTCAGCATTCTTGGCATGCTGCACCCATATGGAGCCTGTGTTCTATGATTGTATCTAAGCAGAAGAAGGGAAACCCCACCTTTTGGCCACACACACCTTGATCTTTGTATTAGCAAAAAGTAGCTTTGGGGAAGATGAGAAATACTGATGCCTTACCACTTCTGGGAAGAGAGCTTCCTTTTAGGGGTTGCAGGAGGTTGGATATCTGTGTTCTTTTCTGTACCAGTCTGTAGTAGGACTTCTCTTGGAGTAGGTTGGATAAGGAAGAAGAGTGATTTTGATTCAAGAATATGAGAGAGGCACACAATTGTTACCAAATTTTAGTACACTTTTTAGGTAAATTGCCCTGTATTTACAGGAGAAAGCTAAGTACTGTTATGAAATTTCTGAAGTATGACAGGTAAAAATGTTAATTGTGTTACTCGTGAGAATAAATTTCATTTGTTCTTAGGTCTGGAGAAAATGATGTAGAGTATAATAACATGGAATTGGAAGAGGGAGAACTCATGGAAGATGCGGCTGCTTCAGGACCTCCAGGTACAGAAGCTAAGCCCATTTTATTGATATGTGTATATCTGATACATAATGTTTATGTTGAACTTGAGTATTTTGTGCACATATGTATCACATTAAATTTGCAAATCCTTCCCCTCTCCCATTCTGACTCTCCTACACCCTTCCCCTCTTCACTAGTTCCCATTATCTCACCCCCCCATTTAGTTCTATGAAATGACTGTATTCTGGGTTTCTTATATTAGAGAAACCATTCAATATTTAACCTTCAGTGTCTAACTCACTTCCCTATGCATGATGGTCTCAAGTTGCATCCATTTACTACAAATGTCTCAAACCTATTTGCCTTTATAGATGAATAGTATTCTGTTGTGTTATATACCACAATTTATCCATTGGTCTATTGATGGGTATTTTGGCATTTTCCACATTGTAGCCTTTGTTAGTTGTGTTGCTACATGGCTAATTTTTATGGGTACTAGGTAATCAAACCCAGGGCCTTGAGTATTGGCAAACAAGTGCTGGAACCACTGGACTATATCACCAGACCAGTAATGGGGTTTAGATTTAAACAGTTTGGGTAGGGTATTCAACCCATACCAGACAGCCTCTGGACTCCTCCCTCCCCTGACTCATGTCCTCACAATGTAATGTTCGTATCTTCATCAAACTTAGTATCTTCATTAAGCTTAAAGTCCAGAGTTTAATCTAAGACTGGGGCAACTTCTTCTAACAATGAACCTATAAAATTAAAACAAGTTATCTTCTTATAATATGGTATTATAGAACAAACATAGGGTATTTCTATTCTAGAAGGGAAAAATATGTCAGAAGAAAAGAATACCAAGTCCAAAGCTCAGCAGGGCAAATATTCTTTTTTTTTTTTTTTTTTTTTGTCAGCTTTACTGAGTATAATTAGGAGCTGTATTTGTATAAGAGGTCCAACTCAGTGCTTTGGTACGCATGATCATAGTGACATGATTGTCTCCATGAAGCTAATTCACATATCCATTGCTTCACATATAAGAGATGATTAAAATATAGAGTGAATATTTAAATTTAAATTTAAAGGCCAGTGACACAGGCCTCTAGTTCCAGCATGCTGGGAATCTGAGGCAGGAATATCACGATTTCAGGCCCTGTCCACGTGACTTAGCAACATGGCAAGGATGTATCTTAGTGTGAAGGCCCTGGACTTGATCCCTAATACCACAAAAAAATAAAGAATAAAGAAATGCTAGTAAAAGACACATTGTCATGAATCTTCCTCCAAAAACTCCCCCTTGCTTCAAACACACTTATCCCATTGTTCCTCCTGCTTTCTGAAGCAGTTCTGGAAGTCCTTTGTAAGTGTCTTTTCAAGCTATGATAAAAAGCATAATAAATGTTGCTGTCAAGTGCCATCCAAACAGAAAGGTAAGCTCATAAAAACATGTTGCTGTGTCCTCATTTGCCTTATTCATGGGATCTGGCACTGTATGACTTCTGGCTTTTCCCCAAAGTCACAGTGACCATGAAAGGTCAGTGTTTTTAATTGATCAGAGCAGCAAATACTTCATAAACTTTCTGAAACCAAGATTATCTTTTGTGAGATTTTCTTTCGCAACTCATTTGCTTTAACTATATTAGATAGTATCTTTGAGGCCCAGGGTAGTTCCTCTGCACTCATGTGGCCCAGGCAAGCCAAAAGGTTGAACCCACTTTAGCCCATAAAGGAGAACTAAAAATATCCTAGTTTCTTCCTTTTCAAGAAGGGAATCTTCATATGTTGAATCCCAAAGAACTTGTGAACTGTGGGTGATCATATATACAACAAGGGTATTGTTAATGTTTGTTTCTTTTAATCCTGCCTCTCTGGCTAGAGTAGTACTGTTGAATATACTGTCTTTTCTATTTAGATTAAGGTTCTTCACCCCCAAGGAAGTAGACTCTTATATGCCCCCTGGCCTTGGCCTTGGCCTTGGCCTTAGAAAGGCTGGGACACAGGGACAGATGAGCAGTGAGCAGGAGGTGAGTTGGAGCAAATCTCTGCCCCCTGTCAGCTTGCTCCAGTCATGTTCTAATGCCTCAGCTAATTGACAGGAGGTGGAGCTTCAGGACAAACTTTCTTAAATCTTAAGAGCTGTTACCACCCAGTTTCCTCTACTCAGGCCTATTTGCTCACTGCTCTCTCTTACAGATTGCTGTTTTTGATGAGAAGGGGAAAAGGCTTTTTGAGACTGGTCTTGCTGTATAGTCCCTGCTGGTTCTGAATTCATTGTGTAAGCCCAGGCTGGGCTCTTATCTCGTGGCAGTGCTACCTGACCCTCCCCAGTGCTGGGATAACAGGCATGTACCACCACACCTGGCTAAACAAGACTTTATTTAAGCTAGCTCTGAGGAGATGGAGGGGCCTTATTCTGTCTCAAATCACCAATTAAGTAAGTCATCCCTTATTTGTTTTTGAGGCTTCATCAGCATAGTCTTTATTGTCCGCTTTTCTAACAGAAGGTCATGTATGACCACTAATCTCTAAGTTCCAAATTTTCTGAACTCTCCTTGTCTTGTGATTTCTCCCTGAGGTGGCATTAAATCCTGTTTACACCATTTCTAGTCCACTTCTTCAGATGCTTTCAACTTTACCCATTGTTCAGTCCTCAAGTCACTCTTAAATTTTCTTTTTTTCTTTATTTTATTTATTTATTTGAGACAAGGTCTCCCTCTGTATCCCAGAACTCACCATGGGAGCCAGTGCCAGCCTTGGACTCTCCTTCTGCATTTTCATTTGTTACTAGTGCAACAAACCAGCTATCTGTATCAATTTCATAGTCCTTTTCTTTCTTTCTTTCTTTTTTTTTTTTTCCTGAGACAGAGTCTCACCCGTAGTTCAGGTTGGTCCTGAACTCAGTGTGTAGCCCAGGCTGGCCTCAGACTCATGACAATCCTCCTGCCTCAGCCTCCTGAGTGCTGAGATTATAGCTGTGTACCGCTATTCCTGGCTTATGTCTTAGTCCATTTTTTTTGTTGCCATAACAAAATACCAGAGATTGGGTTATTTGTAAGAAAAGGTATTTATTTGGGTAGCATTTCTGAAAGTCCAAGAACATGGTGTTGGCATCTCCCCTACTTCAGGTGAGGGCCTAAAGGCAGATGGTAGGAGTGTGTGCAGTAGTGTAAGTGGGCACATATGAGGGACACCATTATACCTGGAGTAGCATTGCTTTATAACATCTTTCATAGAGATTAGTACAATCAAGGGACATAGCCCGGTTTCTCAAGAAGGGCATTGACTACTGATTGATGAGAGGGGAGCCTCTTTGACTTAATGAAATGGAAGAAACTTGAGAACATCATGCTTAGTGAAGTAAGTCAGAAGCAGAAGGTGAAACATCGAATGGTCTCTCTGATATGAGAGTCCCAGATCACAACTCTTATGGAACTTAAAACGGGAAACAAGGTGAAACAGGAGGGTCTGGTGGAGGAGGAGGGAGAGAGGGGAGGGGAGGGGGAGGGACAAAAAGAGAGTGGGAAAGCCCTTGTCACCTTGACAAGATATGTATGTGCACAAGATGCTCAACTTCATTGTAAACCTTAAATTTTGCACATATACATATCAATAAAATGGGGGAAAAAAGGAGAGAGAACTGGGCTTTGTGGTGCAGTTATTTAAATCTCAGTACTCTGGGAGAGGCTGAGACAAGAGAATCACAAATTTGAGCCTAGCCTGGACAACTTAGTGACTTTGCAAGAACCTCTGAAACTCAGAGCCAAAAACTGGTCCCTGTTTTCCATCCCTTGGACCAGCAGGGGTTGGAGGAAGAAATATAACAATGACTGGGCATTAATATATCTTTCCTTCCTTCCTTCCTTCCTTCCTTCCTTCCTTCCTTCCTTCCTTCCTTCCCCCTCTCCCTCTCCCTCTCTCCCTCTCTCTCTTTCCCTCTCCCTCTCCCTCTCTCTCTCCCTCCCTCTCTCTCACTCTCACTCTCTCACTCTCTCAGTGTTTGCTTTGTAATCCAGGCTCATAGGCAGATCCTGAACACACTATATAGCCCAGGCTGGCAGTCCTCCTGCCTCAGCCTCCCAAGTGCTGGGATAATAAGTGTGCGGAGCCACACCTGGCTTATGTGGTGTTTATGTGTGTGTGTGTGGCGGGGGAGGGGGGTCAAACTCAAGAGCTTTCACTTGCTAGGTAAGGATTCTAACTGCTGAGCTACGTCTGAATCAAACAGTAATCTTTGCAAGATTTTGTGGTTGTGGCTGTCAATACAAGTTGATACCAAATGGATAGATCAGCTAATTGGCAGTGATGTGGATGAGGGTGGGAGGATAGGGATTCCAGAAAGGGAGTGATGCTTGATCTTGGTCTTGACAGATACCTATGAGTTGTTCTTCAGTGGAACAGGAAAATGATCAGAAAAGACAGCAAGAGCTTTCCAGGCAGCAGACAAAGTATAGTGCTTTTTGAAAACGTCAAATAATTGAGGCTTTAGTTTTTATGAATAAGTTTTTATGGTAAGGAAAAAGATAACAGAAAGCCTTATCTTCTAGTCTAAGGAGTTTGGGCACTCTGTGGAACCATTAGGTCTCTAATATGGAATGTGGTGCAGACCTGTAATTACAACATTCTGGGAGGCTAGGCAGAGAGTCACAAGCTAAATTCCAGCCTGGGCAACCCAGTGACTTAACAAGACCCTTTCTCAAATCGAAAATTTAAAAAAAAAAAAAAAGCTGAGAATATAGCTGAATGTGAGGAGGGCCTTGGACTTGATCGCCAGTGCCAGACACACAAGGAATGTGAATAAATTTGGTGACATAGTGGAAGTTCTGTTAATGGTAGGTGACATAAGGAAATTATTTCGAATACTAGTACATAGAATACTCAAGCTCAGTGTAACCATTGTGTATCACATATGTATATTAATAAAAATGGGAAAATGCTGTTAAAATATTTAAAGAAGAAAAATGATGAGGGGTTACAGCAAAGCATAAGCATTATGAAGAAGCCTTTTGAAAGACGTTAAAGTGGATGTTATCGACAGGTCTTAGTCTTGCTAGATGGTTTAGGGTTGGTGGAGATTTAAATATGGCTTCTTACATGCAATTTTGATTGTGTTAATAAAGTAGCCAAAAGCAGAAGATAATTTATTCTGTTTGATCCATGTTGAGTTCGAGAGATCTTCAACTTGTTAATTTTTAGACACATATGTCTTAATTGTTTACTGAGTCCTCATATAAACAGTCTGGCCTAGAAAAAGGAAATACATAAATACATACACATGTATATGTATGTGTCTGTGTATATATATATTTTATAACAAACATTACTATTTTTATTCAGAACAAATGAACAAATTAAATTGTCCTCAGCTTATTTCATCAGAGAAATCTAGATTATGTATTCCTTTATGAGTCCTGTGTGATACTATGTGGGACTTGTTGAGTATCTTGGATGAATGGATTAGTATGTTTCATCATATTTGGGGAAATTTCAGCTGTTACTTCTTTTTCATTCTCTTTAAAATTTCTATCTTAGTTGATTTTTCGTTGTTGTGATTCAGTAACCAATATCCACAAATTAAGGGAGGAAAGACTTACTTTAGCTCACAGGTATAGAAGGTCTTGAGTTGGAGGTACTGCTAGGACCACTGCTTCTTGACTGTGCTAGTGCACATCTCTGGCAGCCTTGTTTCTTTGTGCTTCCTACATCATGAGCATGAACTCTTTTGTTTGTTTTATGAAACAAGGCTTTGCTTTCTAGTCCAGGCTAGTCCTGAATGCACTAAGTAGCTCAGGCTGACCTCAAAATAACAGCAGTCCTCCTGCCTCAGCCTCCTTGGCTCTGGGTTTAGACGTATGCACCACTAATGCCCAGCTTTATATGATGCTGGGAAATCAAACTCGGAGCCTTGCGCTTGCTAGCAGGTGCATTAACCACTGAGCTATTCCTCCATTCTGTGAATGGAAACTCTTATGAGATAAATGTGTAAGCAAATATTTAAACTTTGGGTTTTTTTCTTCACATTTACTGAAGTTTGTGCAAATATTCACATTTTCTATGTCTTTATTTCTTTTGCAGTTGGCAGCCACGGCTATGTGGGTGCTAGCAGCAGAATGTCAAGAAGAGCACACTTATGCTCTGCCACTACCAGTAGTTTATTAGACATTGATCCTTTAATCTTGATACATTTGTTGGACCTCAAGGACCGCAGCAGCATGGAAAATCTGTGGGGCTTACAGCCTCGCCCACCTGCCTCACTTTTGCAGCCCACAGGTAAAGTAATAACAGTAATATTTTCTTCCTTTTATTTTATAAAAGAACTGTTGAATTTTCATCTAAGTGTTAGTTACAACGTAGTGTATTTTTGTAGCAGAGTTTTCGTTTTATGTCATAAAATGACATAGCAACCACATAATTTTTTTGTTGCCATTTCCTCAAGGTATGTCTTAATGCTTTATTGTTGCTGGAACAGAATACCCAACATTCACAACTTAAAGGAGGAAAGCTTTATTTTTTAGTTCATATTTTCAAAAAGTCTGAGTCTGTTAAGTCTGTTCGTGGGCAGCTGGCAGTGGTGGAAGCACATGGTGGAGGCCTAGCTGGAGGAACACTGTTCACAGCAGCACAGCAGGAAGTAGAAGAGAGAGGAAGGGTGAGCCAACCTATGTCTTTCCAGGGCATGTCCCCGTGATCTGCCCCTTCCAATTAAGCCTCATCTTCAACAGCACAGTGGAATCCATAGATAACTCCAAAATAATCTGGATACATGAGGCTTTTGGGGGACTTTTATTTCAGTTATAAGCCACATCAGGTGTTACATGCGGAAACAAAAATGGCTTAAAAGATGTTTTAAATAACTTGCTGTTTATATTATACCTATTAGATAGTTCGTAAATAGGTGGGACTGGTGGTGTAGGTCTGGAATCCTAGCATTTTGGGAGACCAAGGCAGAAGGATTGCAAATTGTAGTCCAGCATGCAAAATATAGTGCAACCCCCAATCTCAAAATCAAAACTAAAAGGTAGGCTGGGGATGTCGTAGCTCCATGTGAATGCCCTGGGTTTTTCAGGCCTAATTCCAAGGAGAACTATATATAAATTAAATATAAAAAACCTCAATTATTCATGTATTGGTGTTCATTAAACTGAAAATTTACACCAGTTGCCAGCAATGTTTTATATGCAAAGGTCATTATTAAAGAAAATTTCTTTGTAAAAGGGACCTTTTTAATTGTCCACTGTGAACTTTTTCAAACTCTTAGGGATAGAGTTATTTTGGTTAACTAAGGGGTTAGCATTAAAAGCTGTATTTTTAAATACCATTTTTACCAAGGTGCTTTCTAAAAATACACTCAGGCATAGACGTACATGCCTCTGATCCAACAGAAACTGAATCATGACGGTCATGTGAGCATTGGCCCTGGGCTTGATTCCTGGTACAACAACAACAACAACAAAATTAAAATAAGCAAACTTGTATAGTAACTAAATAAGCAAAACATTTCCCTACTTTTTTGTTTGTTTGTTTGTACTGGAGATTGAGCCTGTCGCCTTCACATTGAGCTTCATACCCAGCCCTTATTTTTTATTTTGAGATAGGGTCTCTCAGAGTTGCTCAGGATGGGCTTGAGTTTGTGGTCTTCTGCCTTTGTACTCAGAGTGCTAGGATTGTAAGCCCTGAGTCACCAGGCCCAATGTTTGCCTCCTTCAGTAACAGTACTATATAAAAAAAGTCAGTGTGCAGACAGTACCCTCAGTACTCCTTTTTATGAACCAAATCTAACTTAGAACCTCTAAAAAAAAATAGAGAAACAGAGCTGCTATAATGAGGTGGAGATTAGAGTGTCTTTCTTCATAAAGTGTACTTCCTGGAAGTCTGTGTCTTAATTGGGAAAGCTTGCCTTTAGCCAGCTTAATAGATAGTTGTCTTTTGTCTATGATCCAAATCCATTTGTTTTGTTTTGGTTTTTTTGAGACAGGGTCTTACTCCATAATCCAGGCTGATCCCAAACTCACTATGTAGCTCAGGCTGACTTTAAACACACAGCAATCCTCCTGTCTCAGCCTCCTGGATGCTGGGATTATAGGTTCAAATCCATTTTGTATAAAAATTTTTCTTAAATGATAAGTGGTGTTCACAGAGTCCTAGTGAAAGAAGTACATTCTTTATCCCCCAAATTATTGTTTTATTAATGTATATTTAGAAACAGGTATGTTCTGATTCTGCAAATAGATGTGAAAATTGATTTAACTTTATGAAGGCCTTTTAAAAAGATACCCCCACAGAATACTGAGGATTGTATCCTGGGCCTTTGCACTGAGCTACATGCTCAATTTGTCCTTTATTTTGAGACAGGGTCTCCCTGCCTCACTAAGTTGCCCAGGCTGGGCTTAAATTTGTAATCCTTCTGCCTCAGTCTCCCAGAGTGCTGTAATTATAGGCAAGTGCCACCATGCCTGGCTATCGACAGTTTTTCAGTAGGTTAAATAGATCTGTAAAATCATTTAAAATATTTAATATTATTGGAAAAAGAATATAAGCTATATAAGCAGTATACTTTCTATCTTCTTAAAAATTAATTTTTTGTGTAAAACTAAGATGTAAATTTCAAATAAATGCTATTAGAGTGAGGGAAGCAGTAAAAAGTAAAAGTCTTGGATTTAGACATCTTGTGTTGGACAAAGAGTGTATCAGTGTACAGACATAATAGTTAGCTAAAAATTAATAACTGAATGTGGACCCACATCTTTAACTGTGTACTAAAATCCTACTGAAGTGGATTAAGACCTAGATATTAAAACAGAAACACTGAACCTGATGGAAGATAAAAATAAGCGAATCCTTTGAAGATACAGGCAGTAAAACACCCTGTACACATGATAACCTCAAGAATTAGCAAATGGAATTTTATCAGAATAGGGAAAAGTTTCTGTACAGCAGAGGAAACAGTCAGTAGAGTGAAGAAGAGAACCGACAGAATGAGGAAAATAATTACCAGCTACTCCTTGGACGAAGGGCTAATATCTACAATATACAAAGAACTGAAAAAAATTAAATCTTGCAAAAAAAAGACTTTGTAAAAGAAAATGGGCAATTGAAATCAATAGTTCTCAGAAGAGGAAATACAAATGGCCAGTAAATACATGGAAAATATTCTTTAGCCATTATAGAAATGCAAATCAAAACAGCATTCAGGTTCCTTCTTAGAGTAAGAATGGATGATACCAAGAACTCAGCAACAAATGCTGGCAAGGCTGAGGGGAAAAGGATCCTTCTACGTTATGGACTGTGTACAGGTAAAACCTACAGAAAACAGTTTGGGAATTCCTCAGAAAGCTGAAATAAACATTCCATTTGACCTTGCTATACCTCTTCTGGGTATTTTCCCAAAAGAATTAGAATCATCATTTAGCAGTGAGGGATGCCTACCTATGGTTACAGCAGAGTATCTCATAGTAGCTAGACCTTCGAAGCAGCTGTTACGCTCTTCAGCAGATGAATGGATAAGGAAGATGCCACAGTGGAGTACTACTACGCGTTATAGACAAATTTGAATCATTTTTAGGAAAGTGGATGCACCTTGAGACTATTATGCTTACCAAAATGAATCAGACACAGAAGGTTAAATATCACATGCTTTCTCTAATAATGAGAAACCCAAAGTATAAATAAGTAAAAGAGCCAAACGAGAATAATGGTAGGAAACAGATTTTTTGAAGGAAGATAGGAGATGGGGGCAGGGGCAGTGAAAGGATGGGAATGGGAGTAAAAAGTGAAGAAGAGTATGAGTACCAGTTCCTAAAGTTAAATATGTTATATATTGCAAATACATACTAAGAAAAATAATTTTGAGAAAGAAAAACTGAAATACAGGCTAGTTACTTTCCTGGGAATCATAGGTAATTAAAACTAAAGGAGTGAGATTGCAGAAGACTTGGATTTTTTGTTGTTTTGTTTTGTTTGAGGCAGAGTCTCTGTGTAGTCTAGGCTGGTCTCATCCTCACAGCAGTCCTCCTGCCTCATCCTCATAAGTGCTGGGATTACAGGCGTGCACCACCACTTCTGACATATATGTACTGCTGTGGGATCAAACCCATAGCGTCGTGCTTTAACTGCTGAGCTATGCCTCCAGAGCAAGAATTGTGTGTCTTTGTGTTTTTTATTTGAAGTAACTGTAGTTTGAACCTGGGGAAGCAAGCAACACCACTTTTTTTGTGTGTGTGATACTGGAAATTAAACACCAGGACCTTCCTGCTGAGTTACATTGCCAGCCCTTTTTAAAAGTATTTCTGTTTTGAGACAGGGTCTTATTAAGTCACTTAGGCTGGGTGTGGAATTGTGATCCTCCTGCCTCAGGCTCCCAGAGAAGTAGGACTATAGGCTAGTACCACCAAATCCAGCTTCTCCCTCTTTTTTGAGAGAAGGTCTTAAACTTGAAATCTTCTGTTTAACTTCTCACATACCTGACATTATAGGGATGTATCACTATACCTTGCTGCAAAAGAGTTTTAAGAATGTTTGTAAAAGATGAGAGCCAGTAAACATGAAGTTGTTTTCACTGAGTGTGAGGAAATTGAGCCAAATAAAAAAGCCTTTTAGAAAGGAGAAAAAAACAACAAACAAAAAAATGAATAGAACAGTGTCGAAGCCAAGTAAAAATGACCCATGTGTGAAAAGGTATTAATATAAAGTGTTACAGAAAGGCTCGGGTGTTAATATTAAGTCCTGCTTAGACTTTGATCTTTTATAAACAATATATCTATATTAAGCATATCACACAGATTTTTTCTTTCATGATTTTCTATCAGTTCTTTATATAGAATTTACACTGTATTCACTGTTAAACATAACTTAAAGATGATTTAACATGTACAGGAAGATATGTGAAGGTTATTGCGAGTACTGAGTGCTTGAATAGTAATGGGTTTGGTATTTTCAGGTCCTGGAATAAATCCCACAATTTTGTATACTGGTCTTTAAATAGAGGATGACAAAGTAGAGTTTTTGTATTGAAATTTTCTTAAAAATGACTCAGATTTGTCATTATTAATGGCAGAGTAATAGTCTCTCTCTCTGTGTGTGTGTGTGTGTGTGTATGCATGTCACATCTTTTTTAACCAGTCATCTGTACTCGGGCATATTGCCTTCTTCCAAGATTTGGCTATTGTCAATTGTGATGCTCTACAAAAGACATTCCAGTTTACATCAATCAATTTTCTTAAGCCAGACTTATATCGAAGGCTGAATAAATGAATTGCTACATGAAATGAACTCTAGTAACACAAAAATATATTACATATAAAGCAATAGATATAACTGCTTACTTAGTTATTTCAGAATTTTTTTAGAGTTCTTTCCCAAGGAAGAGCAGGAAGAATCGAGTAGAATCATTATTACAAATTTAGTTACAGAACATGAAATTGAAACAAAAATATTAAGAGTCACAGGTTGAACTAATAGCCAGCTGAGTTCTTAGCCAATGACTAAGGCTACGTGATCTTTTATCTTTGCCACTCAGTGATAGCTTCAGGGAAAAGACCCCCAAGAACCACTTACCTCCTAACTCTTACTGTTTTTAAAACTAATAATATTCCATATCAGAAGTATTAACTTCTGCCACTTCACCCCCTGCTAAATACTGTACACATTAGAAAAGTTTCACAAATTAAGATTTTATATGAATTCCACCTGTTGAATATAATTATGTTTTGCAAACTAATATACTAATAATAATTATGGAGGGAAATTTCACAGATATTATGAGAAAGCTGGTACTATTTTAGTGGGATACCAGTCAAATGATTGATGTCTAGTTTCTTATTACACTTTCTGTTTAGATGTTTCTTTTCCACTGTCCTTTGGTGCTTCTCTCTCTCTCTCTCTCTCTCTCTCTCTCTCTCTCTCTCTCTCTCT
The DNA here is from genome assembly GCA_004027205.1 of Ctenodactylus gundi. Classification (NCBI taxonomy): domain Eukaryota; kingdom Metazoa; phylum Chordata; class Mammalia; order Rodentia; family Ctenodactylidae; genus Ctenodactylus; species Ctenodactylus gundi. The sequence goes on from PVKB01000792.1 coordinate 360,327, forward strand.
CTCAGAATCCTTCAAGTATTTTGCACACTGCTGGGCTAGTGATCACAAGTTTCTTTAGGAATTGTTGGTCATGAAAAATTTTTACTTCCCCTTCATTTTTTAGGGATAATTTTGCTGGATACAACAACTTGAGTTGGCACTTTATGTATTTTTAATGTTTGAAGGATCTTGATCTAGGCTTTCCTGGCCTTTAAAGTTACCATTGATAAATCGGTGGTAATTCAAATGGGTGTGCCTTGATAGAACAGTGTCTGTTTTTTTCTTACTGCTTTTAATATTTTCTCTTCATGTTGGATTTCTGAGGTTTTGATTATGACAATTGTTGCTGGTTGAGGTTATTTGGTGTTATATAAGCCTCTTTTTTTCTTTTTCCTTTTCTTTTTCCTTTTTTTTTTTTTTTTTTGAGACAGAGTCTGTCTCTATAGCCTTGAACTGCTGGCCTTGAACTCACAGCAGTCTTGCTGCCTCAGCCTCTTGAGTGCTGGGATTACAGCCGTGCACTCCCATGCCTGGCTTATGTGGTGCTGGGGGAATCAAACTCAGATACTTAGCACTTGACATAGTGCTTGCTAGGCAAGCACTTTAAGCTGCGGAGTCATTCCTCCAGCCCCTCTGTAAGCTTCTTGTATGTGAAAATTAATTTCTTTTCCTAAATGTGGGAAATTTTCTTGTATGATTTCTATGACTAAACTCTTTATGTCTTTGATGTGCTATCCTATTCTCTTTCTGCCACACCCAGAATTCTGAGATTGGTTTTCTTTGAATCATCTGTCAGCTGTTGTATCTAGCTACTTTCCTCATGTATAATTTTGGAACTTTTTTTGGGGTGCAGGGTATCACTCTCTAGTCCAGACTGGTCCTGAACTTATTAGGTAACCCAGGCTAGCCTTGGACTCACAGCAGTCCTCCTGCCACAGCCTTCCAAGTGGTGGGATTATAGGTGTGCACCGCTATGCCTGGCTTTATGTGGTGCTGGGGAATCGAACCTTCACTCATATCCAGTCCTTTTAAAAATTGTCAGTTTTGAGGCAAGATCTGACCAAGCTGCTAAGTTGCTCAGGCTAAGGCTCAAAGTTGTTATTTTTATGCCCCAGCCTCCTAGAGTGATGAGATGATAGGTCTATACCATTGGTTTCTCTGTTTAATATTTGGATAGGGAAAGAAGAAATTACAAGCAGTTTTAGCTACTTTGACTGGAAGAAAGGAAATAACTGTCACCTCAGTGGCTGCAACAATTCAGTTACTAGAAACTTAAAATATTCCACGGTACTGATATGTGCAGTAGTTTAGTAGAGCAGCTTTTAAAATCTAGCTAGAATAGATGCGTATGTATGTATATTATGTGATAATGTATGTTACTGAAAGTTGAATGATTATGTGACTCAGGGCTTTGAAGGTAAGGGGTGAATCAAATTGGTATGCTTGTGCTTATTTTTTTTTTCACTAGTGTGACTTAGTGCTTGCCCTTTTTCTTAATACCACCTGAAGCATCTTAACTTATTTTGCACATCATACTTGGTGTACGCGGTACAAAAGGATGTCATGAGTGATAAAATTTGCATTAATACGACATGTCACTTTCTCTCTGAAGCATCCTATGCTCGAAAAGATAAAGATCAAAGGAAGCAGCAGGTGATGTGGCGAGTTCCCTCTGATTTAAAGATGCTAAAAAGACTCAAAACTCAAATGGCTGAAGTTCGATGTATGAAAACTGACGTAAAGAATACACTTTCAGAAGTGAAAAGCAGCAGTGTTGTTTCTGGAGACATACAGACAGCTCTTTTTTCCGCTGACCAGGCAGCTCTGGCTGCGTGTGGAACTGAAAATTCTGGTCGATTACAAGATTTGGGAGTGGAACTCCTAGCAAAGTCATCAGTTGCCAGTTGTTACATAAGAAACGGTATGTCAAAAAGTTTCTACTAGTGTCGTTTCTGTACATACCATTTGAAAAAGTGGATGAACAGTTGTTTGTAAGGTAATATGTAAGCATCATTTTTCAGGTAAAATAGGGCAACAGATATATCTACCCCTTTTTAAAATTCCTATCCAAAGTTTGATTTTGTGTTTTCAATTAGATGAGAGAGCTACTTTCTTTCTTTCTTTTTTCTACCCCCCCCCCCCCCCCCCCCCCCCCACACACACCTTTGTTTGTTTGTTTGGAGACAGGGTGTTGCTCTATAGTCCAGGCTGGTCCTGAACTCACTGTTGAGCTCAGGTTGGCTTTGTGCTCATGGCAATCCTCCTGTCTCAGCCTCCTGACTATTGGGGTCACAAGTGTGTGCCCCTACACCAGCTTTTTTGGTGCTGAGAACTTGAACCCAGGCCTTTTCTTTGGAAGGCAAGCACATTAACTGCTAAGCTATTCCTTCAGCCCACTTATTTTGTTTGTTTTTTGTTGGTGATAGTAGGGATTGAACACTCTGAGAGTAGGGATTGAGCACTGAGCTATATCTCTAGTTCTTTTCTTATTTTTGATTTGCTCAAACTTTCCATCTTCCTTGCTTCAGCCTTCTAGAGTGGATAATAGGCATGCGTCACCAAAATGAATTTCTAAAATTAAAAAAAAAGTGGCCCTGTCAAGAGGACTATAAAGCAACACACTGGAAGAATATATTTACAATCAGATTTCCTGTGTTTTGGTGTCATAATCAAAAAAGTATTGCCAAATCTAATGTTATGCAGTCTTTCCTCTGTTTCCCTGTAAGAATTTTATACTTTTGGCTCATTTAGCTCTTTCATCTTTTTAGTTAAATGTTATATATGGTTTTAGGAAAGGCTCCAGCCCACATGTAGATATCCAGTTTTCCCAACACGATTTGTTGAAAAGACTTGCATTCTTTTTGAGTTGTTTTCAACACATTTTGAAATCATTTGACCATGTATACACTGGTTCTCTTGAGTGTATGTTACTGAAATGAAGTTTACTGATGTTTGATAATGATGGAAAAATAAATGAATGGATTGAAGAGGGGTTGATTGCAAAGTATGTAGAATTCTCTTAAATTGAGACTGGAGGACTATCACAGTGGTTAAAGCCCTTGCTTAGCAAGCACAAGGCAGCAGTTCCCCAGCACACCTGTATCCCAGCAATTAAGAGGGTAAGGTAGAAGGACTGCTGTGACTTTGAGGCCAGCTTAGGTACATAGCGAGTTCCAAGACCAGGCCAGACTACAGGGCCAGACCCTGTCTCAAAAACAAAAACAAAAGGCTGGAGGAAAAGCACAACAGTTAGAGTACAAGGCCCTGGGTTCAATTCCCTAGCAACAAATAAGTGAAGTAAGGTGGTTTACGCCTGTCATCCCAGTACTCGGGAAGCTGAGGCAGGAGGACTGCCATGAATTCGAGGCCGTCCTAGCTCCATAATGAGTTCAAGATCAGCCTGCACTACATAATGAGATCCTATCTCAAAAAAAAAAAAAAGAATTAAGGAAGATATTTCAGTAGAAAAATTGAAGAAAGTGATGAATAGGCTTAATAAAGGAGAAATATGAAAGAAAAATAAATATAGAAAAAGGTACCTAGCCTTACTTAGTGTTCAAAAAATGGTAAATTGAAATTGAAAAATTCTGTTTTTTAGATGAACTTTTATTTAAAATGAATATATAAAAGGTTTAATTACATAATTTTCAAATATGTCCCCATTGGCCATTTTTACACTAATCAGAAAGTTCCTGAGTTTTATTTTATATATATAGTTTATGCAAAAATATTACTTGTACCTTAAAGAGAGTAAGAGATAGTTTACTTTGAAGCCAAATATGAGTGACCAAGGCCCCGGAGCATGAATTTAGTTTTCCCTAAGTAGCACTTTCCAAGGAGTAGCAGTAGTAATAATTGCAGAACAGAAGAAAGTCATAAATCACAGCACTTTTTAAAAACATTGGTGGAAGCGTTAGGTGGTTCATACTGAAGTAGGGAAATTTCTGCTATAGGCCTTAGATGTCTTCTGAGGACATTCTTAGCTCTCAGGTTGCTGGAAAGCTATGGGTTCTTTCACATCTTAAAAGGGTTACTTAATAATTGCAGGAATGTAACGTATCAAAGGATTCAACACAGGATGTTAAGATAGATAAGGAGGATGGCAGTAGATATGGCCATGAAAAAGGGCCAAGGTAGCCCATAACAGTCTGGCTATGCAAAAGCATCCCACCCTCTCCACAAACTGTCTGGAATCCAATTAGCTAATCATTGTACTCTCATTGTGAATGATGCTGTTTTTCAGGGACTTTCAGTTCTCAGTTTGTTTTACCAAAGATCAGTCAAGACTTTACAAAACACAGGGATTTTCATTTTTTTTTTTTAGCAAAATAATGTCACAGAGACTGATTTAAATGAGGGGTCTGCTTACCTTCTGCCTTTTGATATATTAGTATCAAAATTTCCCTTTCAATGTTAAGTTCTGTATTTGTCTTGTTGAGTTTATTTCTGGGTATGCTGTAGCCTAGGATGATGTGAGTGGGATCTCCCCTGTCTCAAAAATTTTATAATTAGTCATTACTAACATATAAGAGAGCTATACTTGTATGTTTATCCTATATTCCAGCAATTTAGTGATTTTCTTTTTTCTCCCAAATTTTTATTTTTATATTAATACATTTTTATGGTACATAATTACAGTCAGCTTGAGGAATTGGTGTCTTATACATATTGTATTACATTTTGACACTGCCTTTTCCTTTTCTGTTCCACAAGGGCTGTGTTTATTTTTTTCCATCACTCTTATTTTTCTCTTTACTTATTTATACTTTGGGGTTGGTTGGTTTTGTTGCACAAAAAGAGACAGTAGACAGTAACACATGGGAGAAGTGACATTTATTGAAAGTTTAAAGAGTTGTTTATTAGCAGAGAATAGAGCTCATGACCCAAAGAATTTTCAGAATTTTTAGTGCGAAAGGGAGAGATTTTGTTGGGTTTATAAAGGCAAAAACCATAAGAATGGGAAGGATCACAGGAATTCCATAGAGGAAGACAACACCAGTGTGCAAAGGGAAGGGGATGTGGAGTGGGGGAGTTGCAAAACAGAGTTTAAGTAGTAGTACATTACAGAACCAAGTGACCATGAGCTGACAGATATTAAGGATTTTTCCTTGTGCCTATTTTTGGGTGATAGCAGCCTAATGAATCAGCAGAGGGTGAGTCCCTGGGTGATGAACAGCTGTGTAGCAGAAGTGACTGGGGCAAAGAAGACATGAGGGGACATCTAAAATGCCAGAGTTCTTGCCAGTTCATTCCCTTCTCCTCTTACAGGAAGTCAAAGCAGTGGTTCCTGATTGTTCAGGGGAAGGTGATGACTGAGGCGATTCTCTGTCAGACAAACTTAAGCAGCCAGGTTTACTTGAAATAACAGGGGAGTTCCCTCAGTCCAGTTAATGGAGTTACAAACTGCCCAGTAGTAAAGATGAGAGAGTAAAAGCTTATTTTAAGGGGACCTTAAAATATCTTGAACTGAAACAGTGCAAAACAGCAGAGAGAAAATCATAAGTAGTATTAAACACGGGTCAATCCTAGTTTGCAAGGGTCTGTTCTAGGGTTAAGTCTTCATGTTGAGTCCACAGGTCCTTATCCTTAGCAGCTTTTATTTGGGAGTTGTTAAATCCAGGCAGTAGTTTCAGTCAGTGACTTTGATGGTTGTGGGAATGGTAAGGATGATGGTGTGTGGTCCTTTTTAGGCAGAAGTGAGTCCTTCTTTCCGGAACTTTTTGATGTATACCAAATTATCAGATTGGAGCTGTTTGCTGGGTGTTGAGGGCAACAGTAAGACCGCACAGACTTGAGTCTGAACTGCAGCCTTGACCTGCTGGAGAGACTGAAGATGTTTTAATAGAGGCTTGATTTGTAGTCTCTGCAATAATAGGGTCCCAGAACCTGGGTGTTAAGGGAGGAGGCCACCTGAAGACAACCTCATAGGAAGTGAGTCCTGCCTTGTATATATAAGGAGTACATTGGACTCTGCAGAGAGCTAACGGGGATAGATTGACCCAGTTATTGCACATTTCCAGAATTAATTTAGTCAGAGTTGACTTTGTGGTCTGGTTCATGTGTTTAACCTGTCCCGAGCTCAGGCCAATAGGGACAGCGTAATTTCCATTCAATACCTACCTACCTAGTACCTTCCCAGCACTCTTAGCCAGGGAAGAGGTGAAAGCAGTATTGTTGTCTGAGCCAGTTGAGAGAGGCAGCCCCAACCTTGGAGTAGTCTTGGGTAAGAATGTTTCTGCTGCAGCCAGAGAAATTTCTGATTTAGTGGCTTTTACTTCCACCCTTTCAGAAAAATTGTCTAAGACTGAAAGATACTTATAGCTTGACTGGTAGTGTTTTACCTCAGTGAGGTCAATTTCCCAGTGTTTGCTAGGGACACCTCCCCTCAGTCAGATCCCTGAGGCCGTCCAGGGCTCTTGTTTTGAGTTGCCCTGATTATATATTGGCTGTTAGTGGCTACCTGAATAGCCAAGAACTGGAGGTTAGGGATATCATTCCATGGAGATTGAAGCCCACATGGCTTTGTTTCACCAAGGTGGATGTTGCCATGAAGCTGGTTGATGATAAGTCTTCCAGGTTCCTTTGGGAGATTCAGTGTAGAGTCCTTTAGTACCCACTATCTGGCAGGGTTTTCAAATGGCCTCTCCTCCTCTTGCCTCTAATTCTTCCTTGGGGTTGTATGTAGGCTATGAGGGTAGCTTAAGAGGGGAGAAAGTCTTAAGGGAAAGAAGGGCCAGACTTTACCCCCTCTTAGGCTTAGAAGGCTTGCTCCTCCTGATCTCTCCTTGCTAAAGGTTGATTTCCTCCTTTGGTGGCTTAGTAGTGGTGCTCTGCTATTTTAGTAAAACCAGGAATCCAGAGGCAACAGTATTCAGCTGCCCCCTAAGAATTCTCATACCTCCTTTTTTTGTGGTGAGAATCAGGATCTGGAGAATGGCTTTCTTCCTGGCTGTGGAGAGCGCTCATTTACTTTGGATGAGTCCATCCCTGAGGCATGTGACCCTCTTGGTGTAGAGTTGTGCCTTCTTGCTGGAGGCTCGATATCTTGGGTATTGTAACAGCTGGAAAAGGTCTCATATGTCTTATACGCATTGTTGGTAATTTGAAGCAGCCAGCAAGAGGTTATCTACGTATTGGAGGAAAATGCTAGACAGGATTACATCGTGCTTGTTTAATTTTGGATAGTGTGAACAGAAAAGCTGTCATCATGGTAACAGTAAACCTTCCTACAACTAAGTAGTGAGTTTTATGCTAATTGATTATATTCCAAAATGTTTGTAAATGTCTTTGCAGCCACAAATAAGAAGAGTAATTCACCCAAGCCAGCTCGCTCCAGTATAGCGGGTAGTCTGTCACTTCGAAGAGCGGTGGATTCTGGGGAAAATTGCCGTCCAAAGGGAGACTGTCAGACTTTGTTTGAAGGTAAATTTGAGGCATTCAAAATATAATTTTAGTGAGTAGATGTCAGTCATTGGAAATTGATGTCACAGTGTACCTTAAAATACATCAAAAATGGTGAAGTTCTATTTGAAGTCTTTCGATGGAACAGACCTTTTTAGAAAATGCAGACATTGGGCCATGTATTCTCTTCTCCTTAATTTCGTGTACCTGGCATCAAAAAACAAAAAACAAACAAAACAAAAAAACAAAACAAAACAAAACTGGGGCATATTTTTAAATTGTTTTTGAATTTTTTTGTTTGCTTTTCCTGATACTGGGGATTTAATACAGTGCCTTCATGCTGGGGATTGAATACAGGGCCTTCACACTGAGGTACTTCCCATCCTGGTTTTCATTTATATTTTATAAGGTCTCTTAGTTGCCTGGGCTGGCCTCAAACTTGTGTTCCCCCGATTTAGCCTTCCAGAGTTCTGGGGCTTATAGGCCTGAGTTACTAGGCCTTGCTTAGTTTGAAGTTTTTATCTTGTTTTAAAGTATATATTTAGTAAGGGGCTGGAGGAGTAGCACAGCTGGGCAAGGCCTCGAGTTTGATTCCCCAACACCACACAAGCAAGGTATGATGATGCATGCCTGTAACCTTAGCACTCAGGAGGCTGAGGTAAGAGAATTGCTGTGAGTTTGAGGCCAGCTTAGGCTACAGAGCAAGACCATGTCTCAAAAGAAAAAAGTATATATAGTGAGATTTTATAATCTGAGAATGTTCATGTTCATTTGTCTTTCCAAGTGTTCCTCTTCCTTTTCTAAAGGCTCACCAGGAAGTTCTCAGTCTGGGAGCAGGCATAGTTCTCCCCAAGGCTTGGCACATGGCGTCATCTGTGATATTCTGCCCAAAACTGAAGACAGACAGTGTAAAGCTTTGGATTCTGATGCTGTTGTTGTTGCAGTTTTCAATGGTTTACCTAATGTTGAGAAAAGAAGGAAAATGTTACCCTTGGGGTAAGTAAAGTTCTCTTATTATTTGGAACTTTAAGTCTATACCATAATGAACTAGCTTCTATTTGTTCATTTTTAAGTGGGCAGAAAACTTTTTGATTGCATATAAATGTAACTTTAAAAACTGTCAGGGATTTTTTTTTTTAAATGGGATGAGGTAGTACCAGAAGTTCATGTTAAAAATATATAGATCGGAGGTCTTATTTACCGAATAGGATAATAGTGATGTATGATCTGTGTGGTGAAGTCTGCCTCAAGAAAGATTTTGTGTATCTTTCTCTTAGGTGTTTTTGTTTTAATTTATTCCATGCCTTTCAAAGATATTTGTACTGGGCTGTTCTAGACACATTTTGTGTCACAAGTTGTCATATATATTTTGTGTGGAACAAAGCACTTTGAACAACCTTACATTTGACTACTTTTCTACTTTTGGCCCATTTTTGTCTTATGAAAGCATCTTCAGAATTCATAGTTGGAATTTCTGGAAAGGATATATGGTAGTTGACACCTCTATCTCTGTCCAAGGAAACATAATTTTCACACTCCAACAATTTTAATTAAACTTACAGTCATTTAAAAGATAGAGTAACGATGGAATATATTGTCTGTGGCTGTGCTAGGTGAGCCATAAATACCCATCTGCTGATTTTCCTTACAGATACTAAATACGTTTCTAAACTAAAGTAGTGGAATAGTTCTACTTTGGAGACCTTGAAGAGAGCTTTAAATTTAGAGAAGATTAACATTTCTTAAATTTATTTAATTTCCTGGATTTTTTTGTTTTTTGTTTTGTTTTGGTTTGGTTTTTGGTTTTTTTGCTCTTAGGCACATCCTTATCTCTTAGTAAATTAGTTGGTGATACCGGGGATTGAGCCCAGGGCCTTCACAACAAGCTGCCTCTCTGACCCATTTTTTACTTTCACTTTGAGACAGGGTCTAAGTAAGTTGTCTAGACTAAGCTCAAACTTGTGATTCTCTTGCTCAGTCTCTCCCAGGGCTGCATCACCAGGCCCCACTGTTTAGTTTTTATTTTGAGACAGGGTCTTACAAAGTCTCTAAGTTGTTCAGGCTGACTTGAATTTGCAGTCTTCCTGCTTTAGCTTCCCAGAGCCCTGGGTTTACAGGTGTGTGTCATCAAATTTCATAAAATTTTAAGATCTGTCATTACCAAATCTAACCAATCAGATGGTAGGTTTTTTTGTTGTTGGTTTAAGTCAGGTTTAAATGGTAGAAGGTTGTTAAATCACAGAAGATTATCTTATCTTCCCTATTATCTGGCCTGATAGTATCCACGTTCCTTTTAAGTTACAGCTGCAGTTAGCTTTTATGTGTGTTTTTATTGGTATGTGTTTACAATACCTAATAATTCCATTCACCTGGGGAATTTGATACATAGACAAATCATATCTTCATTTTTATTGACCCTCCTCTGCCCCCTCTCCCTATTCACTACTTTCCCATTTCCATAAAATCTACCTCCATTTCCCATCATCTGTATTTTTGTAGAGATATTTTTATCTGCCTTTAGTCATAAAGATTAAGTGTATATGAACATAAATATTTTCCCTAGAGTATAAAATTCCATACAAGTGCCTGCAGTTCCTGTTTGTAATCAGTTAACAGTTAATTGTGTCTGCTGGTCTGGTTTAAAGAGTACTCTCCAGCTCATGTCTTCTTTGCCCTGCTTGATTTGAAGTAGTGTAAACAAGAAGTTTAAATACTGTTAATATGTGGGTCAAACCAGGTTAGGTGTGCACTCCTTTAATTCTAGCACTCTGGGAGGGAGGCTGAGGCTAAGAGGTGTGTAAATTTGAGCTGGGCCTGAACAAATTAAAGACCCTGCCTCCAAAACATTTTTTGGTTTGTAAGAAAGGGCTGGGGATGTAGCTCAGTGTGGAGGTCTTGTGTTCAGTCTCCAATACCACAAGAACAGCAACAACAAAAAACTAAGTGGTTCAGATGAAAAGGGAAAAAAATTAAAGTGATATTTACCCATCACTACCTCTGATAGGTCTACTTTTCCAACTACACAGACATTCTTTTGGGGAGAATATGTTAAATAGAATTCCTATTATTTTTAATTGAAGTTTTTAAGTCAATCCTAGATTCACACACATTATAAGAAATAATACACAGATCCTGCTTATTTTATGTTTCTCCTAATGATAACATTTTGCGCAACTGTAGTATAGTACACAACTAAGAATCAACATTGTTAACAGTCCTAATAATCTTATGTTATGCATCTTTAATGAAAAATTTAAAAATAAAATTTGAAGCTTAGTTTTAAACATTAATGCAAATACCCCATTTGGTTTAGAATTCAGTTTTAGGACAAGAAGAAAACAGGTTATTGAGTCACTGATTAGTTATACAAAAATATCAGGTTGTTTTCTTTCTCCTTGGAGGACTAATGCCAAAGGAAGTCGTCTGGAAGGAATGCAGATAACTGATTTGGAGAATAATTCTGAAACTGAAGAATTACAGCCTATACTACCTGAAGGAGCTTCAGCCGCCCCTGAGGAAGGTACAGTGTGATAGAAGTTATAATTAGGTGGAAATTGGGAATATTGCCCCCCTTTTATTTAATTGGTGGTGGTGGGTGCTGGTAAGTGCTGATAAGAAGTGGTTGATTTATTAAGAATTTCGCTGAAAACTCTGGGATGTTAAGCAGGAGGCTCGCAAGTTTGAGCCTAGTCTGGGTAACTTAGTAACTTAATGAGACCCTGTCCCAAAATTAAAACTAAAAATTGAGTTAGGGATGCAGCTCAGTGCAAAGGGCCTAGGTTGGATCTCCAATAACTTCCACCCAGATTTTTTTTTTTCTATTGTGGTCTATTCTATTCTATTCTATTCTATTCTATTCTATTCTATTCTGTTGCAGTCTGTCTGAAATATCTGATCTGAACATAGCATTCGTGTTGGAGTAGAAGAGCCATTAACGGTAGCAGGGAGAGGGATGTCTGATGTTCATTTGCTCAGTCAGTAAATAAATGTAATGAGTCACCTACATGTTCGGCATTGATTTTTATTTTATTATTTCATTTTAGTTTTATTTACATATTTGTATCTGTGATCAATTCTGGGGATCCAACCCAGGACCTTAACACTAAGCTACATCTCCAGCCATTTTTTAGTTGTAGTTTTGAGGCACGGTCTCATTAAGTTACTACATTGCCCCCACTGTGCCCATACTTGTGTCATCTTCATGCCTCTGCCTCCCTGACTGATGGGCTTATAGGCCTGGGCCACTGAGTCCAGCTGAATTTCTGCTGGTCAGCATGATGAAATATTAAAATGAAATGCTTCTTCAAGAGGAAAGCAAGATATGTAAAGATGAACTAGACATGGTCAGTCTTACAGGGAAGATGTACCACAAAACAACTAATTAGAGTGTATGCTGCATATGTGTCTTTTGAAGTCAGTATTTTTTTCACTTTTTGAGACAAGGTCTTTCTTTGTAGTCCAGCTGGTCTTGAACTCACTTTGTAGCCCAGGCTGGCCTCAAACTCACAGCAATCCTTCTGCCTTGGCCTGCTGAGTGCTGGGATTTCAGGTGTGCCGCATCATGTCCTGCTAATTTTTGTGTGGTACTAGAAGATTGAACCTAGGGCTTTGTGCATGTTAGGCATACATTCTAACCACTGAGCTAAGCCCCCAGCCTAATCTTGCCATTCCTTTCTTCCTTTCTTTCTCCTCTGTTTCTTTGTTTTTCAGGTTCTGGGAATCCAATCCAAGGGGTTAATAGTACTGAACCACATACCCAGATCATTTTTTTAGTTTTCATTTTGAGACAGGGTCTCACTAAATTGCCCAGTCTGGGTTCAAACTTGCCTCGGTCACTCAGAGTGTCTTAATGCCTGTAGATTGCTTTCCTATTGAAGAAGCATTCCAAGCTTTAACATTTTAAAATTTCATCATGCTGACCAACTTCTGCTCTATCACTTATTTTCAGTTCCATGTTCTGTATTTTTCCAAGTTCATTATTTTAGGGGGCAAAAGGTGCTTGAAACAAGGCTATATCTGTTGCCCTTTGTATCTTTTGTATGATAGCAAAAAAGAGTATTAACATTCTTCATTATACTGCATAGAATTTTTTTTTCACTACTCAGTGAAATTCTGCTGTCTTCCAGCTCTTTCTGAACCCACTTGCATATCAGTGATTGATGAGTTGTAGCTTGGAGCATCTGGATATGTGACAAAATCCTCCTCTGGCTTCCCTGTGAAAGAGTGTGTGGGTGGTGGCATTTTTTGGGTTTTTTAAGAACACTAAATGTGTTGATTTTCCCTCTTACATGGTGCTCCTCTCGTGTACAGAATTTTGGGAGAAAGATTGAGGGGAAAAGATTTTTACAGTGATGTACTTATTGTTAAAACATTAAGAAAAATTACGACTGATACTTTAGGAATCAGATGCTTCCCATGTGTTTGTAATACTGATTATGAATTGTAGTGGTGTAAATTTTTGCAACATGTGCTGGATGAACTTCTTCATGCATCATTCACAAAATGCTTCTAATTAGTTGATTCACATTTGGTGCTGGTGATAATGTTATTCCTGAATCTGCTAGCTCAGTTTTTCTGCCTTAGCACCATTACCATTTTGGATCTCCTAATTCTTGTCTTTTAAGGAGGCTATTTTCTGCTTTACAGGATGCTTAGCAGTCTCAGAGCTTTAACCAGGAGGTGCTGTGATAGTGTTGCCCCAAGTTATGACATTAACAAATGTTTCTTGGAATGCAAAATCATCTCCATTGAGGCACCACTGGTCAAATCGAATCACTTGCCAGAATATGCCAGAGTTAATGACAACAAATTGTTAGTCCCTGATATGCTATGTAATTGTGGTTGATGTGGAAGGGGAAGAGAGCAATTGAAAACCACTGGTTAGATGTTAAACAGACTGGTTAGCAGCCATTGATAATGTGTTGAGTGCTATGATAAAGTGTATGGAGAGCTCAGGAAGAGGTATGTAGTAATAATTTCCCATGTCCTCACTAGATTCCCAGACTGCTAAAGACTTTACCAGTATTATCATGTATTCTTAGTACCATTCCACACAGTATTTTTTTGTCCTGATTTTACAAGCAGGTAGGCTGAAGACTACAAATACAGCTTACCTTGCCCAGTCATAGAATTAATAATTGGAAGATCTAAAATTTGAACCTATAATCAGTGCCCATAACTTTCATCTCTGCTGTTCTGCTCGCTGCTCTACTGTGGGAAGCTCATCCAAAGAGACAAATAGAAGGGTGAAGACTAGCAAAAGGTCTGGCCAGTAAAATTTTTTGCTCTGGCTGCAATGTGGGGAGTAGATTTTATAGCTGGGAATTGGGTGTGAAAGTAGGAGGTGAGAAAACTGATAAGAAATATGTTAAATGAACTAGATGACATATTTCTTATGTCTTGAACTTCTGATTTCAGCCTCCCACTCAAATTCAGATTAACAATTCATCTATGTAAATGGATTGGTTAGCATGAAAAACATGAAAGTACTTGACCTCAATTTAATTTCTGTTTAGTGCAAACTGAGGGGCTGGAGGAATGGCACAGCAGTTAAAGCACTTGCCCAGCAAGCACTAAGCCCTGAGTTCAATTCCCCAGCACCACATAAGCTAAGTATGGTGCTGCATGAGTTCAGAACCAGTCTGGATTGGAGTGAGACACTGTCTCAAAAAAAAAAAAAAAAAAACCCAAAAACAAATTGACATCTTAGAGAAGGCCTTTTCAGGACAAATTTAGAATTTGCAGAGCATTTGCCAAGATTTTTTAAAAACAGGTAGAGTTTATGGCTAAATGGTTAGTATTCCCAGTAACATATTTTATCTCTAGATAAGTGTTGGTGACGTAAACACCATGAACTCTAAGAAATACAGCTGTAAACATGCCGTCAGCAGTGGTGCACAAGAGGACCTCATAGCCTGTAGATAGCTAAATGCCTCGTTTACCACAAGAGTCCCAGGGTTGGCAGTGAGGGCAGTCACTCATGAAGCTGAGAACAAAGGATTGCAGTTAACAAAAGTAGGTCTGTCTTTTGAAATCTACTTTATAGAGGTAAACAGGGCCTTGCTAACTGCTGCCAATGTTACCATATCAGCAGGAGCAAGTTCTCAGGAAACTTTTTATACCTAGAATCCTTGATAGACTGTTGAGTAGGTTTGTCTTATATCCATGTTGGGGAAAAAAAGCTCTGTTATTTATGCTGAAGACAGAAAATGTTCTGAGTCCTTTAGCTGTGGATTTCTCTTTCCCTTTCTTGAAGGGAAGACAATCTGAAGAAACTTTAAGGTGTTTACTTTTTTGTTAGTGGCTGAGAATTTAGGACTATTAAATATGAGTGCAATCTTTTTTCTTAGACATCTCGCTCATAAACAAGACTTTCCCTTTTTAACTGGGATCGTATGATACCACCTTGTATTAGTCTTAAAGTTTTCATCCTGATGCTAAAAAGCTTCACCCTACCTCTGTACCCATACTTCCTTGTAGGTAGGCCAGTCTCTTGGACCCTCCACTCCCTTCCCATCTCCTCCCCAACCCTAGAGCCTTCATACTAAGCTACATCCTCAGCCCTCTGCCTACCTGCTTTATTTTTATTTGCTGCAGGATCTTGCTGAGTTGCCCAGGGTGATCTGAAACTTGCAGCCTTCTTGCTTAAATCTCTTAGGTTTCTGGGATTACAGATGTGCACTGTTATAGGCTGACTTTCAAAAACCCACCATAAACCATTAAGGCAAGATAAGGATCTTTATTGACGGCCAGACAGAACCTGCTTCTCAGGGTGAGAATACAGAGAACAGCCCTGAGCCAGGACAGCAGAGGGTTGATACAGGGAAGGGGAGGTTACAGGGAAGGTGACACAGGTACAGTATTATTACACAAAAGTCAATCACAGTTACATAGCATCCAGAGTAACTATGAACCACTTAAAATCTATAGGGTGTCCAGTACATTTAGCAGAACCCAATCACACAAAACTGGGGTTGTTTGAAAATAACCGATTATGAACTGAGCTTAAGGAGCAACATGGGGCTGAACTGTCTGTCAGCCCATCTGTGTCTGGTCTCTGGAAGGTGTCTTGAAGATGGATGGGAGTTGATATCCCACTGCCCATGAATGTACCATGGCACCAATGAGGCACCAGAGCGAGATACAGACGCAAGAAATAAGGCCATTGGTCCTAAGGGTTACAAATCACGGCACCCAAAGTTCATGAGTGTCAAGAATGCCCTAGGGTTACTCCCTGAGCTTACTCAGTACTCTGTGTAGTGTCACAGCAATTCTCATTAAATCTTTACAGCAAGCCCCCAGCATATAGTTTAGCCCATCAGAAAAGGCTCTTAAAAATATCACTTAGAAGAATAGCAAAAAATGGAGTCACTTAAGTATGAATCAAAGCTTAACTAACACATGCACCACCACACTCACCTGCCAGTTTCTTTCTTGTTCTCTGTAAACCTGGAAACATTTGAGTTCCTGCTGACATAGCACAGGTCTCTTTAAGTCAAAGTACTCAAAATACACATTCCAGGGTAAAGCTTTAGAACACCTATTAAACACCTGCCTGGCATCCTAGTTAAGAGAAATGGGATCGTCAGGTATGGTGGTGCATACCTGTAGCTGCTTTGGAGGCTGATCACATGTTTCAACCCAGCCTGGTTAACTCAGAAAAATCCGAACTCAAAAAGGGGTGTATGTAGCCTTGTGCTTCCTGAATTCAAGCAAGAACAGAGGAGCCCTCCAATGCCTCCATGACTGATTGCATTTAGAATATAGTCAATTAAGTTATTACTTATTTTTCATTTTATTTTGTTCTTTTGTCTGTTCATTTGTTTTACCTTTAGTACTGAGGACTAACCCCAAATTGTATCCTCAGGCTTTTTATTTTGAAAAAGGACATGTTAAATTGCCCAAGGTGGCCTTCAATTTAGGATCCTCCTGCCTTAGTCTCCCCAGCTGGGATTATGGACATTTATCATCATCTTAGTTCAATTAAAACACTTGAAGCAAAAATTACAAAAATCAAGTGACCAAATTAGTAGTGAAGTTTAACAAGCTGAGCCTGTTAGCACAGATCTGTAATCCCAGCACTCTGGGAGACTGAGGCAGAACGGTCACAAATTCGAGCCCAGCCTACACAATTTAGTGAGATACTGTCTTAGGAATAAAAAAAAGAAAAAAAATGAGCTGAGAATTTAGTTCAATGTGAAGGCCCTTGCCCAATTCCCAGTACACACACACACACACACACACACACAGAGAGAGAGAGAGAGAGAGAGAGAATGAGAGAGAGAGAATGAGAGAGAATCAACTATCTTGTGTTACAAGAAGTCTCCTAGTGAGAAGTCATACCTAACTGTGGTAGGGAAGTTTCGGGGTTAGAAGTCTTAGTTGCTCAATGACATCCAGAGCTCAGGGGCTTTATTTTCCCCCAGATCTAGGTTTGCCATTCTCAGTTGTTTAGCTTGGTATCCCTCCTGGTGAGCTGAGGATTACTGCCATTGCAAACTATATATGGAGTCAGAAGACATCTTCGGAGTGGGGCAGAATTGTTTCATTCTGTATGTCTGTATTTACCAATAAGGAAAATTCTCTTAGAGCATCCCAGCAATGTCTTAACTTCCTCTTGTATGTCTTTAATCATTAGCCAGGAGAATTTTCCACATCTAATCATTCATTGGTCCTTCTCCCTGACTTCCTCCATATGGTCATGGAGAAGAAGATATCTGAGCAATATATCTATATATTAGAAAAGAGAACGGTAGGTAAATTATTAGCAAGTATAATACAGATTGTGTGCTACACCTAATATAAACATGCTTTCCAGGCATCTGAAATTTTTTTAATTCAGAAGTTGGCTTTACTGAGCATACAGTGGATGCTCCAAAAATATAGGTGATAGACATAGAAATATAGAGGGTGTGGGGAAGGGGAATAAAGGAAAAAAAGAAAAAGAAAAAAAATATAACAGGGCAGGCCTGTTAAGTCTCAGTAATCTGGGAGGCTGAGGCAGGAGGATCACAACTTTGAGCCCAGCCTGGGTAATTTGGCAACTTAATGAAACTTTGTCTTAAGAAAAAAATCGAGGGATGTAGCTCAGTACTAAGGCTTTGAGTTCAGTCCACAGTATGACAGAGTATACTTAATAAAAATCCTATGTGTGGTGTTTCAGGAAATAAGTTTTCCAAGCAAAATAGGTCTTTAAATTGCCTTTTTTTTTTTTTTTTTTTTTGAGACAGTGTCTCACTCTATAGTCCAGGCTTGTGCTGAACTCACTGGACTAGCCCATGCTGGCGTTGGACTCCAAACGATCCACCTGCCTCAGCCTCCCAAATGCTGGGATTAGAGGCATGCACCACCACACCCAATTTTAAGTTGGACTGGGGAGTCCCAGCTCAGGGCAAATGCTTTAACCACTGTGCCATCCCCCTTGCCCCTAAACTGGCATTTTGATAAGTGATTCTTTGTGGTACTATAAATATTTCCAAGAGTTCTAAATGTTACATTGTTCATAAACCACCCAATTATACTTGGAGGTGTTATTCAGCACTTGAAATACTCACTGTAGGACACTGTTCATGTAGTTTGCTGAAATATATTCATATAATGAATAGAAAGTTTGATATAGTTAATAAAGAATAACTTAGACTTTGAAAATTCCAAGTCATTGTTTCTGAATTCTAAGGTTAATTCTTTGTTAGGAATTCAGTAACTAATACCAGGAAAAAAATATGTACCTAGAATATCAGAAATTTCCCTTTTTTTCCACAATAAATATTTGATTCATGAAATTTAGATTTTTTAACAGTCTGTCCATTTCGAGGTCCACTGCAGACTCATTTGTTATTTAAATCCAGGGCCATTGTACTGAGCTACATCCCAGTACTTTTATTATTTTTTATTTTTTTAATTTTATACAACTTTTTTCTCATTTTATTGATATGTGTAGGTGCAAAACAAAAAATTTACGTTGATCTTGAGCATTTTGTGCACATACATATCATGACCAAGTTACAAATACTTCCTTACTCTCTTTTCGACCTTCCCCCTCTCCCCTCCAGTTCCCATTATTTCCCACATTAAGTTCTGTGAAGTAATTGTGATCTGAGTTTCTCATATCAGAGAAACCATTCCATATTGCACCTTCTTCTGACTCACTCACGTGATGGTCTCAAGTTGCCTCCATTTACCTACAAAAGCCTCCAACCTATTTGTTTTTATAGATGAGTATTCCATTGTGTATAAATACCACAATTTTTGTATCCACTGGTCTGTTGATGGATATTTTGGTGTCTTCCACAGTTTAGCCATTGTTACTTGTGCTGTTATGAACATGGGTGGGTAGACATGTATCTGTTAGGTGTTGTTTTTAACTCTTTTGGGAAAATTCCCAAAAGAGGTATCACTAGATCGAAGGTGATAATTTATTTCCAGTCTTTTGATAGACTTCTGTACTGCTTTCCATAGTGGTTATACCAGTTTACCTTCCCACTAGCAGTGCAGGAGGGTCCGTTTTTCCCTAGAGCCTCATCAGCACTAGTTGCTGCTTGAGTTCTTGATATACGCCAAATCTCTCTCGAGTTAGATGATATCTTAGTGATGTTTTGATTTGCATTTCTCTTATGGCTAAGGATATTGGACATCTTTTCATGTATTTATTGGCCATTTGGACTTCTTCATCTTTGAACTGCCTGTTCATTTTTTTCACCCTTTTTTTCAATAGGGTCCTTGGTTTTGAGGGGCTTCTTTTTCTTCAGTTCCCTGTGTATTCTGGTTATTCCTGCCTGAGGTATTGGTGGGAAATGTGTTTTCCCAGTCTGTTGGTTCTCTTTTTGCACTGTTGATAATTTCCATTGCTGTGCAGAAACTTTTTCATTTGACATCTCATTTGTTAATCATGGAGCTCTTTCTTTTGCTTTTGGTGTTTTATTAAGAAAGTCTTTGCCTACACCAGTGTCTTTTAGGTATTTGCCTAATTTGTCTTCCAGAAGGTTCAGTGTTCCAGTTGTTGGTGTAGAGAAAAGCTTTTTTTTTTTTAGTATTGATTTTGTAGCCTCTGAGTTGGCTGAATTTGTTTATTATTTCGAAGAATTTAATAGTGGAGTTTTTGGGATCTTCTATGTAGATAATCATATCATCTGCAAATAGTTAGACTTCCTGCTTTCCAATGCACATTCCCTTCATTTTCTTGCCTGATTGCTGTAACAGTGTTTCAAGGACGATGTTGAATAAGATTGGTGAGAGTGGACAGCCTTGTCCTGCTCCTGATTTTAGAGGAAATGCTTTAAATTCTTCTCCATTTATTATGATATTTGTAGTAGGTTTGTCATATGGCTTCTATGAATTTGAGATAAGGCCCTTCTGTACCTATTTTTCTTAGAGTTTTTTCCCATTATTATTATTAATATACAAATGTAATATATACTATTTACAATGAATTTGGGTGTTCTGTACATCTATGTATCACATCGACTTCACAATCCCTTCCCATCTTCTACCCTCCAACCCCCCCCCCCCCATCCCTTCCCATGGCTCCAGCTATCACTTCATATGGTTCCAAAGAATGTCTGTGTTCTGGGTTTTCCAAGTCCGAAAAACCATACAGTGTTTAACATAACCACACCTAAGTCATTTCACTCAAGTCACCACTCTACCCCAGCTTCGTATTCCTCTAATGGGTTCACAGTAGTCAAATCTTGATTTCTCCTCTCTGAATCCAACCAATCCCTTCATTGGGTATTCACCAAAAGTTTTATTTTTTTCCATATTTTCCTACATCTTTGTTGCTAATGTTAAACCTGGCCTTACACTAGAAAATAATTATAAGCATGTAGTTCAAAAGGATAGTTAATTTGGGAAAGAAGAAAAAATAATAAATAAAATTCAATTGCCTTATCTGAATACTGGAAGGTGCATATTTGTACACTCGCAAGGTTTTGTTTACATCAGTCAGTTGCCTTAGGATAAACTTTCATTAGTGACCTAATAAGTGAATTGCTACAACAAAACAAAGTTAAAACTATATCACATTGCTACATTCAATGAGCTTCAATCTATACCACATAAATATACTTAAAGCGACAGACATGTAGGCAAATCTAGTTATTTCTTAGTCTCCTAACTTTCATATCTTATTTACGCATATTTCACTGATTACTAACCTCCTTTTTTCTCAGCTCCTTCTCCTCTAGCTGTTGTCACTTTTTCTCTGGGGTCATTGGTGTCACTGGTCTCCCTTTCACTGTCCAAGTTTTCTTTAAGTATTTTCTGCAATACTGGATCAGTGGCTACAAATTCCTTTAAGCTGTCTGTGTCATGGAAAGTTTTAAGTTCTCACTTTAAGTTAAAAGATAATTTTACTGGATATAGCAGTCTTGGCTGCCATCTATGTTTTTTTAGTGCTTGGATGATATTGCTCCACAATTTTCTTGCTTTTAGAATTTGGATTGAAAAATCTGCCATTATCCTGATGGGTTTATCTTTGTAGGTCACCTTCTGTTTTTCTCTTACTGCTTTTAGTATTTTCTCTTTGTGTTGGGTTTCTAGAATTTTAATTATGATGTGTCGTGATGAGAGTCTCTTCTGATCAAAGTTGTTTGGTGTTCTAATGCCTGCAAAAGTTCCATGTTCATTTCTCTTCTTAGATTTGGGAAATTTTCTTCCATTATTTCATTAAACATGTCCTTTAAGCCTTTTGTTTTGTCCTCAGTCTTCTCCTGGATTCCCATAATTCTGAGGTTATTTCTCCTTGAATCATCTATCAGTCGTTGTAATGACTCGCTTTCTTAATTTACTTTGTATTCTTCATGGCCTGTATGTTGCAGCTTAGTCACTTTATTTTCTAGGTCTGACAATCTATTTTGAAGTTGTTTAAAGTGGTTGCTAATTATTACCTGTGTGTTTTTCATTTCCTGAATATCTGCATTCAATTTTTCTATATCTCTGTTGTGTATTTCTGTAATTTCTTCTTTTGTCTTCATTATCTTCTGGTATATTTCTTCTCTGGTCTCCTCTGGTTGCTTTTCAAGGCTTGCTTTTTGCTTATCTATGTATTGGTGTAGCTCTTCTGCTGTTTGTTTAATTTCCTGCTTTAATTCTCGTTTTAATTCACTGAATTTCTGGGCCCAGAAGTTGCCATCTTTTTTGCCATATTCATCTTTATTTACCCTGACTTCATCTCCTGGGGTTTCAGGTCTTTTTGTAGGAGATATGTGCCTGCGCTTCCCCAATTCTTCTTTGGTCTCCTCTAATTTCTTTTCAAGGCTTGCTTTATGCTTAGCTAAGTGTTCTTGTAGTTCTCGCTCTGATTTATTTCCTTCTTTGCTTCCCGGTTTAACTCCACCTTTAATTCCTGTTTTAATTCACTGACTATCTGGGCCCAGAGGTTACCATCATTTTTATCCTTTTCTTTGGGTTCTGCAATTTCAGCACCCGTTGCACCCTCCCCTGGGGAATCAGATCTTTTTGTATAAGATTTGTTACCACGTTTCCCCATGGTACTGCTACCTCTGACCGTCCCTGGTGTGCAGGAAAATTGAATGGCTCCTGCTGACGTCACTGCCTGCGAAGGCTGTTGAATCCCGTTTCTGATCTGGGATTCTGGGATCTTTTCTAGGATGAGAGCACATTGCGTTTATAGTACAAACACCTGCGGGTTGGTGCTTCTGAGGCCACCTGCACCAATGATTCCTACTGGTCCCGGTCCTCGCTTACCTTGGGCTGAGGTCCGGCCTCCTGACCTTGTTTGTGATTTGTGGGTGCCAGCAGCGCCAGCCGCGCCGAGTGGGCTGCTTCTGACCCGCCCACATCCTCTTCTCCCATTGTTGGTTGTTGTGTGCTCCGCCCTCTCCAGCTCCATTCAGTCAGATGTTCAGGTCTCGGTGAGTGTTCTCAGTCTGCTGCTGCCTGCTGTTTGCTGCGGGCTGCGGCAGCTTAGTGGACTGCGGGGATTTTTCCCCCCCTCTGGTTTAGATGATCCTTCGGAGTTTCTGGCCTCCCTCTGGTCGTCCCCTCAGTTTCTGGGGATGCGCCTCTCTTTCCTAGCTACACCAAACACGCTTTTTCTAACTATCTTCTTGACTTTTTAAGTGAGTTGATGAGGAGACTTTGCAGTGCTGTTACTCAGCTGCCATCTTGACCGGAAGCCCTTTCTTAGAGTTTTTATCATGAAAGGGTGTTGAATTTTATCAAAGGCTTTTTCTGCGTCAATTGAGATGATCATGTGTTTTTTGTTTGTGCCTTTTTTGATGTGGTGTATTACATTGATTGATTTACGTATATTGAACCAGCCTTGCACCCCAGGAATGAAGCCCCCTTGATCACGGTGTATGATCTTTCTGATTACTTGTTGGATTCTATTTGCCAGAATCTTACTAAACATTTTTGTATCTATATTCATTAAGGATATTGGTCTATAATTTTTTCTTCCTGGTTAAGTCTGTGTCTGGTTTTGGGACTAAGGTGATGCTGGTCTCCAGAAATTAGTTTGGTAGTATTACTTCTCTTTCAACTTCATGGAACAGTTTGAGATGAATTAGAGTTAGTTCTTCCCTGAAATACTGAAAGAATTCTGCTGTGAATCCATCTGATGCTGGGCTTTTATTTGTAGGTAGAGATTTTATTACTGCTTCAGTTTTCTGTGTGTTTAATGTGGTTGTTCAAGATTTTTATGTCTTCATTCAATTTTGGTATTTTGTGTGTCTCTAGGAAGTCATCCATTTCTTGTTAGCATATAGGTGTTCAAAATAATCTCTCATAATCTGAATTTCTTCAGAGTGTGTTGTAATTTCATCTTTTTTATTTTTAAGTGTGTTAATCTGTGCTTTTTCTTTCTTTCTCTTGGTGGGTTTAGCTAGAGGTTTGTCAATCTTGTTTATTCTTGTGGAGAATCAGCTCTTTGACTCATTAATCTTTTTTATTGTCTTTTCAGTTTCATTGATTTCAGATCTGATCTTTATAATTTCTTCTGCTTTTTGGCTTAGGTTTTTCTTGTTTCTCTAGGGCCTTAAGGTGCAGCATCATTAATGTGTTTACTTATAACTGTTCTGTTCTTTTGATGTGTGCATTTATAGCTATGAATTTTCCTCTAAGTATTGCTTTCATTGTGTCCCGTAGATTCTGATATGATGGACTTAAGTCATCTAACTGAGGTTTTTAATTTCTTCTCTGATTTTTTTCTATGATCTGTTGTTTGGTCAGTAGTAAGTTGTTTCGTCTCCATGTATCTGTATTTTCTTCTGTTTCTTTTGCTGTTAAGTTCCAGTTTTAGTCCACTATGATCTGAAAGTATACAAGGATTTATTTTTATTCCTTTGTATTTATTTAAGCATGACTTATTACCTAGAATGTGGTCTATTATAGAAAATATTCCATGTGCTGCTGGAAAATACTTGTATTCTGTTAATGTTGGGTGGAAGATTCTGTAAATATCTGTTAGGTCCAACTTTTCTATAATGTCATTGGGACCATTGGAGAGATTATGTGAACTTGAGGCAATCAGGAACCATACCTGGATTAGTTTTTGGGAACCACATGTAGATTGGAAATTGAGAACTAACCTGACTATAGTGTGATATGTGGGCCAGCAAATGAAGGAAGAACATCCCACCCCGTTGTGGAAGGCCCAACTAGAAGTAAAGCAGTATAAAAGGAAGAATAAAGATTGTTACAACTTTTTCCTCTGGCAAAACTCTCGCCTTCTCAATTGCTGTGGACACCAGTTTGCTACCCACTTCATCCAGGGTTCACTGCAGTCTCTTGCCTGTCTGCCCACAGCCGATCTTTAGTAGCCAGTCTTCATCTCTGGTCTTCACCATTGTTCTTTGAACAACTGAGATCCAACGCAGACTTTCATTGGCTCTCCTGCTGTCCTGGACGGGAATTCTAATTCGTGGCTGAGCAGCCATTGGAAAATCCAGCTCTCACATGTGCAGGCCACCATCTTGGACTATCTCTATTCTTGGATTTGTAAACCTTGTGAATAGATCTTTGTTATTATAATTTATGTAAATTCTGCCTTTTGAAAGAACTCAAACTAATACAGTCATTTAACTCTTGTATATCTTTGTGGATTTTCTCTCTTGTTGATCTATCTATCTTTTAGTGTAGTATTAACATCCCCAACTATAATTGTATTTGGGCCTATATGTCCTTTCAGATCTAATAATTTTTGATTTTCATAATTGGGTGCTCCATAGTTGGGAGCATAAGTATTGGTAATTGTGAATTCTTCCTGTTCTATTGTTCCCATAAGCAGTATGTATACTGACCATCTTTATCTCTCCTTACCTGTTTTGTTTTGAAATCTAATGAGTCTGAGACTAATATAGCTACCCTTGCTTGTTTCCTGGGATCTATTGCATGAAATATTGAATTCCATCCTTTTATTTTAAGTCTATGAGTTTCCTTGTGGGTGAAGTGTGTCTCTTGTAAGCAGCAAATTGAGCATTTCTCTTTTTGAATCTAGTCAGCCAGTCTGTGTCTTTTAGTAGGTGAATTGAGGCCATTTTCGTTCATAGTAATTATCAAGGTGTGTTTGATATGTCCTGCTATTGTTATAGTTTATCAGCATTATTTACTAGACTTAGTTTCTTCTCAGATCATTCTCTCATAACTGTTGTCTCTTTTTCTCAGGGGTCATTCATGGTGTTGACCTCCCTTTCACTTTCTAAGTTTACTTTAAGTATTCTCTGCAGTGCTGGCTTAGTGGCTGCAAATTTCTTTAAGTTTTCTGTATCATGGGAAGTTTCAATTTCTTCCTCTAATGTAAAAGATAATTTTGCTGGATATAGTAGACTTGATTGGCATTTATGTTCTCTTAGTGCTTGGATGATATTGCTCCATAATCTCCTGGCTTTTAGGGTCTGGGTTGAGAAATGTGAAGTTAACCTGATGGACTTATGTTTGTAAGTCACCCTCTGTTTTTCTCTTACAACTTTTAATATTCTCTCTTTATGTTGAGTTTCTAGTGTTTTAATTATGATTGTCATGATGAAGTGTTCTTCTGATCAAAGTTCTTTAGTGTTTTATATTCCAACAGTAGTTCCACGCTCATTTCTTTCCTTAGATTTGGGAAATTTTCTTCCATAATGTTATTGAATATGGCCTTTAAGCCTTTTGTTTTGTCCTCAGTTTTCTCTTGCACTCCCATAATTCTGAGGTTGTTTCTCTTTGAGTCATCCATCAGCTGTTGTAACCGTTCTCTTTCTTCCGTTTTTGTTTTGTGTTCTTTACGGCCTGTATGTTCTAGCTCAACCATTTTGTCTTCTAGGTCTGATAGTCTGTTCTCAAAGTGTTAAAACTGGTTACTTATATTATCCTGTATGATTTTCAAATCCTGAATGTCTGCTTTCAATATTTTTATATCTCTGCTGTATTCTTCTGTAATTACTTGTGTTGCTTTCATCATCTCCTGGTTTATGTCTTCTTTGTTTGCCTCTAATTTCTTGTCAGTGTTTGCTGATAGCATAGTTCTGTCCCAGCGTAGCCCTTGTATTTCCTGTTTCAATTCTAACTATTTCTGGGCCCAGAAAGTATCATCCTTTTTGCCTTTTTCATCTTTGGGTTCTGCTATTTCAGGATCCCTGGTATTGTTTTCTGGGGTGTCAGGTCTTTCTGTAGGAGATTTGTTACCACATTTCCTCATGGTTCTGTTGCAGTGAGTTGAGGCTCCAGTATTATTGATGGTCTCTGTTCCTGTTCTTAAATTAGACTCTTTCTGTTTTAAGTGTTACCTGCCTGTCTCTGATACACAGTAGGGATGGGTGCTGGAAGGCACAGTCCCACGAGCTCCTGGATTCCGGCAGGGGTCTGGTGGCAGCTACCTGGTTGTCTCTGGCACGCAGGAGCCTTGGGGCAGTGGAAGGCCCAGTCCTGTGACATCCCAGGTGCATCTTTTTAAATACAATCTTTTTTGAGACAGGGTCTTGCTTTGTAGCCCAGGCAAGCTTTGAGCTCACAGTAATCCTCCTGCCTCAGTCTTCCAAGTTCTGGGATTACAGGCATGTTCCACCACACCTGGCTTTGCATGGTTTTGGAGAATCCAACTTGGGGCCTCAGCACTTGCTAAGTAAGCACTTTAACTGTTGTGCCACTCCTCTAGCCCTAATACAACATTTTAAGATAACAATCTGTGGCCAGTAAGATGATTAGCTTTCTATTGTTTTCAAATGTATGTTGTAGGTGACTAATATCCTATCATTTTATTTATTTTTTAAAACTTATATATACATGAATTCCAAATTCCATAACACTTTAGAGACAAGGGTTTGGAGAATCAGTGATCATCCATATGACCCCCCCCCCCCCACCCCATTGTTTTTCCAGAGGTTCATGCCTTTCTTAGCTGTTCATTGCCCCTCTTTCTGCTCTGTCTTACATCGTTATTTTTGTCAGTTTCATAAGAGGGACACCCATCCACAGTCAGTCTTTTTTGTTTGGTCCATTTCATTGAGCATTATTGACTCCAGGTGGCCTCATTTTTGTTCACATGTTTCATCTCTATCCTTTTTATGGCTGCATAGTATTGTTGTGTATAGGGGACCACATCTTATTTAAACATTCCTCTACTGACAGGCAAGTAGTTTGTTTCCAGAATTTGGCTAGTGTGAGTTGTGCAGCTATACACATGGATATCGTGGCTATGCATGTGTCTTTTTGGTGTGTTGACTTTATTTCTTTTGGGAACATGCTCAGTAGAGCTGTAGGTGTATCAAATGGGATTTCTTTTCTAAGCTTTCTAAAGAATCTCCAGACTGTTTCCATAATGGTGGTACCAAGATTGCATTCCCATCAGCAGTGGAGTAGAGTTTCATTTTTTCCCAGCACCCTCGCTAACATTGTTTTTTGAGATTTTGGTGCAGGCCATTTTCACTGGGGTAAGGTGAAACCTCAGTGCTGTTTTTATTTACATTTCTCTGATGACCTGTGGTGCAGCACTTTTTCATGTGTTTGTTGGCCATTTGTACTTCTTCTGAGTAGCTTCTTTTCATTTCAGCTGCCCACTTCTTGCGGGTCATTTGTTCTAGGGGGTTTTATATTTTTGAGTACTTTGTATATTTTAAATACTAACCCTTTGTCTGAAATATTACTGGTGAAGCTCTGTTCTGTCTGGTTTGCCTCTTCACCTTATTGGTTGTTTCTTTTGCTATGCAAAAACTTTAATGTAGTCCCGTTTGTTGATTCTTGCAGAGGTTTCTTGTGCACCTGGCAGTCTGTTCAGAACATCCTTTCCTGTCTCCATGTGTCTTCCAGGGTTTTACCTATTTTGTCCAGTAGGTTCATTGTTTGTGTTTTGATACTCAGTTCTTTGATCCATTTTGATCTGATTTTAGTGTGTGGAGACCGATAGGGGCCAATTTTAACTCTCCTGTGGAGGTTCAGTTTTGCCAGCACCATTTGTTGAAGATGCTGTCTTTTTTCCATTGGGTTGGTTTGGCCCCTTTGTCAAAAATCAAAGTGACTAAGGGTGTTGGGGTTTGTTTCATTATCATCAATTGCTTTAGAGATTCTGGCTCTTTTCTGGTTCCATATAAATACTAAAATTGTTTTTTTCTAGTTCTGTGAAAAATGTTGGTATTTTGATTGGTATTGCATTCAATCTGTATAGTGGCTTTGTAAGTTTGGCCATTTTGGCAATATTCTTCCTATCTAGGAACGTGGGGTGTCTTTCCATTTTTTAAAGTCCTCTTCAGTCTCTTTCTTTAGGACTTTGTATAGATCTTTCACTTCTTCAGTGAGGTTTATTCCCAAGTATTTGTTACAGTTTTTGTTGCTGTTGTGAAGGGGGTTGTTTTCTGTGTATAGGAATGCTATTGATTTGAGGGTATTGATTTTGTAACTTGCTATTTTGCTGAATTTATTAGTTCTGAGAGTCTTTGCATGGAATTTTTTGGGTCCTTTATGTAGGGTATCATGTCAGATGCAAATAGGGCTATCTTTACTTCTTCCCTTCTGATTCATATTTCTGTTATTTCTTGCTCTTGCCCAATGGCTCTTACCAAAACTTCAAGCACTATATTTAATAGTAGGAGTGACAGTGGGCATCATTGTCTTGTTCCTGAATTTAGTGTGCGTGCTTTCAGTCTTCTCCATTTAGGATTATATTGGCTGGGGCTTTGTAAATAGCTTGAATCATGTTGAGGTAGGGACCTTCTCTTCTTATTTTCTTCAGAGTCTTTATCATAAGTGGGCATGGGATTTTTCAAATGCTCTTCTGCATCTGTTGAGATAATATGATTTTTATCTTTGCCATCTGTTAATGTGGTATATTACATTTATTGGTTTGTGTATGTTGAACCATCCCTGCATCTGTGGAATGAAGCCCATTTGGTCATGGTATGTAATCTTCTTTATGATTTTTGTGTTCTGTTGGCAATTTTGTTGCGTATTTTTTCATCTCTATTAGGAACATATCGGCCTGTAGTTTTATTTTTTTGTTGGGCCTTTGTTTGATTTTAGAATTAAAGTTGTGCTTGCTTTGAGAAATGATTTTGACAGTTCTTCTTTTCAGTTTCTTGAAAACGTTTGGTGAGCATTGGCATTAAATCTTCCCTGAATTTTTTATAGAATTCTGCTGGGAATCCTTCAGGTCCTGAGCTCCAGCTAAGAAGTTGGAAGTGTTTTTATTACTTCCGCTGTTTTATAGGTAGATATTGGCCTATTCAAGTGTTTAATTTCTTCCTTCAGTTTTGGTGATTGATATGTGTTTATAAACTTATCAATTTCTTTTAGATTTTTAAGTTTATTTGAAGTATAAATGTTCAAAGTAACTTTTAATCCTTCAGAGGGAAATTTTCTTTTCAGCAACAGTTCCATGAAGGGCCACAAGGTGGCGGTGGCACTTCGTACAAGTAGCTGGTTTTGATTTTTGTAAAAAGAAAAATGAGTTTTACTCTTTAGAGCAGAAAGTTTTTTGGGGGGTGGGGGTTGAAGGGCGGTGTAATGTTTTGTTTCATTCTTACCGAATGTGGAGATGATTTCAGAAATAGTCATATTTCAAGGTCACCAATGAAAAGCCTGGCAAGTTGGCATATGCCTACACTCCCAACATTCTGGAGGCCAAGGCAGAAGGGAAGATACTCAGAAGTATAGCTTTTATTTTCAGTGTTTTGAGGACTCTTCATCCTGCTTTCCATCATGGTTGTAGCAGTTTGTAGTCCCGCCTTGGTTCTTCTTATGCTGAGTAATTTTCATATACTTTGATGAAACTGGGTCTTATTTCAGTCTGCTAGTTTAGTACTTCAAATTTTGGCTTCATCAGTACCTCCATTAATATTTATTTTTCAGTCCATAAATGACGACACCACTGTATTTCTGTGTATGTTTTATTGTTGTAGTCTTCCGGAAAGACATAATAGAAATGTGCTTACCCCAACTTACCTAGTATCTTCTTTCCAGAGAAGATTTTGCATTTGTTGTATTCAAATAACACTATCTCTTCAACATTTGTTACGT
This sequence comes from Ctenodactylus gundi, assembly GCA_004027205.1. Lineage (NCBI taxonomy): Eukaryota > Metazoa > Chordata > Mammalia > Rodentia > Ctenodactylidae > Ctenodactylus > Ctenodactylus gundi. Next base: position 390,150 of record PVKB01000792.1, read on the forward strand.
TACTTTCTTGTGATTTGAGCTTCAACTGTAAGTTCCAAACATAGGTACTGTGGGTGGAGTTCAGTGCTAGAGCTTGAGCATAGCTCTGAATTTAATCCCTAACATCCAAAAACTAAAATACATAAATCTAAGCCTAAATTAGCCTCTCAGACTTTCATTTGAATTTCACAATGAAACCTTTTGCTCCTCTACAGAGCCCACCAGAACCATAAATTTCCTTGTTATTTTCATATACTTAAGGCAGAATTCTTGTCTGTCCTTTTAATATGTCCTTTCTGGGCATAGTAATACACACCTGTAGTTCCAGCTACTTAACGAGGCTGAGACAAGAAGATGGCTTGAGGCCAGCCTGGAGAACATATTGAGACTCCGCATCTCTTAGAAAGAAAGAAATGTTTATGTGAGGACTAGAATGTTATCCTCATTTTCAAGGGGTTAGTGAAAATCCCCACATCAGGCTCTCCAGCCATAGTTGTTGCATCCTTAGCCTTCTCAGTTTCTGAAACCTATGGATTTACCTGGTTTGGTTTGGTTTGGTTTGGACTTCCGAGTTTTGCACCCAGGCCCTTCACACTGAGCTGCATCCCTAACCTTTTGTCTTAGTCACTTTCTCCTCTCTGGAACAGAATATCCAACATCTACAACGCAAGGGAGGAAAGATTTATTTTAGCTGTTTTAGAAGGTCACAGGGTCACCGTCCATATTTGGGCAGCTGGCAGTGGTGGAAGCAGGAGACAGAGGGGAGGGCTCTTCACAGCATGACTGAAGGAAGGGCGGAGTCCGTACATATCCCTCTAGGTCAAGCTCCAAGTGTCCATCTCCTTCTACTAGTTCCCACCTCATGAGGCTTTTGTGGGGGACACTACAGATGCAAACCATAATACTTATTTTAAGCTTTTTATTTTGAGATAGGGTACCACTAGGTGCCTACGTTGCTCAGACTGGGCTTGAATTTGTGATTCTTCTGCCTTTGACTCTAGGAATGCTGGCATTATTGCGATCATATATCACCAAACTTAGCCTCTCTTGTCTTTTAAATATGGCCCCTTGATAAAAAAAAAACTTTTATATCTGTATTTTATCTAGCTAGTTATAAGTATTTGTATCAGATTTTCAGGTTTTCTGAGTTGCTACATTGTTAAAACAAATACTTTCTACAAAGTTTTTCTTTTAAAAAATCAGCTAATACTGAATATCCAAAGGAATGAAATCTGTATGTTGAAGAAACATCTGTATTTTTATGTTTATTACATAATTAATCACAGTAGCCACGATACAGCATCAGTGTAAGTGTTCATTAATGATACATAAAGAAAATGCTTAACTACATAATGAAGGAGTACTTAGTCCTAACACATGAAATGTTGTCACTTGCAGTGGGTGGAATTGAGGAATGTTATGTTCAGTGAACTAAATCAGACATGGAAAGACAAATATCACGTGTGCCCCCTTACACATGGAAGCTTCCAAGTTGATCCCAAGTAGAGAATAGAGTAGTGGCTGCTAAAGCCTGGGAAGAAAGTACGGGCTGTGGGGAGGGATGGAGAGAGGATAGGTAAAGGACACAGAGGTGCTGTTAGACAACAAATAACTTGAATGTTGCATAGCACAGTAGGATAACAGTGGTTGGCAATAATTGGATATTTCAGAATAGCAAGTAGAGAAGATTTTAAATTTTCCAACACAAATATGTCTAAAATAATTTTCCAAGTACCCCAATCTGGTTATTAAACATTGTATAAATATATTGAAATATTCTAATATGTTCTATAAAGATGCGTAATTCCATGTGTCATTTAAAAACGTATGTTTTAAATGTGTAGAAAGCAAAATCAGCTGGTAGTAGTCACACGAAAAATTCACTGGCCCAAAATGGGATAGAAACTAACTTTATTGCCAGGTTCTTGGAATTTTCTGTATTCATATCTGGTATATGTTTATATAATGTGTTTGTGTATTCTAAAGTCATTACTGTTTCGTGTTATTCTAGAAAAAAGTGGTTAAAATATTCTCATTAAATTAATGCTAGTTTCAAATGATAACTTCCAAGGACTTTGGTACTCAGTTTTTAATTTTGAACATGGAAATAAAACCTCAGTCCTCAAAACAAAGAGAACTGAGGTTTACGTGGTTACTTTTCCTGTTTTGTTTGTTTTGTTCCATTGTTGATGTTCAGTGTAAAGCGCAGTAAGAACCTGGGGTTAGCGGGTCCTGGGAGCTTGTGCTTTCCTTTATCTTCCAGTGGGTTCTTGTCAGAAACGCGTTCTCCCCTTCCTCTCTGCCAGGAATGAGCAGCGACAGTGACGTTGAGTGCGACACTGAGAACGAGGAGCAAGACGAGCGAGCGGGCATGGGCAGCTTTCACGACTCCTTCATGGCCCAGCCCCCAGATGAAGGTGCTGCGTGGGCCGCGTGCACAGATCAGTAAAGCATCCTGCTGCTGCTGCTGCTGCTGCTGCTTACTCTCTCTCCTCTGCTGCCTCTGCTGTCGCTTTTTAAAAAATTATTGCCACTTCTGACACACGGTTCTTTGGTAAACTCTGTAGTGAGTACTAAGGGAGACTGGTAGGTAACGCGTGACGTGGTTAGACACCTGGTAAGTGCTGCTTCCACGACGCGTTTGCACAGCTAAGACTGAGGATGGCGTTGTTTTTCCTTTGTACTACTTTTATGTTTGTGCTCAGCTCGGGGAGATGGTACGTTTGTATCACGTCTTAAATTGTTTTGCTTCTCCTCTCTGCCATCCCGTGTCTCAATTAAATTAGAGTTGTAAGAAACAAGAGTTTTCACCACAACTATTTGTGGACTTTAGTGTTAAATGTTTACTAGTTATAGCCTGTGCCACTAGGCTTGTATGCTTTTTTCCCCAGATATTTTTACTCTAGCCTATAAAGTAACTTTTTTTTTTTTGCACTGACAGTTGAACCTAGGACCTTCATACTTAATTATATCCATATCCTTAACCCTTTTTTAAAAATCTTCTTGAGAAACAGTCTTGCAGAGTTGCCAGGCTGAACTTGAACTTGTGATCCTTTTGCCTCATGCCCTCAGAGTGCTGGGATTACTGGCCTGTACCATCAAGTCTAGCTAAGATAATTTTTTAAGATAACTTTTTTTGATATTTTGGAAAAGCATGAAAATTATTAAATTATTGATTTTTTAATTCTTTTCATTAAAAAACTCACCAAGAGAAACTTACTAATTTATTCTGTTTTTGTTTGCATTCTTTTAACTGAAATAAGATTGTATTTTATAGTTTTCCCCCTTTTCTCTTATGTCATTTAAAATTTTTATAGCAACCTTGTATTCTGTCATATGGATATATATACCATAACTATTGCACTGTGAAGCAGTTTTTCAAAATACAGATTTAAGCTGGGCCCAGGGATATGGGCCTATAATCCCTGTACTCTGGGAGGCTGAGGCAGGAGTATCACAAATTCGAGCCCAGCCTGTACAATTTAGTGACTTAACAACTTAACAAGACCTGTCTCAAAATCAAAAGTAAAAATGGAGAGGGTATATAGTTCAGTGTGGGGACCCTGGGCTTGATCCCCAGTACGACAGAATAAATAAAACAGAGACACATAATAAAATTTAGCATAGATTTAATAAAAATATCTTGTATATAGTAGGAGAAATGCTTGCTCAGTATCCTTCAGGGGACTAACTAGTCTGTCACTGTGACAGGCTTTCCTAGAATGACAGCATGGTCTGTCTGGTTTATGCTAGTTGTTAACTGCATTTTTGCACATTTCCTTTTGCATGTTTTGCATGTTCTAGTATCTTTTTCAGTAGAGAATCAAGCAGTTAATGATTTGTATTAAGACACTTTTAGTAATTTCTTTTGATTCCAAAAGAAATATCCAAATTTAGGACAAGTTGTTTTAAGTGCTCATGGGGTTTTGAAATGGTGCTGGGAGAGATTGTACTGGAGATTGCAGACTATGCCCATGTTCATTTATTTATGTATGACTTTTTGAGACAAGGTCTTACTCTGTAGTCCAGGCTGCCTTGAGCTCGCAGCAGTCCTCCTGCCTCAGCTTTCTAAGTTCTGGAATCACAGGTGTGTGCCAACCTGCCCAGTGTGTGTGGTACTGGGGGATCTAACCCAAGTCCTCACACTTCCTAGGCAGAGGCTCTGATCACTGAGCTATATCCCCATCCCTGCAAACCCCCATCCCCCGTTTTTTTCCTAAAATTTTGAGACAGAGTCTTGTTAAATTGCCCACACTGAATTCAAACTTGTATTCTTCCTCACCCTCCCACCATGCTAGGATTACAGTCCTTTGTCACTGGCCCCAGCTTGTAATGACGTTTACATATATAGTTTACTTTGAAATACATTTTTGTTCTCTGCACTTGAGGCTTCCATATCATTTCCTGCTCCTTTCTTCAATGGCTCCTGCAGTGTCCCTGCAAAGGCCAAGTGAGGCCCACAGTGCCTTTACAATTCTGAGTGTGGTGTCTGTACACATTTTGTTTTTTCTTTATTTTCCCTTTGTGTTTGTTTACATGTAATTCCAGTCATAACCCAGCACACCTTTATTATTTAAATAACATATTTGGTAAGATCATTTCAAGACTAGGAAAGAAAATATATGGTATCTGCTTTTAATTTTTACATTTTTTTTGTTTCCTTTAGATTCTCATTCCAGTTTTCCTGATAGTGAGCAAGTAGACCCTGAAAATCTCCATTTCAATACTGACGAAAACAGTGGAAGGTAATGGCCAGCTCAGGAGAAATGGCATACAAGCTCCGTTGACCCTGAAGTATGTTGTGGTTGGTGCTCACGTTTACCATCAGTCAAATCATCAGGTTCAGGGTCACCTTTCCAGCATCTCCACTTGAAATACTGGTTTAGAAACTTAGAAAGTAGCACACTTCTAGATAAATGGGGAAAAATAAAAGCATAGTTCTCAATTAATTGAGCAAATTAATACATGTACAAAAGACAGTTTGTCCCGTATAACAGAAGCCAGCTATCTGCTAGAAAGGTAGCATGAGGCTGCGCATGCACTCAGCAACCTCTGTCGTCGAGCTGTTTTGTTAACTAGTTGTCAATCATGTTTAAATGGCTACCTTTACATTTTGAGTTTTAATCAGTTTACAGTTTCATTAGGGTCTGCAGATCAATGAGCAGAAAAATTACTGAGAAATTCTGTCTTATAGATACTTTATGTGAATAACTTAAATAACACTAGCCTAAATTTCTTCGAGTGTGTTCACAGACTAAAGTTCATCTTTTCTCTCAAGTGCAAACATACTGTTTAATGACAGAATCTTTGAGAATGAAATTTAAAATGAGTTGAATATGGATTGGTTATGTTCCTGGTCATGTGGGCACATGGAGGGTTACTTCGGTTATTTCATTTTTCTTCTGCCTCTTAAAATATTGCTATAGTGCAACAATATTTTCAAGCTTGCTTTCTTTTCATTGGTTGGATATTGATTTCATTATCAGTAGGTAATGAAGACTCATGTGTCTTGCCCAGTGGCTTACATCAGAGTGAAACTGTGATCCAAGATTTTCTTTCGTACTAAGTAGCCCAAAATAATTGCCAACTTTAGCGTTGTGCTCCTGCATTTGTTTGAGCTACTGTGTATCTGTGTAAAGTATACTGCAAGTTGATCAGGAGGTATCTAAAAAGCATGAATAACTATATGTACATAAGACATCTCATCAGCTTACAGTTTACTTAACATTGTTCATTTTTCTGTGTCTAATGTCTTGAGTGCTGACTCATAGTTTACTTTTCCAAAATAGTTTGCGCTTTTTGTTAATAAAATTAACTTGAGCAAATGTGCCTCTGTAGTTTATTAAAAAGTGGAATCAGCAATCTCGATTTTTCAGTTCTGTTGTCTGCCCGCTTAGCAGTACAGACAAGGTCATTCTGTGTGAAGGAGTTCTGGATGGCTTCTGACATTACAAACGGCCTGAAAGACCAAAAGATTTCTTCATAGATAGTTTTTAGTTCAGACTGGTTAGCTTTTGGTAGTGAAGTCTTTGGAAAATAGAATTCTTCCTCCATTCCTGTGTATCTTACATCAGAGTCAGTATCCAGTTCTCTTTGTGAGCCTGGCTCCCACAGCCCTCCTTCCTCAGACTCCAAGGTGCAACTACTGTAGACTCACCAGCTGTGCATCCAGTTCTTCGGGGTTACCAAGAAGCCCTGGTGTTACTTCTCTTCCTGGGGGCAACATATCTTCTTTGGCTGTGCTCAGTGTTTAGGTCCCAGTGAGAGAGAGCAGAGGCTTGGGAAGGAGTCGTTTGGTCTTCTCTGCCTGCCCCACATGGCAGTTGGGTACCCCGATAGTGTTCATTTTTTTTTCTGACTTTTATCTTTTTCATTGAAGACCATAGCCTTCTGTTAATCTCTGCTGTTACCTTCCTTCTGTAGTGTTTTTTATCTTAATTCCTGGAAAATTTTCTCCTTAATAGGTGTTCTATAGTTATGTTTTCAATGCTGGGAATGAACCCATAGCTTTATTCATGCTAAGCAGGGTTCTTCTGCTGAGCTACACGAGTGTATCATTTCTGGACAACTTGGACTGCTTTGGTCATTGCCTTTCTCAGTAACTGTTGAGATGGATGAGTTGTATATTATTACCAGTTGGTGGATGAACTTGGGGTTCAGGGAGGTTGCCTGATCCTTTTGTTACATAACACAGGGATGGAATGCATTTTGGCATCCAGCAAAAATGTGTTTTTGGTTTTGGTTTTGGTTTTTTTAGTGTTTTTTTTTTTCCCAGCACATCACACTTGGACCAAACGTAACATTCTTAGACCTAGTAATTGAAAACTTGAAGATTGTCATATTCTTTAACCTTTTATTTTGATACCATTTAAGATATACAAATGTTGTAAAAACTGAGAGTTCCCTTACAGCTTTGGCCCAGCTTTCTTTCTTAAGCAGTGAGCAAAATCAACATCTGTATCTTGGTTGTAGTACTGTTACCTACAGAATTTGTGCAGGTTTCATCACTTGTTTAACTTATGTCCCTTTTGGGTTCCTGGACCCAGTCAGAAATTGCCCCGCCTTGCATTTTGTTACGGTTTCTGGTTTCTGTAGTATACCCAAGTCTGATAGCTCTTCAGTATTTCTTTGCATTCTCATGACTTGCTGTTTTTGAAAAAGGACATTTATTTGTAGACTGCTCTTCTATTTGAGCTTGTCTGATGCTTGCTTATAATAAATTGAGGTGGGGCTTCATATGGAAGGTTACGGCGGAGAGGACGTACCCTTTGAGGGCATCATGTAATGGTTATATGATTCTGCTTCTTACCACTCCTGTTAACCTTAGTTACTTGTTCAGGTGGCATTTGTCAGGATTCTCTGCAGTAAGTTTCCTGTTTTTCTGCTGGAATTGCTAAATATTTGGGACAGGTACTTTGAGACTATGCAGATACCCTGTTTCCCTGGTTGGTGTTTGTTTATTTGACTTTGTTTTTTCATTTTTGAGACAAGGTCTCACTCTAGCCCAGGCTGGTCATAAACTCACTATGGAGCCCCGGGTGTTATGGGACTCGAGGGCAACCCACCTGGCTCAGCCTCCTGAATGCTGGGATTACAGGCATACGCCACCACGCCCGGCTTACGTGGCTTATTGTACTTAGCAATTGACCTACCACTTGCTCTTAAGCACTTTAACCACTGAGCCCCATACACCCTGGTTTTTTGTTTGTTCTTTGGTACTGATGATTGAGCCCAGGTTTACATGGAGCTATATCCCTGTCCCTTTTTAGTTTTTTATTTAGAGACAAGGGTCTTGGCAGATTACTAAATTCCCTAATCTAAGCTTGAAGTTGTGATTCTCCAACCTCAGCCTCCTAAAGTGCTAGGATTATAGATGTGTGCCATCATGCCTTGCTAGATACCCTGTTTCTACTCAACTCTTACCTACCAGTTTTTGCCCACATTAGAGGATGTTCCCTACATTGTTTATTACTGCAGTATTGTATTGGTAATTTTTCTAGTTCCTTAATTTCTTCTGGATTTTTTTTATAGAATTCTTTATGGAAGTCTCTTCCTCCCCAGTTTTTAAATTCAGCTTTTTTTTTTTTTTATCATTGTAGACTGACTAATGGGTATTTTGTTATTTGAACTATAGAGTACATCATTATTTAGTAGCTCAACTTGTTCCTGTTTTGGCTCTTTCGGGTTGGTTCCTGTGATCTTTTAATATATTCTAGAGTTTTTGTTTTGTTTTGTTTTGAGACAGCGTCTTGGTCTGTGATCCAGGCTGGTTGTCTTAGTTATTTTTCAGTGGGACAAAATACCCGACATCCACAGTTGAAGGGAGGGAAGATTTATGTAGCAGAATTTCACAAGGTCTTGCCCAGCCCATTTATGGGTAGCTGGCGTTGGTGAAGGTACGTGGCGGAGGCTCAAGACACTGGAGACAGAAGCCAAGTGAAATAGGAGCTAAGTGGAGTCTGGAAACTCAGGCTAAGGCTAGAGCTGTCCCAGGACTTCAAGCTACCAATGGGGAAAGGGCATGGGTGGCTACCCCGACCCCCCACTTTGCATCCTACAAGTCAACCCCCCACCCCCACACACACACAGCCACCCACCCACCCACCTGAAAACTGTGCCCTGGGCTCTCCCAGTTGTAACAAGTTGACCGTCTTTTGCTGTCAAACCCCAAGCATTTGTACCTTCTAGCCAAGCCCTACCTCCAATAACAAACACAGTTCCAGATACATGAGGCTTTTGGGGGACACTCAAGATCCAAACCATAAAACTGGTACTGAGCTCACTGTGTACCTCTGGCTGGCCTTAAATACAAGGAAATCCTCCTGCCTCAGTCTTGTTAGTGCTGAGATTACAGGCTTTTTGTTTTGTTTGCTTTTTGACACCAGAGGATGATCCAAGCTCAAATTTTGTATTTTCCCTATTACAAGCATGAAATAAATTCCTTTTGAGGAACTATGGTTGCTTTTATCAGAGAATAGAAATAATTATTTCAGTGCTAATTTGCTTATTTTACTAAAGCATTATTGTTCTCAGTGTACAGAAGATGAAATACGTATATTTATACAAATATATACCTTATACATTTCTGTATCATCATCAGTATTTATATAAAAGTTTGTTTTTAAAGAAAAAGTGAATTTATAATGATTTTTACAGCCCTCTCTTATTCTGAGATGGGATTTTCAAATGTTTTCCACATGGGGCTCATATTTTTGGGTTCAAACAGTCCTCCTATTTGGGTGTGGTGACACATGCCCATAATCCCAGTCTCAGGTGGCTGAGGCAGGATTGCCATGAATTTGAGGCCAGCCTGGACTGCATAGTGAGTTTATGACCAGCCTGGACAGCAGAGCAAGACCCTGTCACCAAAATAATTCTTCTATCTCAGCCTGTTAAGTAGTTGAAACTGCAGGAGTCTGCCACTGTGCCCAGTTAGTGTACAGTTCTTTTTCTCTTTAGCTTTTCAGTGTAGTGTTAAGCTAGTTTTTAGAAGGTTATTTAGGTTTTTAGTTTCAAGACTACTTTCTTTCCTGTCCTCTTTATCACCATTATGTAATTTATTGGTAATATGGTTAGATTCATCAGTATAATCTGCATTCTGTCTCCCACACATAATCTGGTCAATTTTTTAAATTTACATACATTAAAATTTATTCTTTGTAGTATACTGTTTTGTAGGTTTTGACAAAGGTCATTTATCTCCCGCCTAATACTACCTAGAGCACTTCAGCCATCCTAAAAATTTCCTTGTGGTGGCCTTTTGTAAATAACCGCCCCACCAGCCTCACCGCCAAATGCTTCTGTGCTGATTATTATCTTTCCTGTTTTCCCTTTTCCAGAGTCATAAATGGAATCATGATATATAGCCTTTCATTTAGTCAAATGCAATAGTTTGATCCATCTTACATGAATCAGTATTTCATTCATTTTTTAAATTACTGAGTAGTATTACATAATTATACCACTGTTGATTCATTTATCCTCCGCAATACACGTGTGTTATTACCTAGTTAGAATGTTTATGAACCTGCAAACTTGTGTGCACAGATTATTCTGTGAGTATAAGTTTTATTCTCTATTGTGTTACATGCCTGTGGGTGGGATTGCCATGTGTGTATTGCAGGGTCGGCTGGCCTGTTTTGAGAAACAGCCTCTAAATGTTTGGAATTTCCCGCATGGCAAGGGTTTCTTATGGTGGTCCATACTAGTTTATGCTAACAAGATGGAAGATGGTAGAAGATGGGAGCTGACTCCCCCAACCCCACCCCCGCCCCGCCTCCCCCGAAGGACCCACCACATGATTAGAAAGTGAAGTGTCAGGCTCACTGCCCATGGTGCAGTCATGCTGATGTAATGAAATTCCAATAAAAACTTCCGAATATTAAAGATCAAGGGAGCTTTTCTGGTTGGCAGTACTATTTGAGTGTGTTCCTAAAATCACTTGTGTAGAGGATAAGGAGCCTTCACATTTAGGAGCTTCCCAGGTCTCACCCTCTGTGTTTCTTCTATTGACTGGTTCCTACTTGATCCTCTTGCTGTGATCTTAAGTAGAGTGTTTTCCTGAGTTCTGTGCATTGTTCTAGTGAATTGTCAAACCTCAGTGGAAGTGGGAACCCCAAAACTTATATCCAGCTATCCAAAATTGGGAATGGCTTGGGGACTCCCTGAACTTGAAGCAGGTGTCTGAAGTGAAGGTAGCCTTCCTGAAGACTTTGCCCTAAATTTGTGAAATTGAGCCAGATTTCAGGTAGTTAGTATAAGAATTCTTGGCAATATGTCACTTTTAAGTATAAGTTTAACTTGATAAGCTGGTAATCATAAGTGTCACTACCATTTTACATTCCCACGGGCAACATGTTAAGAGTTCATTTGTGTCCTATGAACACTTGAAATTGCCAGTAGTTATTTAAGCATCTAATAGATGCATACTAATATTCTTAACTAATATTTTGCCAAGAATTTTTGCATCTACATTCATGAGGGAAGATTGTTTTTCATCTTTTTATGGTACTAGGGATCTAACTCAGAGTTTTCACACTGAGCTGTACCTTCCAGCCCTTATGTTAGCTTTGGAGACGGAGTCTCACTGAGTCACTAAGTTGCCCAGGTTGGGCTTGAGCTTGACGTCTTCCTCAGCCTCCCAGAGTGCTGGGATTGTAGGCTTGCCCCTCCGGGCCTGGCTTGCTCTGTAAATTTAGTCTGTCTTCATCTGGTTTGATATTTATAGAGTAATACTGACCTTATAAAATGAGTCTTTCTTGAAAAGAAAATGTAGAACTGGTGTTAGGTATTCTTTAACTGTTTGGTGAAATTTACCAGTATCACCATCTGGGAGGGTTTTTTTCTTGGAAGTGTTTTTAGTGTGTGTGTTGCTTGTTTTCTCTGAGCTGCTTGGATCTGTGGTTTTGTGTCATTAATGGGGGAAAATTCTCAGCCACTATGTCTTCAGATATTTCTTGTTCTCATTATCTTTCTCGTCTCCTTGTAGGAGTCTAGTTACACGTATTATTCTGACGTTCTCAGAGCTCTTTGTTTGTTTTGATCTGGACTTCATTTGTTTTTGTCTTTCGTTCCTCTTTACTGGGTTTAACCGAACTCAGGGTCTTCTGCTTGCCAGGGCAACCACTGTGCCGTTCCTTCAGCTCTCATCCAGATCTCTTTCTCTCTCTTTTGAGACAGGGCCTAGCCAAGTTGTCCATGCTGGGCTGAATATGTACTCTTCCTGCCTCGGCCTCCTGGAATCCTGGAATTCTAAGTGTGTACCATCATGCTTAACTAATTGGGGAAATTTGTTGACTTATCTTCGAGGCTATTCTTCCCTTACCACTGATTAGCCAAAGACACTAATCATCTGTGTTATAGTTTTCTTTTCTAACCTTACTATTAATTATACTTTCAGTGTATCTTTGCTGGTATCATTCATATGATCTGGCACATTGTTTTCCACTTACATGTTAACCATAGTTATTTAAACTCTGTCTGAGCTAGGGGTGTAACACTGTGGTACAGCAATTGCCTAACCTGCAAGAGGTGCTAGGCTGTTCGATCCCCATCACCAGCCAAGTCTTGGCCATATGTGGGCACTGTGACACAGGCCTATAATGCCAACACTCTGAGAGGCTGAGGCGGGAGGATCCCAAGTTCAAGACTAGCTTGGGCAATAAGACCCTGTCTCAAAGTTAAAAACCAACAGAGTGCTAGAAATAGAGCTCAGCGTGAAGATCCTAGGTTCACCCCCCAGTACTACACTTACACCCAAATCTAGGTCAGCAGCTGCAGCAGGAGGGCCGTGTTCCAAGGGAAGGTGGAGGCCAGCCTGAGCTGCATAGTGAGGCGCTGTCTCAAAAATAAAGCAGTCAGTTCCAAGGTCTCTGTTACGTGAGTCTTGTTCTGGTGTGTGTGTGTGTTGTTTTTATTTTTGTTTTGGGATTTTATTTTTACTTTGGCTTTTTTGATGCCTCCATGTATTTTGCAAAAGTAGAACATTTAATATGAAACAGTAGATGCTTCAGTGAATAGATACTTGTGCCTGGGGTTGGGGTGTAGCTTAGTGGCTGAAGCCCTTGCCTAGTTGGCAGGAGGCCTTGGGTTCAGTCCACCAATATTTTAAGCCGGAGGTGGAGGCACACACCTATAATACCTTCACTCTTGAGGCTAAACAGGAGGATTGTTCATGACCAGCCTGGGCTACAAAGTGAGACCTTGTCTCAAAGGGGGGGAAAATTATCCCTGAATATGAGCAGGCCTTTCTTTCCTTCATACACTTTGGTGTAGAGTGAACTGACCTAAGAAGGAGTTATTCTTGCTTACGGCTTGCTGTAGTTAGGATTAACTCTAGTGATTTCAAGTTCCTGGAGTAGTACACTGTACTGCTGATGAGCATTGGATTGCCAGAGCAGTGTTGTCCTGAGCTCTTAACAGTTTCCCTTCGTGCCTTGCCTTGGCAAGGATCCCTCCCACACCACATTAGGAAACGCTGTGCACTGAGCTAAATCTGAAGCCCTCTGTGCCTTTGCTGCTTTCTCATCACTCTCAAGCCTTCTGTTATATTTGAAGCTTGATTGGGCAAGGGCTGGCATTCTTGGATTAAGCTTCCTTTTAAGGTGAGAAGTGAGGGGTCCCTGTTTACTTTAGCCGCAGTGACATCCCGGCCTCTTCCCCAGGAGTAAGATTTCTCTTCCCTGTTGCCTTCCCATGGCTGTAGTGACTGTTCATTAGTGCACTAAAGGCAGCATATTTCTGGCCTTCTGGCCTTCTGCTCTTCCCCCCTCCCCACCCCCCCCACCCCCCCACCCCGTCTCATGGAGCAGCACTCTGGTGAGTGTCTGTATCTTTCCATAAGAATGCTAGATGCCTCTCCTGGGTCTGCACCACAGGCGATAGCACTTCTTAGGGCTTTTCCCAGTGTTTTCTGTAGCACCTGGTGTAGCTGGTAAAGGAAAAGCCTGCAAAGGAAGGCCACAATTTCTGTTGGCCCCACAACTTCACACTATATTTCTAGCCTACACCTCACCGTCATCAGTGGTCTCTTTATTTTCTGTGTCTGTTCACTTACTTCAGGTAAACTAGTGCTACTGTCTTCTTTTCCCCCTCTGGGAGCCTGGCATTCAGCTTTAGTTAGGTCAGTTACTCTGTAGCCTTAGCTTTGCACTGGGTTCCAAAAAGTCCTACATTGTGGAATTGTGGTTAATCTGCCCTTTTTGTTTGTTTGTTTTTGTTTTTTAAAGACGGGGTCTCTGTAGTCCAGGCTCGTCCTGAGCTCACTAGCTCACCATGTGGCCCAGGCTGTCCTTATACTCACGGCAGTCCTGCCTCAGCCTCCTGAGTGCTGGGATTACAGGCATGCGCCAACATGCCCAGCTTCATGTAGTACTGGGGAATCTTAACTCAGGGCCTTTCTTAAGAGCACAACAGAAATGTTGTTTATGGACTGCTCTTAACATAACTGGCAGCAGGGCTGGGTGTGTAACTTAGTACGAGAGAATTTAGCATTCTTAAAGCTCTAGATTCAATCCCCAGCACCAAAAAAAGGGGGGGGGGGCGGGGGGGGGGGAAAGGATGGCAGGAGTCACAGATTTATACCTTAGTAGGTCATACTTCTCTTCCTTTTTTAAATATATATTTCTCTTCTATCTTGGATACTAGCCCCTCTTTGAGAAAAGGTCTTGCCCTGTAATCGAGGCTGGTCACGAACCTACTATGTAGTCCAGGTTGGCCTCGAACTCCTAACAGTTCAGCTGCCTCAGCCTCTCAAATGCCTATAAATACTGAGATTACAAGCATGTACCAGCATGCACCACTACGCCTGGCTGTAACCACTACTCATCCATTTTCTCCCAATTAAAAGTAATGGAAGATCATGAATAATATGGAACTTCTCACTTCTGGTTTTTTTTTTTGAGGGAAAATAATGGTCACAGCAGTACTTATCACATTTTGTTCTTTACGTGCTCATGTTTGTCAGATGTTATGCTGTGTACCTGTAATCCCAACTATTCAGGAAGCTAAGACACAAGTTTAAGGCCAGCCTGGGCAATTTAGTCTTTGTCTTAAAATTTTAAAAGCGGGCTGGTGATAGAAGACTTACCTAGGTTCCATGACCAGAGTGGCATCCTGCAATTTAGTGGGTTCTGTCTCCAGTTCTACCTTTCTCTGCCCTCCACCCCCAGAAAAAAGTTTCTAGTGAAGTTTGAATAAAAGTGTCTTGTTTTGTTCTCATTTCTTAGAGACTCTGCCCAAATTTAAATACTAAATAACTCTGCTTTCTCTTAAAGAAAAAGACAGATAACTAGTCATTTTAAATTGCTGGGTTTTATTAAGATATTGGCAAAATTTCAACATATTCCTTACCTGAATGAACAGCTTTAATAAAATACGAAGGATCACTTGTGATTACAACTGAAATCAAAGGTGATCTATAGAGCAAGTTCATAAATTAGTAAATTGACTTGGTAAGAAATGATGCACTTCACTCTCTTCACTCCATAGAAAATCTTTGCAGAGAAATGGCAGGAACAAGAGAAAGCCTGTCTCACCAAAGAGCACCTAGAAAGTTTACAGTGATGGACCTGGATGATGCAGTACATCAAAGTCAGAGTTTTTCCTTTTGAAAGCAACTGCTGTGTCAGTCTGGAGTCCCTATCCTGTTTCATAGTATCTAATACAATAAGTAGACATGGAAATTGATAAGATGCTGCTAGAAGAAGTAGCCGTATTTTTAATATAGTACCATTTGTTCAGAAGATTCTTGAGTTATAATACTGGTGGTATTATTTTGTTTTGAAAAAGACATTTAATCTTTTCACAGGTCAGAAAAAAAGAGTGGATATTTATCTTAACATCATGTGGTTTTCCAAGGTGAAAAAACTTATTTTTTTCCAAAGGAAAACCTCTCACATTAAGGTGTGAACAAAACTATAGTATCATCTTCTGGGGACTTGCTTAGGTGAGGATGGTCATTTAGGCAACAAATTAAGTTTAAAATAGTTAAACAGACAATTTTCTCACAAAACCTCACCTTTGATGGGAAGGAAGTTCTTAAACGACAGCAGTTCTACTTGTAAACACTGAACCTACATCATCATTTTTGCCTTCTTGATGGATGTTGCACTTCTTACTGGCACAGTGTTCCAACAGTGGAGTGTGGTTGTCCTGAAAAATGCAGTGTTGATAATACCGCGCTAAGTATGTCAGAGTTAGACTCAGTATTAATGTAGACATTGTCCCTGGAAAAGATACTGCCCTCAAGGAACCTTGCAGCAGGAACTTCAATTGTATTACTTCAAGGACAATGGATGGCACTTCTAGGTAAAGTTATATACATACGTTTCTACCTGACCTCTAGTACAGCCCTAAGTGGGATTAATCGCCCCAGTATTTAGTGCTGTAATATTGCCTAACCTCAGGTATCGCTCAAAAGTACACATGTAGAAAGTAATCCAGAAAGTGAGAAAGGAAACCTTTATAGACTGAATCCCTTTGAAATTCACAGTGAATGTACAAGGAGTTTATAATTAAACTTCAGTTGGTAACTTGAAGACAGTTTCCCTAATCAGTACTACACTTCCTTGTTTATATTTATTTCCTATCTAACAAAACTTGTTTAGCAGGCAAACAAATTGATGCAGATCATGTTAAATTGAAAAAGGGTTACTGCCACTCTTCATGATCGAGTGTAAAACTTTGACCACCACTAAATTACACAATGAATAAAGGTACAAAACACATAATTCACAGACTATACCTCAGCATGAATATATAATATATACTTTTATATCTGTCTATTATTTTTACAGTCACCAGATACACCATCATTAAATACAGTTACAGAATGTGTAGATACCATTAGAGGGTTACTTATTGCTTACATTAGCAAGCAGCAAATAAGGGCACAGGGTTTGAACTGAGGGGAACTACTTTCTATCACCAGTGGCGTTAAGATAGAACACTGCATTTCACAAAGCACTGCTTTTTATCTAGTTTACAGAACCAGGAGCAGCTTATGTCAGACCAATAACCACTACTTTAATATGTATTATAGAATTTTAAAGGACTTACCTTACAAATGGTACCTAACTACCTTATAAATATGCATGTTGTGAACAAATGAATCGTTGCTAATTTTTTTTTTTTTTTACAATATTGAGAGAACTACTTTTCTGTTTTCTAGAGGGCTAATGGTATGAGAAATGGAGTTAACACTGCTATTTAGTCAGACCTACAAAATCCATACCTTTAGAAATGGGCCTGTGTTTGGCCCAGTCTCTTCTAACCTTTTTTCCTTATTGACATAGCTTACCACTTATAACTTCTTTCCTTCACCTTCATTCTGATCCAAGTGTACCAACAGACAAATACAAAAAATTGTTTACAACTTTTTGATTTTTACTTAGCTAAGTGTTTTGGACTGTATGTACCAATGTTCTGCTACCTTTGTTTGTTTCCCTAGATAACTGATTTGAAACTGACACTGCACCTGAAGGGCTGTCACCAAGACCTAGGCTTCAGGAAGTAACTGTGAGTGAGGTCCATGAATGGGGCTAGCATCAGAGTGAGGAAAAAGGTCTAGTACTATAGTCGGAGCCATGTTTACTCATTCTTTCAACCATGTGTCCTAACCCCTGAGGACAAAATAATGACTTAAAAGACAAGAGAAAAACACTGAACATCCCTACTTACATCCCAAGTTTAAAAAATAAAATCTGTAGATTAACAATTGGATCAATGCTAAAGTGAAGTTTTTTTAAAAAAAAATTACTTGATATAGCTATATTTGACTCTGTAATGTGCTATAGTCATCTATAGTTTAAAGCTCACAAATTTTAGTCCTGCTCTACTGGTCTAGTGAAATAGAAGGTTACTGTATTGTCATGTACAAAACATAATTAGTGGACCTTTCTTAGCAAGAGCACTGAGTACATCTGAGTGCATGAGTGAGGAGGAGCACATGGCCTCTGTCCATTGGCATGGCTGGTCCACAGCTGGCCAGGGGAGGGCAACATGGAAACATTCATGATTCCCAGAATCATAGGCTGCTGCACTGAATGAGAATTTATTTGCTGTCTTTAGTTGAACTCTTCTGGCTTAAAACTGCTGAAATGGCAAAAAGCATGATTTTAAAGTATCAAATATAACTAAATACTGGCATGATACACACATGTTCTGTGTGTAGTCTGAATTAGGCTGTAGCAGGACTCTGGCTTATCTTCCAGGTATAACTAAACAGGTCTAGCTCTCGGAGTCTGCACTCGCCTTTGTACTGGGCCTCTGGGTTCCTTCTAGGCAGTATGTTCAGTCTCTTTCATACCCAATTATTTCATTCCCATCCTTGGGGAAAACTATTTTAGAGAAGCATTTAGCATTTTTCAGTCTCCAAAACCACATTTTATACTATAGTAGTATGTGCCTTTGCTGTGTGTGAACTGAAAAGGTAGAAAATATAATAGAAATGCTGTGTAACTTTCTTTTATAAATGGCATTTTTGTTTCTTATATATTTGTACCTGACATCATCTCTTTTAAACTGGTTTTTGTTCCTGAGATGAGGGTACAGTGAAAAACACGTTAGCAGCGTAAATTAAAACCACCCGAGATTGGTCATCTAAAATGACAAAAATTCCACCAGAAGCACCATAATAGGTTATAAAACTTCCAGTTAACTACAGCCCTAGGAAATAAATTCAAAAAAATGTTCATTCTCATGTTACAAAAAAAATTAGTAAAAATTTTTGACTGTATCCTGCCTTGCAAATCTGAGATTGACACGCTAGCTTTCTGCTTTGTTACCAGGGAAAACCCATATGGCTTTTAGTCTTTACCTAACCTAAAAAGGGGAATCCTCCATAGACCCCAAGATTTTGAGATGTTTCCCAACGAAATTTAATTCTGCATTAATTTCCGTAGGTAGATGAGGCACGTCAGACCAGATTTCAGCTGAATTGCGATTTCAATGCTAGACGCCCTGACTGAAAGAATTCTCAATCTTCCACTAGTGATGGGAGGGGTGGTACGGAGGTCTGGAGACACATCACAGGGACGAGTTGTAATTTTGCTAGTGAAACCGCCAATACTTTTTTTTTTAGATTGAAACACTACTTTGAGTTTCGTAGAGATCTATTTACATTTAAGAATTGAGCCATCCATGGATTCATAATGATGCATGTTAGTTTTAGAAAAACCTACCTTGTTTCTACTCTGCTAGTGGTATTTTTAATTGAGGGAGACCTAGCTAACCTACTTTAGGGAAGGAAGTATTATATTTTACAGCTCCTGACAGCATCTGGGCATAGAATATCATTATTCTTTCTGATTTTCCTCATTGTGTTTTCCCTTGGCCCTTTCCAGCTATTTTCCCTCCATGGTACAGAACTTCTTAACATCATGTTTCTCTTCCCACTTTTAATAAGTGAAGTCAGGCTAATCCCTATTTTGTGGGAAGGCTCTTGAGCAGAGAAAAAGGAATACGACTTTGGATTAAACCTGAATCCATGCCGCCTCTTGAAGTAGTAGTGGCGCAAATGGTACAATCTAGAAACTCTCTTCCCCAAGGATTTGAACTGTTCTTTTTCCAACCCAGAATAGACAGGTGACAAGCTCCGTATTCCGTATCTCTGCTGCCCTGTTGAACCCAAATTAAAAGAAGCAGGAAACTCTCCAGCACCACTCGGTTCAGGCAATGATGATTGAACTGATTTTTCCTCCATTATTAGCTCATTAATAAGATTTGCTTTCTCTGGTGCACCAGGACCAAACATTTCAAATGGTAGCAAAAACTGGGTACTGTGAGGTTTGCTTGCTTCTATTTTTGTGAGATCTAGGTAGCCTGGGTCTTCCAGCACGTTGACATGGGACCCTGGGCTCAGGCTAGTTCTATCAGTAAATGAATCCACACGCCCATCATAGCCTAGATCGGCTGGTGCTGAGCACTGGTGCTGAGGCCACGGGCGTTTGCACTCTCCGTGATTCTCCTTATCATCCCCACCATCTTCTTGCCCTCCTTGAAAAGAGTTCTCTGTCCAATCTGATTCCTCACTAACATTTACAGCTTTGTTCATGTCCCTCAGGAATACCACAATAACAGTGATGTTATCACTTGACCCAGCATCACGAGCTGATGCCACTAATTTGTGGGCGACCATACTGCTGTCTCCATTATTCTCTTTCAGGTGGTCAGACACAACTTTCACTGCCTCGTCAGGGTTCACAGTATCATAGAAGCCGTCACAGGCCAGAATGAGGTAGTCTTCAGTCCCATCCAAGACAGTTGAGGCAGAATCTGCATCCCCACAGATGTATGGCTTATGTTCAGCATCTCCTGTGGGAAATTAGAAAACAGAACTTAAGACAGACTCTGGCTTACTTGCATGCTTAGAATGTTTATGGCCAAGCCGGTCCTGGTGGCACATGCCTTTAATCCTAGCACTCTGGGAAGGTGTGGCAGGAGAATTGCAAGTTCAAGCCCAGCATGGATAACTTAGCAACGAGAAATTTGAAAAGTTTTCGGAATGTAGTTTAGTGCAAAGGCTCTGGGTTTAATATCCTATGCAGAAAAAAAAAAAAAAGCTTAAGGTCAATGTCATGACTTTGATCATAATTTTAATGGAAAGAATATAATTTTAGATAAAACACTTGAATCCTCTGTTAGCAGGAAATGCTTATGCTTTAATCTCAGATGTTCCCGGTCACTGCCCTTATTTCTTTCCCCAGCTTACACTCTGAAGCGTGGGCCTCTGGCTATCATTTAGGCTTTGCTGACTAAGGCAGCAAGCAGTGTTGAATAAAAATTGTTTTTTTGAAAAATCTGGTTCCATGTAGGAAAGCTTCATTGATTTATTAGATCCGTGGTTAGGGTTGATTTTAGGGTTGATTTTATTGTGACTAAAGAACAAGTCCACATAGAAAAAAGTAAAATTCTAGTCATTCTCTTCATTAAACAGCCTTTGTTCTATTCTTATTTAGAAATCAACATCTTCATGTTATAAGCACAAAGGAAAGTTTGAATTACAATGAATTTTAAAAATCAACTGCAAATCCCTCAAGCCAGGAAAGCTGAAGAGGCTTATCCAGGGCCTCACTCAAGGGCACCAAGTGTCATTCTCTATTCGGCTTTTTACTTTTTATTTTGAGACAGGGTCTCGCTCTGTAGCCCAAGCTGGTCCTGAATTCACTATGGATCCCAGGCTGGCCTTGAACTCACAGCAATCCACCTGCCTCAGCCTCCCACGTGCTGGGATTACCGTCGTGCACCACCACGCCCGGCTTCTGTGGTGCTGGGGAATCGAACTCAGGCACTTACCACTTGACTTAGTGCTTGCTAGGCAAGCGCTTTAGCCACTGAGCCATTCCTCCAGCTGCTTTTTACTTTTTAAGGGTGCTTTAACTTCAAGAGACAGAAAACATGCAACCATTTTTTGTGTGTGTCTTCAAAGACTGTGATCGTGTTCTTGATTTCTTTATGTATCTAACCAGTCCCCTCTTCTCTGTCCCTCCCACCTTTATTTATTTTTTTGAGACAGGGTCTTGCTTTGTAGTCAGGCTGATCCTGAATACACTGTTTATCTCAGACTGGCCTCAAATGCAGGACAATCTTTCTGCCTCGGCTTTCTGAGTGCTGGGATTACTCGCATGCACTGCCATGCCAGGTCTTCACGGTGCTTGGAAATCAAAACTCATGGCCTTGTGCTAGGCGAGTGCTTTGACGGCTAAGGCTATGCTCCCAGCTCCTCCTCCCACTTACTAGTCTTCTGATTAACATCTGTAAGAACCCCCAAGCTGCTGCTTATGCCTTTCGGTTCTTGCTTAGTTCCTTAGCTCACAGAAGGACTTTTGAGCTGGACCTTAAAGTATAGGTTAGTTGTCATCTGGCAGAGATCACCCCTTACTTGAGGGAACATCATAAGCAGAGCCACAGCAGTCACTTTAAGGGAGAGATGTGTAATAGAAATGGGAGACCTCGGACCCCCGCTAAGATAGGTTTCTATCATCAGCCTACTGAGATAATTGATCACCTAGGATGAGTTTGGAACATTAAGATCCAGAACATTACAGATACATTTCATTGCTTAATTGTTTTCTATTAGGTACTTGGAGAGAGCCTAGCTGGTGTCCTTAGCCACCAGGCTACATGTGAAGAAGTGACATAAGTTAGCAGCTAGAGGTGGCATGCTGCCTTGCTCCAAATCCTAGCTTTTCCACTTGTTAACAGTTGTCATTAATTACTGTCTTTTCCACTGGACAAAAACTTTCTGAGTAGGGGAAGATAAAGTTAACTGACTATATTCATTATTTCTGATACGTATTACAGGTTCTGTCTCGCCCAAGAAAGACTTCATTCCAACATTTCACAACCCAGTTTAGTCTTCTAGTATACTCAGAAAGTTCAGTAGGAACCCTGTGGATATTCCTACTAGAATGCTTGTGGACAACATGCCCTACCTATATCCAAAAGGTCACATGACCTGGGTACAAGAATAACAGGCAGTTACTTAGCATCATGCCTTCAGTTAGTGTATCTGTAACGTAAAAACGCCAGGCTTTTGACCTGTAAGGGCTCAGTGTCATGCTCTTACCAAATGTGTTAACGTCACGTTCATATCTAGGCTCTCCATTATTTCTTAAAATACTTGAAACCATCTCCCTTAAGCATGCTTTTGACTTCAGCGGAGTCACTCCCCACGCCTACCCTGTGCTAGGGCTCGAACCCAGCACTGTCCAGCTGAGCTACATCCCCAGTCCATTTTACTTTTTACTTTGATACAGGGGCGTCTCAACAAGTGACCGAACTTCCCAGGCTGGGCTTGAACAGGAGATCATCTTGCCTCCGTATCCCAGAGTGCCTAGGAGCACAGGCAAGGACGCCACCATGCCTGGCTTAGCTCTACTACTTTACTATGATGCCTCCCTGTAGGCTGTTAGAGCTGATTGAAACTTCCAGTCATGGTAATTAGTATCTTCCACCAATCCACCTAATTTCTACCTGACTGAATTTTCATTTTCTGAATTCCTTCTCTAAAAATAAATGTGATGAGTCACACTGTTACCCCTCAAAAAAAAATCTTGTTTTAGTGCTGCGATTAAAAGACTACTGCAACTGTTAGTTTGGAACAGAACATACAAAGATTTGGAATAAGTAAATACTGCCAAAATTCTGGCTTTTCACCTGCTCTACTGTTGGTGTCAAATTCTTGACATTTCGCCCCCAAATTTGGTAGGAGGGCATGAATATCCATTTCATGGTAGAAGAGACAACATCTTTTTCGTCTTCAGCCTCCTCTCTCCATATGCTAGGAAACATGCAGCTCTGTCTACTTGGGTAGGCAAAGTAGACAGTAGGCTCATGGAGAGAAATAATAGAAAAGCTTTTCATTTCCAAAGCTTTACCACTTATTGTAAGTCCTTCGTTCCTACCTCCCAAATTCTCAATTTTTTTTTTTTTTCAGTTTTTAAAAATGTGTCCCTGTAGAGGCTGGAAACATGGCTCAGCAGTTTACCCTAGGTTCAGTTCTCTAGCACCCAATAAGCCAGGCATGGTGGCACACACATAATTATAGCACTTGGGAGACTGCGGCAAGAAGACTGCCATGAGTTCAGGCCTAAACTACAAGTAAGACCCTTGGCTTAAAAAAATAAAAAAGTCCCTAGATTTACTATCATCTTGTCAAAGTCAAGTGTCCATTCACTCCTCAAAGCTAACCTATGCTCTTGGTCATGTATCTCTAGAATGGCTATTTGCATTTTCAATTTCTCCCCTAAAGTCTTCTCATAAAAATAAAAGCAAATCGCTTTCCCAAATCACTTTTTCCCTCAAAGCACTACTGCCACCAAACTGCCCAAGAAACGAAATCTACATTTAGTCCTTTGTTGCATATTCCTTGTTTTCCCTTACCTGATGGGTTTCTGTAATCTGATGAGTAAGTTTCTCACCTTCCAATCTGAATCATTTCTTTCCAGTATCAATAGTTTTTTCCTAATTTTTGAATTTCAAGTCTTTTTTCCACCAGTTTTTCATTTGTTAACCCTGCAACACTGTTAACTACTTGCTCCTAGATACTTTTCTTTTTTGGAACCAGGGTCTCACTGTGTAATCCAAGCTGGTCCTGAACTCACCACATAGCCCGTGCTGGTCTGGAACTCATGACAGTCCCTCCTGAGTGCTGGGATTTCAGGCATGTACCACTATGCCTACTTTATGTGGTGCCAGGAATCAAACACAAGGGGTCACTTCTTGGTTTTTCCTTACTGGCTCTTTGACTTAACAGCACTAACGCTAATTGTATTCTAATAAAGTGTTGGACATGGTTGTTAAATATGGTACATGTAATACATCATATAATATAAAAGTTCCATGAGCTAAATACTGTCATTATTCCCACTTTATAAAGATGCAGACATTGAGAAAATAAATTTCCTAAGTTCCACAACCTATAAAGTGGGAGAATCAAGATACAAATCCAGAGATTGTGTTCAGTATGGTATTCTTAACATAAATCTCATTATGGCATCTTCATAAAATATACATTTCCTGGGCAATGTTATCCATGCCTGGAATTTCACTTCACTGTTGGCTAGCATCACCAAAATGCAATGAGTTCCCAGTTCTCTGCCTCTGACCTAGAACTCTTAGCTAAGATCCAGATCCGTAGTTCCAACTGCATACAAATTCTGCTCCAGAGCCCGGCCTAGTGGCATATAATCCCAGCACAGGAGTGGGGGTAGGGGAACTGCATTGTAGGTTTAACCCCCGCTTAGGCAACTTAGCAAGAGCCTATCTCAAAAATAAAAAACGCTGGGGATGTAGCTCAGTGTGAATGCCCTGGGTTCTATCCCCAGCATCCTTACCACCCCCTAAAACAAAACAAACAAAAAAACTCTTCAAAGACATTCCATCTGATAGGTACCTAAGTATAACCTAAGTATAAAATATGTCCAGAATGACCTTATTATCTATCTTCCTCACCACCCAAACTGCCCTATTCAAATACTCCATCATCTTTCCAGTCACACATCAAAAACCTGGAGGTTAGCTTTCCTCTTCCCCACAACTATTATCCTCAGTTGATACTGTCTTCCGTATTCTCTTTAGTAGTCCCCATCTCGGTATCAGACTTACCCACAGCTTTCTGAGTAATCTCCAATCTTGGTACTTTCTAATCATTTCCCTTCTTTTGTAACTTCATAATCAGTAAATACAAACCTGATCACGTGGCCCATCTGCTTATTCACCTGATCGTGTCCATACTGCCTCGCCTCAGTGTAAAGCCATTCACCGTCCCGCAGTGGCGTGCTTAACCACTCCCACATGCTGTCCTTGCCTCAACTCAAGTATTGTTGCTGTCCCTGAAGCATGCCGCCCTCCCCGAACTTCCCATACTTAGCTCACGCTCCTCTGTATGCCTGGGGTCTCCTTTCCTACACACAGCCCTCCACCTGTAACTCAAACGCCCCTTGCCCATCACCTGTCTACCTTATTTTCAGCAGGTGGTCCCCTCTTCAAGGACAGTCTTCCCCTACTTTAGTTTTATTTTGTGATCTATTTTTAGAGTTAAGAAATTCAGATATCCTATAGTATTGGTTCTAAAATAGGCCTTAAAGATACCCCTCAATCTTGTGACAAAGAAAGGTAAGATCAAGAAAAGAAAGGCTTTGGTGAGAGGAGTCAAAACAAGTATGGAGTAGTGTATTTTAAAAATGAAAAAGTTCTCCCAGGAAGGGGCCCTATTATAGTCCCAAATAGCTCCCTCAGTGTAAGGTAAAACTAATTGTCAGTTTTTTAAAGAGGCGTTTGTGTAGAATCTCTTCGTTCTGTCT
The DNA here is from genome assembly GCA_004027205.1 of Ctenodactylus gundi. NCBI lineage: Eukaryota > Metazoa > Chordata > Mammalia > Rodentia > Ctenodactylidae > Ctenodactylus > Ctenodactylus gundi. The sequence goes on from PVKB01000792.1 coordinate 415,433, forward strand.
TTGAGCCGTCTGCTGCTCATATTTGGGCCACTTCACAGCTTGCCAGCACCTTCCCAAAGAGTGGGAGGAATTCAAGTCAGTGATGAAACTAAATCATTACTTTTAGATTTTCTTACTGTTCTGGAATTTTCTTGCTAGTGATTAGCTAAATTTTGGAATTAAGATATGGGCTGTGTCCATGCTAACTCTGTGTCCAGCTTCTCTGTTTCTTTAGAAACAGAGAGTGACAATTATATGTGCATGTTGCCAATGAAGACAAACACTGACTTCATCTCTTTTTAAAATCAGGAAGTGAAGGCAAACCTCAAAACTGAGATAAAGTAACAAGCTCCAAGCTCATGGTCCAAAATGAGACAAAGATCGAAACAGCTGGCCCAGTTCTCTGATCCGGTATACCCTTGCATTTTGTCTAATAAGCTGTTTAATCTCTCTGTTTTGGACAGGTTTACTGACCTTTCACCATCTTGTGAAAATTGTTAAGTACCAGGAAAACAAGTTCTTTGAAATTTGGGGTTCTGACTAATGATTATATTCCACATTGGAAAATAATTTTCACATAAAAAAGTGTAATGATTTCTCTCATGACTGGAGTGGGTACTGGAAATTAAACCCAGGGCCTTTGCACTGAGTTATATCCTATATTTTGCTTTCAATTTTGAGACGTTGTCACTAAGTCACAGTTTCCCAGGCTGAGCTTGAACTTAAAGTCCTCCTGCTTCAGCCTCCCAGAGTGTTGGGATTACAGTCTTGTGTCATCAGGCCCAACTATAATTTCTCTATTCCATTATTTTACATCATTTTGAATACTCAAATAAAAAAACACCAAAGTATAAAGTAAATATGGGTAGAAGGGCTGGAGGACTGGCTGAACAGTTAAAGCACTTGCCTAACCAGCACTAAGTACCCGAGTTCGATTCCCCAGTACCACATAAGCCAGGTGTGGTGGCACACACCTGTAATCTCAGCACTTGGGAGGCTGAGGCAGGAGGACTGCCTTGAGTCCAAAGCCAAACCTGGGCTACAGAGTGAGACCCTGTCTCAAATAAATAAGGGTAGAGAATAGAGAGAGCCTCTCATTCTCTGGAAAATACTGATTTAAGGTACATATGATCCAAAAATGGAATGAAATGGGGTCAGTATGGTTTAAACAGATATTATACTAATGATTGAAGGCTTCTATTAAAAATGTATTAGTAACATATAACACTTCTTAATATGATTCCCTTCAATAATGGAATTTAAGCAAATAGATACAATTAAGTAATTTAAAAATGGCATTATCCACTTGTTATCTTAAACATAAGCATCTTGGTGATATAAATTATCTCAGATTGCATATTACCAGTGTCAGCAAGCTAGAAGAGGATACTTCAGATAAACAAAATTGTTCTTCCTACCTATTGCTCTGGAAACTGACAGACTTCCATTCACTCTCCAGGCACCAAACCAAACTACACACCCTCCAAGAGCTTCAATTCTCTGCTTTTCATCCTAAAAAGAGATAACAGTAAAAAGACACAAGTAGCTGAATTCAGGACTTATTCGTCTACTTTAATAACAACATATACAATACTCATCAGCTTCCTGAGAAGGTTCTTTATATAGTTGCTGAGCTTAATTGGCAATACATATGGTAATTGAGTGAATCCTAATTAATCACTAGGAAACGGCCTTTGGGACGTGTATTCTAACCACACAAACTGTACTTACCTCTCTGTCTGGTTTGTGTGGCTTCATCAGCTCAACAGCTTGGCCTTTTCTCACAAGCATAACCTGGGAGTCACCCACCCAGGCCACGTGGAGCATGTTGCCTCTGATAAAAGTCACCACTCCTGTAGTGCCACATCTCAAGCTCTGAAAACAATTGAAACAAAACTAGAATCAATAAACAGACACAAAATTCTAATTGAGAAACAATGTATATTTAAGATAAGCTTTTCATTTGGGAGTTATGTTGCAAGGAATGATTAAAATACACAGTAAATGTTTAAGTCAAAATAAACTATTACAATAAAAGACAAATTGTCATGCATTGCAAAACATCACACACACACCCCACTTCGAACACATTTTTTCCATCATTCTTGTTCTGAGAGGCCTCTTTCCTGAGCATCTTTATGACACATGATTAAAAAAAATAAACAACAAAAAACCTAGATGGCTTCTGCTGCCAGGTGCCATCCAGCAGAAAGGCATCATTACTGTTTGTCTTCATCCACCTCGTTCATCAAACCTGACACAGTGTGTCTTCTTGGCTTTTCTTGAAATCAAAATGATCACAAAAGGTAAACATTTTGAATCCATTTAGAACATTGAGGCAACCCATGATAGCACAACTAAATACATGAAGAAGGACTTTCAGGAGTGTTTTAAATAAAAGTGGAAAGAACAATGAGAGAGGTGTGTTCAAAGAGAAACACTATTTTGAGGGGAACTAGTAGCAATGTGTCTTCTGTTGTATAAATTTTTAAAAATGGAAACATTTACTTTTTAATCACATCTCATATATAATACAAATAGCAATTCGTGTTTCTCAATGTGTATGTGTACATACATCTGATCTGTAATACATAAGATAGGGATGACTATTAATTCCATTTTAAATATACAATTCTTAAGCCGGCAGGTTATGTGACTTTTCCAAGGTCAAGTAACTGATTAGTATACAAAATGGAACTAAATTTATTTTTCCCTTCAGTTCATTGCTAAGCTCACTATCAGTTCTTAAAAGATTTCCATATCTAGTTTGTATTTCATTACTGATCTACTGTATGTTTGGTGCTGCCTGATACACAACTCCGAAGGTAAGGAACCCAGGGTTAACATACATTCTGTGAGGTACTCAGATGCTTGTACCTTTAAAAAAACAAAACAAAACAAATCTCCCCTATAATATTTTTAGGGACCTCTGCTTTGGGAACATTGCATGAAGAACTAACGTCCTGGAATTCCACTGCACTAGCTATTCTCTGTACTTAAAACGCTGGATCCTACTATACTGAAATGACATCTCCGTTTGACATGAGTCACCACCAAATGAGCATGACTTTCTCTTACTAAGGACCTGGCCTAAAATAGAACCAATGCGTCAGGGTTGGTAAAGGACTTCTTGTATCCAATCAGAAAAAGAGCTCATTTTCCCTATATAGGGAGAGTTTGTTATAAATCCTCACCCACCAATAAAATGTCTTCCCACACAGAATGTTCAAAAACTCAGCCCTCTGGAACACAGGATAAAGACACTGCAGTGCATATGCCCTGGAGAGAACAGGAGGCAGGGCAGCCTCACAACAGGAATAGCTCCTCTCTCCCCAGCAGCTAGCAGCACATGGAAGCACAAGAAGGAGAAAAGTGACTGCTGAGACAAGCCTAAATTATTCAAGAACAATTGGCAGAACTAAGAGACCCGGGACTACTGACAAACAAATGAAGTAAAAATAGAGAAAGGGCCTTCATTTTGTGGAGACTGAAGGAAGGAGTAGACTATAGGATGAAAAAGACCAAGTGATTATCTTTGTTTTGCATTACTGATTACACATCAGACAGGTCCTGTCCTCAGGTCAGAATGGTGAGGCCAGTAGCTTCAAGACAGGCCGAGCCCAGAGAAGAGGGCAGGACTCAGGTCAAGAGTTGTGCTGCATTTTCCAGTCCCACCTCCATGTGCAGGTCCAGGTGGTTACATGTCACTGCATTTCCACATCAATCCAAACTTTGGGTAAAGATACCGAGCATTTCTCTCATTGAGTACCAAAGAGTTCTGAATAATCACTGCATTAAGTCTAAATGCTACCATTGCTTTTTAGTTTAACTGCGTGAGGTCAAAGAAATGGACTAAACGATTACCCTGATGGGGGGAGGGGCTGGAGGAATGGCTCAGAGGTCAAAGCTTGAGTCAAGCGCCAAGTACCAGAGTTTGATTCCCTTGCACTACATAAGGTAGGTGTGGTGGCACTGAGTCTAGACGATTGCCTTGAATCCAAGGCCAGCCTGCGCTCCATAGTAAGTTCAGGACAAGCCTGGGCTACAGAGTGAGACCCTGTCTCAAAAAAAAAAAAAAATTACCCTGTTCTCTCCCAAGTCCATTTTAAAAAGATAAATTTAAGTCAAGTCATGTGGCAGGAATATTATTTTCTGTGTTTAATTCTGTAATTTTCTATTTTATTTTTTAGACTGTCTCACTGTGTAGTTCAGGCTGGTTCTGAACTCGCCAGACTGGCCTTAAATTTGCAGCAATCCTCTTGCCTCAGCCTCCAGAGTGCTGGGATTACACGTGTGCACCATCACACCCAGCTTTTGTGGTGCTAGGGAATCAAACTTGGGTACTTAGCATAGGCAAGTACTTTAACAGCTGAGCTATTCCTCCAGCCCCTGTAATTATTTTTAAATTTTATGAATTATTTCTTTGTACTGGCTCCCAGTTAAAAATCCAATATAGAGTACTGTAGTTAATTATGTACCAAACCCAGTATGATCAGATTATTTTTTTTTTTTTACTTTTAGATCTTAATATAGAGGCTTCTGAATTTCATTCAGAGTAAAAACACTTAGGTCTGATTAACCTTGGAAGTATAGGACATGAATTCTGACTTTTCTGTGAAAGAAAATCAGTTGAAGGATCATCTAAGGATTCATCCTCCCCAAGGAAAATTTTCCTCAAGAGATACACAGCAAAATACTCCCTACCCATTTAGAACCAAATGTATGGAAGTAATCCCAGTTTCTGTTTCTTTTTTAAAACCACTGTTTTATATTCACTATCCAGATCTTGTCAGCAAGAGTACTTAGAAAGATGGTCAGTGTGAACGTGACAGGCAGTGGGGAATAAAAGCAAGCTAAAACTCACCTGCCAAATCTAGCAACAATTATACACATGAATCCAAAATTACCCCCATTCAATCTATTTCTGAAGAAGGAATCAGACTTAAGATAACAACAGAATCTAACACTGTGGGTCAAGAGACTATATAGTTTGGGTAAATCTGGCCCAAAAGAGGAACGTTCAAAATAGCACTTTAACCACATAGGCCAAATTGAGCTCCACCACTACACTCACAAGTGGAGTTCAGGGGGAAATGACATACCTCCCTAGCTGCTTTCTGCACGAACCGCTCATCTGTGACCCGGAAAGCTCGGCACAGGGCCTCAGCAGGGTCGTGGGGAAACATCTCCTGGCGGACTAAGTTAACATGTAGGTGAATGGAGGCATAAATGGCAGCGTCCACTCCCCCATGGCCATCAAACACTGCAAAGTAAGCTTGTTCTTCTTGGTCCTGTCAATAGAAACACAACAGTTAAGGAGTTGGGTATAGTATAATTCAAAGGAACAGATGCCCTGGAAACACTGCTGTCCCTCCTTTACTGCATTTGTCTAACGTGCCTGAGGGACTGCCGAAATCCCTGCAGTGTTAGGCATCTATGTTTACATATGGAGCTCTGGAACATATCATGCTCAATTAGCTGAGGCTGAAGTGCCCTCTCCATGAAAGTCGTCTTGTATCATGGAAACCACCCACATAGATTTGCTTCAGAAGTGCTGTCACAAGTTGGGGGCAGTGGGGAGGAAAGAGAAGGTGTGAGGTGGAAGTGAATACTTTTTTCAGAATGTCAGAACAGTATGAAATAATTGGCCTTTCAGCACAAGGCCAGATATGTTCAGGTTGTTCAGAGTACATATAAAGTGCACATATAATTCTAAACAAAACTATTAACACCTTTCTCTATAAATCAGTCATGGTCACATAAAAGTCTTACCATAAAGAGCAGAGCCACTAAATCAACTTACCAAACTTGAACCATATAAGATGCCCAAAGGCCCTGTATAGCTGATGACTTTGCCTCCTGATGTAAGATTTAGCTTAACATTTTCTCACACAGATCAACTGCCAGGGAAGGTCTTCTAATCTTTTACTTTGTTTTGTCAAAGGAAACTTTATTATACATTTGTACAACCACTTAGTAATTTGCTTCTTCATCTTCAGCTCCATTTTTTAAATTTACATACCACCTCCCTTTCCCCTTGCTCGATTGTTTTAAGTCTCAAGTCTGTCTCAGGAGATGTATGATTTAAATCTCACCAAGGCCTAGGCTCCTGTTAGGCAACAGTAAGTAAGGTTTTTCATGCACATCTGTTCATTTTGCTTACAAAAGCCTTAGAGGAGTCTAGGCCCTGTCACTGACTCCTGAGCAAATCATAGTTTTTCTCATCTTCTTGTCTGTGCTAAGTAGAGAGTATTATCTGTGGGTGATTTGAAGGACTATTAAACAATAGTTAACATCTGTGCTTTGACAAAGTTCTTTTTAACAAAAGTACCAAATATAAATGTCCATAGAGTAATGACAGCCAACTGTATGAAATAAACACTACAGCTACTTCATTTTGCAAGTTAAGCAATATAGTATAAAATGCCATTGAAGAGTAACTTACTAACTAGAACTTCCTAGAAATAACCCTAATGTAGAATTTCTGTCTATACTGAAGCAGCTTTCCATTTCTAAACAGCTAAGCTTAGCAGCAGAAGAAACAAAAGGGAGTCAAGTGGATTTCTTTTTTTTTTTTTAAAGGTAGTATAGCTTTTCTGGGGGGCACAGGAAGTAGAGGCACTGCTGATGACCCCAGGGCCTTAGCACTAAGTCCATTTTTAATTTTATTTTTTAAATTTTGAGATAGAGTCTCACTAAGTCCCTGAATTGCCCAAGCTCGCTCATGAGAAGTTGCAGTTTTCCTGCCTCAGTCTCAGAGTGCTGGGGTTATAGTCCTGTGCCACCAGGCCCCGCTAGTATACCTTCTTAAAAAAAAAAAAGTACTGTTTTCCCTATTATAATAATGTAATTTATGAAATTAAGCAAGTAAAGCAAATACCTGTAATCCCACCATTCCCACATAACCAGAAGTTATCAATGGGTTTGTTTTTGGTTTGGCAGTGTTTGGGGTCAAACGCGGGACCTCATGCATGCTAAACAACCACTTTACCACCCAACCCCCAACGTGTGTGTGTGTGTGTATGTGTGTATATATATACACATACTTTAATACAGTGAACATAAAATTTATGTCCTATTTCATTTATAGTATCAGCATTTCCTTGTGGCAGTAAGTTCTTGGGTTTTTGTGTTTTAGGGGAGGTTGTTTGGGTTTTTGTTGTTGTTAAGGGCTGAATCTAGGGCCTTTGCTCTGAATTACGTTCCTATCCCTTTTTTACTGTTTAATTTGAGACAGGGCCTTGCCCAGGTAGGGCTCAATCTTGTGATCTCCCATCCTCAGCACCCAGTGTGCTGGGGTTATAGGCCTGTAATGAGCCCAGCTCAAAGATGTTATTTTTAAAGACTTGTAATATATATCTTATGAGGATACTGTTATAATTTTCTTTAACAATTTAGGTCATTTCACATTTTTTACTAACAAAGTTGGGTGAAGCTTTTTGAGTGGGGTGCTGGGGCTTGAGCCAAGGGCCCTTACTCTGAGCTACAGCCCCAAGTCCATTTCTTATTTTTATTTTGAGACAGGGTCTCACTTAAGTTGCTAAGATATCCAGGCTGGACTCAAAACTTGTGATCAACCTGCCTCAGCCTTCTAGAGTGGGCTCAAACCTGCACCAGCAGGCCTGGCTTGTACAAAACATTTAATGTCAAGCAAAACTCCTATGACGTCTGTTTCTTAGTGGCTGGGGCACAGCTTAGCATAAAACCCTAAATTCAACTCCCAGAACCATTTAAGCTGAGTGTGATGGCACACACCTGTAATCCCAGCACTCAGGAGGCTGAGGCAGGAGGACTGCCATGAGTCCAAGGCCAGTCTGGGCTGCAATAGTGAGTTCAGAACCAGCCTGGGATACAGAGTGAGACCCTGTCTTCAAAAGAAAATAGAAATGAAAAATAAAGATTTGGACTGAAATTAATAAAGATTTAGACTGAAATTACCAAATCAAAAGACATGAAAATACTTAAAGTTTTAAATACTTGTTGCCAAATTGCCCTCAAAGCCTATTTCTCTATAGCAAGGTACCCCTTTCTGAATTAGGCCTTTGAATTGATTTTTAAATTTGAAGGCAAAATAAAAACTTAAGTCAGTAGAAGTCAGGAAAAAGGCCTTCAAATCTGACTATAATCCCTTAAGTAAGTATAGTGATTCAAGGATTGTTTATCACTGAGTCTTTAAGTTATATTGTATGAGTATAGTGCAGGAAGCAAAAATACCAGGTAATATCACTACAAGCACCAACCTATCAACACTGATTAGACCTTGACAGCTAAATTTTAAATTCAGCTGCCAAATAAATATTATGATTAGTATAAATTACTGCACTCTAATTTTTAAGTTATGGACTTCCGTAAAGAAAAGAGGCAAGTGACAGGCAAAGGAAACAGGCCTACCTCTGTCTGCATTAACATAATACAGTTAATATAAAAAGAAAAGGTATCAAGAAAATAGTTATTAAGCTGACAAGGCTTATGTAGATCCAATTTGTCAGTCACAGATTCATGAGATGTAATTCCAACCATCCTTCTATCACAGAGACAATTTTTTAAAAAGAAAATGACATGAAATCAAAATACTGTCCCAGCCTTAAATTTTTTTGTGTTTTGTGTTGCTTCAGCAACATAGTATTGTGGGAACTTAACACCACTTAATTATACTATGGAATTATTTTCCTTTATAGAATAGCTGTATTGAGATATAGTAATTTTTGTTTTTACTTATACGTTTATAGAATAGCTCTAGAAGCTTATATAAGAAGCTGGTAACTTGCCTTCTTGGAGGGGAAGTGAGTATCTGGAGACAAAGATTTTTATCTTCTAATTTTGAACCATGTGAACCTATTCAAGTTCACATAGTAGCCCCGATTTTTTCATTTGAACTTAGTCAAAATAACAAATTGTTCCTTTTCTTTAGTCTAATGCAAGTAAATTCGTGTCATTTCACAATTTGTTCTTCTGTAGCTTAGAGATACTATTAAAAATACATTCGTTATTTTCTAATGGGACAGTGAAGGTGATTTTTTTTTTTTTTAATCCCACTGACTCTCCAAAAGTGCCCTTTACCTCTAGGTTGAAGAGCATGTTAAAGTCAGGAATGCAGACATGTTTGTCCTCCATTTTCCTGCGCATGTTTTTGATGGCATGGATTGATGTCTCATAATAAAGCTGGGGTCTCCTGCGGAGAGGGAAATCTTTTACCCAACTGCAGCAAATTTCGTGTAGTTTGCTGAAGACAGAGCGGGCCAATTTCACTGTCTCAATCTCTGAAAGAAACATAGAAATTCCCAATAAAGAGCCATGTAAAACTGCTTTTCAGTTGCCTGCTTAGTAAAGACAGAAGTAGGTCACTTTAGTGAAGTTCTTCCATAATAGAAGGAAATCATCCTTCTCAAGAAAAATGAAACACGGCCTCTGAAGAGAGAAAATGACAGCCTACCGAGTAGAAAACGATCAACCAGACGCTGCTACTGAGATATCCATAAGTCATGAGAAGGAAACCTCTCTGTCCAGGGCTGGACCTTTCCTATCTAGGATTGATTTCTTCCAGCCTGGGGAAGCCCTTAGGCTCCTGCCTTCTCATCAGAGACCTGTTCCTTTTCAGTTGGCTGCTCTGGTTCCACGTGGGGAGCCAAGACTTTAGGCTTGGGAGAATGGCTGAAATATGAACACCCGTTATCAAGCTGGTTAGAAAGAGAGAAAGCCCAGGAAAACAGCCTACAGACTACAGGAGCAAGCTTACCTTATCATCTATGTGCGCTTTCTTCCTGACCTCTACAGTTCCCTAACCTCTCCTTCCTACAAATGTTCCAACATTTGGAACTGAATTACACTTTTTTTGTATTTGATAGTTTACGTATTAGGTTAACTAAATTAAAGTTTCATATTTCTCTAAGAAAAAAAGTACTTAAACTCTCTATACATGTGTGACCCTGGAGAGAAACAGGCACGTACCAAGCAGAGGAGCAGTATTAATAGGGTTCCTTACCTCAAGTTTACACCTGACCTATCAGGCCACATAGACCCCTGACTTCTGAGGGAGGTCTGTACCCTCAGTAGAAGCAGCATTGCATACGCCTCTTACACAGCATTGGAGGAGATTGAAGAGATTGTACCTCCTAACAGTTACCTTCCAGTCAGGCTGGACATTGAAATAACACAGGGGACATAAGGTTTATTGAGGCCAGCAATATTTTAGACTCTTCCTACATCTCAGGTAAAAAAATTATTTTAAGCTCAAAAAATTGTTTTACATTTTTATATCAGATATAGCTGACAGCCTGGGACATTATGTGCCAGACTGGCAGGAGCTGCAGATGCCTCCTCCTAGTGGAGAACAGTCTCAAAGCAGAGACGGTGTGTTCCTGAACAGCCGGGAACTTGGGCTTCAGTTTTTTATTCCCAGCCTCTTTGCCTTTTTCTGTGACTACGTTTACCTGTTTTCCTTTTGCAGAATTGTCTTTCAAATGACTGGATTCAGGAAGCAGACTCCAAATTTCTTTTTTTCCTCATTAACATAGTACAGTGTGGTGAACCCTGTTTTGTAGCTTTGTCCCCCTTAATAATTTTATATAACTGAGGTCACGGTTATACTTGAAATGAAGCCCAAAGGGCAAACACACCCTGAGGATGGATGTGCAAGAAGGAAACTGAGGCCAGCTGAACAGATGGGTTGTGTAACCCAGTATTCTGGCGGTTCTGAGTCTAGCGACCAGTGGCTTCTCTCTAGGGATTGAACCCATTGCCTTATATGTACCACAGAGCCACATTCCTGTCCCTAGAGACCATTTCTTTCATCTAGCAGTTTACCTCCTTGAATCACTGAGTGTTACCCCTACCTGGTCTCTGCAGCAGGAGAGGCCCCTAAATGCAGCCCCCAGATGGGCATATACTCATTGGACTCAGTCATATGGGAGAGTTATCAAAAAAAATTCAGAAGCTTTGAGGGAAAATGAGGCAAAGTAAATAACTGATATTGTTAGGATAGTTCCAGAATACCAAGATAATAAAGCCACTGTAGCATTCTTTGACTTATATATTACTGTAGTGACCAGCACTGTCCAGTAATGACTACTAGACATGTGGCTAATTATACCTCAATACAATTTCCAAGTGAGCTTTTTGCTCATATAACCCATATTTCAAGTGCTCAATCAATAACCATGCATGGCCAGCAGCTACCACACCGAACAACAAAAGTAGGGAACATCACAGCATCATCATCACATTGTTGGAGAGGGCTGATAAATGCCAAGTTGGTTAGAGGAAGCCATACCAGATTCTCCTAGTGATTTAGGAACCACAAGGTCCCCCATATACCTTTCTGATCACTCACTTCCTTATGTTCCCACTGTATTTTGTTCCCATCATCTATTACAACAACCATATTCTGTGTTACTGATACAGTACAATGTGATGTATTTTCTACATTCTGTGTTTCTAAAACATTTCCCCAATAGGTAAAATTACCCCTTCTCCCCTAACCCCAGTGCTGAGGATGGAAACCATGGCCTCGAGCATGCTAGGCAAGTGCAGTGCAGTGCCACTGAGCCGTAACTCCCAACCCAGATAAAATCATGTTTAATCCCAGGTCTGCCGGATTCTAAAATCTATGCCCTTCATCTCCCAGATTAGTCTGCAGAAACTATCCTGTAATTTTCCTTGATTAGCCATAGCGCTATACCTAGCCTATGGCAGGGCCTTTTTCTTCTTTTCGTGGGGGTGGAGGGAGGTCCAGGAATTGAGCCCAGGGCATTCACTGAGCTACATCTCCAGCCCATTTTTTAGTTTTCATTTTAGACAAAGTCTCATTAAATTGCTTATTTTGTAAGGCTAGGTTCAAACTTGGAATCTTCTTGCCTCAACCCTGCAGATGATTACAGGCCTGCACCTCTGGGCCTGGCTAGCAGGGGTTCATTAGATGTTTGTCAAATAGGTAAATATGTAAACTATTACATAAATTAGGTGACCATTGGAATATTTATTGTGTCATCTATTCCACTTCATCTATCCATCATCTACCTCTACAACAGAAACTTTGAAGTGTTTTAATATCAAGAGGAATAGTTTTCCTCTCACTCTTCTTTTTTTCTTTTTCTTGTGGTACTAAGGATCAAAACGCAGGGCCTTTGCTCTGAGCTGCACCCCAGCTTGTTTTATTTTGTACTTCAAGTCAAAGTCTCACTGAGTACTGAGTTGCTCAGGCTAGCCTCAAACTTGGGATCTTCTTGCCTCTGCTTGCCAGAGTGCTGGGATGATAGGCTTGTGGCACCAGGCCCAGCTATTATTATTCATCATTTAAGAGGATAAGGCAGAAAGATAGCAAGTTTAAGTTTCACCTCAGCAATTTAAGTAAGACCCTGTCACCAAAAAAAAAGGAACATGAAAAGCAAGAAAGCTATGACTTGAGTAGTTTGGCATTATTTTTTTCAGATGAACTACCTTAACATTTTACCAAATTGAGGCGCAAAAACCTGTTGGTGTTATGATTGAATCAGACTGGATTTATAGATTAAAGTATAAAAATGAGATCTTTTTCATAGTGAATCTATCCAGAAACAAATAATGTTTTCACTAATTTAAATCTTTATATTGCTCAGTAGAGTAGCAACAGACTCTTCATATTTCTTTTGTTTTTTTTTTTTATGTTGCAGATCAAACCCAGAGCTTAGTGCATGCTAAGTGATCTACTACTAAGCCGTACATCCAGCTCAATTCTTTTATTATTTTGAGACAGGTTCTCTCTGTGTTGCCCAAGGTAGTTTCAAACTTGTTACCCTCCTGCCTCAGCATACTGTTTAGATGGAATTATACACACATACTATCACACCTAGCTTCTTCATATTTCTTCATCACCTGATTCCTAACCATTTTACTTACTTTTTTGTTTGCCATCTAGCAAACATTCCTTTTTTGCCTTTGTCATAGTCCACATGCATCTTGGGGGTAAATCGTGTGATCTACTTAGGCCAACTGGAAGGAATCCTGTGATGCAGGAAACAACTAAGAGCAACTGAGAAAGGCTGTGCTTGTCTGCTGCAAAATTGAGCAAATGAAGACACAGTGGTGCTAGCAGTCATGCTGTGCCACATGAAGCATGAAAATAAAAAGGAGAGATGGTACCCCTGAAAACTTTGTATCAGCTTCAGTTGACAGAACTTGAAGATAGCTACATAGCCTTCACCCTACAGGGTAACTGCCTTAAGCCTGTAATCATCCTCCCTGAGGCCCCCAAGTAGCTGCATTTCAGGCATGCACCACAATACTCTGCTCTTAAATAAGTTTTGGTATCAGTGTTAGGCCACAGAAATATTTTCTCTTTGTGCAGTTTAAACACTGTCCTTAAAAAGCATTGGAATTATCTGTTCATTTGAAAATGTTCACCTTAAGAATCATAATCCCAGCACTCTGAGAGGCTGATGCAGGAGGTTCAGCCTGGGCAATTCAGCGACTTAGTGAGAAGAGATCCTGTCTCATTAAAAGCTAAAAACTGAAGGAAAAAAAAAAGGACTGGGATGCAGCTCAGTGAAGGCCTTTGGTCCAATCCCCAGTACCCCCCCCCCACACACACACACACAGAGACAACATCACCTATTTAATGTGCTTTTGTCCTTGACAATTTTCTCAGCCAACAAGAGTGTGAGATTACAGGTGTGTATCACCATACCATACTTCCTTGTTTTTAAATTTAAGACCCTTTTTGGAAACAACCAAGAAAAGGGGGAAAAAGGCATGTCTATGGGGACTTCAGTGCCTTTAAGCCAAAGACTACAGGCCTTTATTCAGCATGCTCATTTCCCACTCTAATATATTAATAGTGTTCCCTATAGTGAGTCTTCCAAAGTGCAGCATACACCGAAATCATTTGGGTTAAGTAGATTAAAAATTGGAAAATAGTTTAAAAGTTCAGTATTGTCTGAATCACAGCATTAGAATGAAGACATTACTGAGTAATCACTTAGAAAAAATAAAAAATCAGGATGAGCAATGATAGCTACCAGAACAAAAACACTTTGTTTCACTTTTGTTATCTTATGGGGTTCAAAAAATTCTTCCTAAGCAAGCACATTGGGCAGCACTTCTGTCTTCTTACATTAGGCTCACTGTGCAGGAAGTGGAGTGGATCATCAGTATATAAATAATTGCCACATGAAATGGAAAAGGGGGGGGGCACAAAAAGTGAAAATCATCCCAAGTATCAGCCCACCCCCTCACAGCTATAAATTACTCATCAGTCGTTAATGTCATTGTACTGAGCAGGAGCTGAGTCAGCCACCACCCTGGCTACAGTGAAGCAGAATTAAATCTCAGCTTTTCATTACATGCCTCTGTTCCTGGGAAAAGACCAATGCTTTGTAGCAGGAGTGCTATCCAACTTGACACTGGATTAGGTACTTTCAGTAAAAACAGTAATTCTTTCCTTAACAATTTTCTGTGAAAATCTTGAAAGATAAAAGCAGACTAAGGGAGAATATTGATGTTTATATCTTTCTCATATTGTCTGGACTCTGCCTAGAGCCCTGGAATCAATACCCAGTACTAAAGTAAATAAACAAATTGGGATAATTATTCTTTACTTTTTTATTAAACATTTATATAAATCTTTTTAAAATCCTACCAAGTATATATAAACCTAATACATTAATAAATATGCTTTCATCAAGAAATTGAGTCTCTTGCCAGGTGTGGTGGTACAGACCCATTATCTCAGCTACTAGGCGCACTGAGGCAGAAGAAGTGCGAGTCTGAGGCCAGCCTAGATAGCTTAGTGAGATCCTGTTGCAAGATAAAAATGCTAGACCTGTACTTCACTGGTAGAGCACTTGCTCAGCATGTGAAAGGCCCTGGATTCCATCCTCAGCACTACAAAAAAAAAAAAAAAAAAAAAAGGAAAAAGAAAGAATTGAACCACATCATTTTCCTGGAACAAAAGATATATAATGTCATGATGATAAGTTTTCTTATAAGTGATTTCTTAAATTTTAAATAGGTTTCTTCAAATGCCCCACTTTCCCATTTCTTTGTTGTGTATTTACAGTCCTTTATTTTTCTACTTACCTGGATATTAGTTTGGCAGTCTCCTCTTGTACTAGTACCTTCAGTATACTACTGTACCTTAAGATACACTCAGATTTTCTCTTCCTCTTTTGGACTTGGAAAAAATTGTATTTTTCTCTGCTACCATTATATAATCAGCTACTGAGTAAATATAATTGGATTTAGTATTTTGCAGATACTTTCTGTGGATTACAACATATGAGACAGTTTTAGTGTTTTTAAATACATTGTGTAGAAAGGCACATACCTACAGTTCCTTCTGTGCCATCAGTCTCCTTTGGAATACAGTGTGCAGAAAGATCACTCTGCAGGACTTCATCTGATGTAGCTCTGGCCAGAGCAGCAGCCAGAAAGGAAGGGCAGTTGCTGAAAGAAAAATAAAGGGCTATTTTTAATAAGAAGAAGTAATACATTTAATTTTATAATTACATATTAATTATAACATCTCAGAAAAAAATTATACCTTAAAGAATTCAAAACTGTTGATGGAGTGCATATTATAAGGCAAACACTCTGCTAAACACAAAAATATCTTGGTGCACAACACAGAGATGGCCCCTGATCTAGTGGGGCCTATAGTCCAGGTAAGGAAACATGATAAATAAGTAAGCAGAAAAGACATAACTTAAAAATGGAATAAGTTTTATGAAGAAAATAAACAGAATACAGCCATATCTTGGTTCCTGATTGCTTTAAAATTCATAAAATTTTGCCCACAATGCACTTTGATGCAAAAAAAAAAAGTTCCAAAGAGGTTCAACGAAGAATGAGCCCAGGGTAAAGGTGAAATGGCAGAAGAGAAGGTCAGAGGAGTATGCAGAGGCCACATGTATGGGCCTTGTAGACCATGGCAAAGGATCTGGATTTTATTCAAAGGCATATGAATGAACTTTGACTTCTGTGTCAAAGGAAATTAGAGAGGAGCAAGAAGGAGGAAGGATGACCACAAGGGCATTGTTAACAATCCAGATGAGAAGGAAAAAAATTGAGCACATTTTGGAAAAAGAAGATACAAAACTTGTTGATCACTGGATGTAATGATGAGAGAGAAGAAATTATTAAGACTGAGTCCTAGAGTTTAGTCCAAGCAACTGGGTGATTGATAGTATTATCTACAAATATGGAGAAACTAGAAAAGAAAAGATTGGTGGAAGAAGTGGGTGTAGTAGAAAACAAGTTCATTTTAGAGATGAGGACATAGTCCAGTGGTATAGCATTTGCCTGGCTTGTGTGAGGCCCAGGGTTTGATCCCCAGCACTGAAAATGATAATTTTAACATGTTGGAAATATTTGTGTGTTGTGGGATATTTTAGTAAAGGTATATGATGGTTAATTGGATATTCTAGTAACGTGCTACTCAAATATGTTAGAAATGTGGAAGTTACAAATATAAGCATGGTATTTAAGTTATAGGAATAAAAAGGATCATATAGGGGAAAGATAATAAAGACACCTGTTCTGGATCAATGACTTCTATTAGGTTTCCCTCTCTTGGAATGGGAAAATTATCCTATGCCTTGCCATTGTATGGTGAGAAAGTGGATCTGCCTCTTCAGTTCATAGGTTTTCAGGTCAAATGAAACTATAGCCAAGGAGCTGTAACCAAGAATTGATACCCAAGGCATCCCACCTCCAAGCCTGCTGACCTTATTGAGATCTCAAATGTCAAGCTTTAAAGTGCTGGTATAATGAGGTGAGATTTGGGGCAAGAGAGGAGAGTTCCAGTTAACATGTGGGAAGAGGATGAGAAATTTTGGCCAGAAAACACTATGGCAACTTATTTTTCAAAAAGAAAATAAATAAATAAAGGACACAGCAATACTGGCTTATTTTTCTTTAAAAAGGACACAGCAATACCTCTGGTCCCACATGGCTTTTTTGTTTTTCCATTGCTGAAGATTGAACCCAAGACCTTGTGCAGGCTAGCTAAATGCTGTACCACTGAACTACATCCCTAGTCCCCATATTGTTTTAGAACCTTGTTACTCCTGAGAAAATGTGCAATCTAGTTCTCTTCTTTAAAATGTGGGTAAAATTTGATGACTACTTTGATTTTTAAAATGTGACAAAAGTGATATTCTGTGACCTCCAAAGTTTGGTCATAAAAGGTCACCCAGCCCCAGGTTTAACATTCCTTTCTCTGTCCTTCTAGACGCTTGCTCTTGCAGCCTAACCACCATGCTGTGAGGAAGCCCAAACCATCCCACATGGAGAAAGCCCATGAATAGGCTCACGTGGGTATGAACTAAGATTGCTAATGACTGTCCACTGCTTGATATGTGAGTGCACACAAGTCTCCAGATGATACAGTTCCCAGCCTGAGTCTTCCAGCTGAGACTCCAGACTTCACACAGAACAGAAATAGGATGACTCTACTTTGCCTACTCTGAACTCCTGACCCAAAAAAACTGTAACATAATAAATGATTGTTTTGTATCACTAAGTTTTATGATTATTTATTGCATGGCCACAGTAATTGAAAAGTCAACAAAGACTGAAAACAAATAGCAAGGCAAAGCTGGGTATGGTGGCACACTCCTGTAACCTCAGCATTTTGGAGGCTGGGCAGGAGAATCATGAGTTCAGAACAGCCTGAGCTACACCATGAGTTCCTGCCAGCCTGGACCACACAGTAAGACCCTTTCTCAAAAAGAAAGAAAAAAGGAAAGAAGGGAGAGAAAGAAAGGAAGAGGAAGAAAAAAGGAGCAAAAGGAAGGAGGAAGAGAAAAGGAAGAAAGGAATGGGAGAGGAGGAAGGAAAGACAAGAAAAGAGCAAGATGGGTGCAATGGTTTAGATCTGAAATGTCCTCAAAAGCCTCATGTATTGGGACATAGTGAGATAATTGTGGAACTGTGTTATTGGAAGGTGGGGCCTGGCGGAAAGGGCAGGTGCTTGGGGTTTGACCTGGAAAGACTGGGTCAGTTTGTTGAGACTGGAGGGGTATGCAGGGCAGAGCTTTCAGGTGTTATTAGCTTATAGGCCAGGAAGTGAGGAAGCGGAATGCACTTTGGGGTGTGGGGGGCCCAGCTGGCAGCTTGAAGTAACTGAAGGAAGAACAGATATCCCGAGCTCGAGCCGTGCCCAAGTCTCCAGACACCGCTTGCTTCTGCTTCACGTGGCTTCTGTCTCTGAGAGGTGCGCAGCTCCCTCGCCTCGGCCATGCACTTCCATTGTTCCCGGACACTTTTGAATGGACGGAGTGAGATCCTCTGAAGTTGTGAGCCAAGTAAGTCTTTCCTCCTTTAAATTGTGATTGTTGGGTGTTTTGTCACGGCAACAAATAAGTAACTGAGACATGGGTGAAAGAGGAATCCAAAGTAGACGACTGGAGGAAATGATCAACTATGTCAGTCTGGTTGGAGAGGTCAAACGAGGTAACAACATATAAATCATCACTGAGTGCCAAGACAACTCAGCAGAGGAAGGAACCGTTACCACCTTCTCTCCCCTCCCCCCACTGGGGATGAAGCCACAGCTTTCACATTGAGCTGCATCCCCAATCTATTTTTGAATTTTTGATTTGGAGGTAGAGTCTCATTAAGCCACTAAATTGGCCAGGCTAGGCTAGGACTTGCAATTCTCCTGCCTACACCTCCCAGAGTGCTAGGATTACAAGCCTGTGCAACTGGGCATGGCTAGAACCATCTTTTCAACAACTGGTACTGGGACAATTCAATATGCATACGTAAAATAATCAAATTGGACTCCTTACACCATGTAAAAAATTAACACAGTGTATCGTATAAGGGCTGGAGAAGCTGGAGTTCAGTTGTAGATCACTAGCTGGGCATGCACAAGGCCTTAGTCTTATGCCTGGCACCACAAAACAAAAACAAAAACAAAAACAAAAACAAAAACAAAAAACAAAAAACAAACAAAAAAAAACCAAAAAACGAGAGAGGCAGGCAATAAGGTTAAAAATAGTGCAGCTACTTTGCCAATTCCTTAAATTTTTAAACATAAAGTTACCATCAAGTCCTGGTAATTCCATCCAGAGTAATAATGAGTAATAAAAACATGTATTCATACAAAAACTTATAACAGCTGGAGATGTAGCTCAGTGATAAAGTACTTGCCTATCATGCAAGACCCTGGGTCTGATCTCCAGAACTGCAAAACAAAGCAAAAACAGAACAACAACAAGAAACCTTGTACCTGAAGTTCACACAAGTATTATTTACAACAGACAAAAACAGAATCAACGAAGTGTCAAGTGATACTGGGTAAAATGCAGTATTTATACAAGGGGCTATTATTCATCCATGAAAAGGAATATAGCACTTATATTAACATATGGATAACATGGATGAACCTTGAAACATTAAGGTAAATAACAAGTCAGTCATAAAGACCAGATACTGAAGGATTCCATTTACATGAAAATTTCAGAGTAGGCAAATGTATAGAAACAGAATAGTGGTGATCTAGGGCTGCTGAGCAGATTGGAGGAGAGGAGAGCAGAGCTCTGGAGCTATTATTAATAAGAGTGTTTCTTTTTGGAGACACAAACTCCAAAATAGACTATGATGATGGTTGAACACTGAATATATTTAAACCAATGAATTACACATTTTGGGTTGGGTAACCGATGCTTCTAAAAAATATTGCTAGATTTCCTTCTTAGTTCCTTTCTTGTTGCTGGGCAGAAACCCAACATCCACAACTGAAGATTTATTTAGATGTATTTTAGTTTCAGAAGGTCTCACAGAGTCCATTCATGGCCAGCTGGCAAGGGTGGAAGCACATGGCAGAGGCTGGAGACCTACCTAGCAGCTCAAGGCATTTGAGATAAAAGCCAAGTGTGGTAGGACCAACTCAATGTCTGAAGAATCAAGCAAGGCCAGACCTTTCCCTTGAAGAACCTGTAATGGTATTTTTACTTCCTTTATTCAACTCAAGCTGGCAGGTAGGCCCCTCACACCTATGGGGGTGGTCCTCCCTCACTGCCAGACATCAGTAACAAACATCTGAAAGCTCTGCCCTGGGCAACCCTCCAATCTCAACAAATTGACCCAATCTTTACAGGTCAAACCCCAAACATCTGCCCCTTCCAACCAGGCCCTACCTCCCAATTAACACACAGTTCCAAAGTTATCTTATTTACATCCAAATAAATGAGGCTTTTGGGGACACTCCAGATCCAAACCATAGCAATATCTAAGATCATTCCATCCAACATCATCAGAATACAACATTTCTCTGCAACATACAGTTTGTCCAAATTAAGGCATATATTTATTGATAAGACATACTTACATAAATACAAAAGAACTGCAATAATTCCCAGCATGCTTTCAGATCATAGTGGAAACTAGAAATCAAGAGCAAAAGAAACTACAAAAATATATGGAGATTAAATAATACATTATTGCACATACAATGGATAACAGAAGAAACAAGGGAAGAAATAAAAAGTTTCCTAAAGTCAAGCAACAATGGAAGCAAATAATACCTGGCTATATGGAACAAAAAGCAGTAAGGAGGAAAATTTATGACTATAAATGCTCATATTTTAAAAACACAGCAATCCCAAATAAATAATCTAGGACTTCCAGGCAAGATGGTGGCTGAGTAGCAAAACCACTTAGTGTCTCTTCTTGTACTCATTTGAAAACTTGAGATTATAGTTAGAAACTGCCAATTCAACACAGCTAGGAGAGGGAGGAGTGCCCCAGTGATTGAAAGGAGGGCATGACAAAGTCCAAAATCCTGAAGATACATTGGAAGTGGAGGGAAACAGCAGTACGGGAAGCTCCCCAAGCATGCTGCAAACAGCTGTGAGCCACGAGCATCCACAGACTGAGGAAAGCCCAAGGCCTGGAACCTCAGACTGAGATAAACACAGATCAGAAGTGGGAAGTGACAGAGGCTGGTATCCCCAGCTTCCAGAAAGGAGCCTGCAGGAAGTGCAAACTGCAAACACACTGTGAGCTTCCCCTATAAAAGGCCTCTTGGAGCCTAGACCTTCTTGGGAGAAGCAGCACTTGGCAGCCATAACAGGACATGATGTAGGCAAGAGTCTTTTTTTTTTTTTTTTTTTTAAGACAGGGTCTTGCTCTGTAGCCCAGGCTGGTCCTGAACTCACTATGTAATCCAAGCTGGCCTTGGACTCAAGGCAATTCTCTTGCCTCAGCCTCCCAAATACTTGCCTCGACATCTGGCTTTATGTGGTGCTGGGGAATTGAACTCAGGGCCTGGGGAATTGAACTCAGGGCCTTACACTTTCTAGGCAAGTGCTTTAACTGCTGTGCCATTCTTCCAGCCCAGCAGGAACAATTTTTCTTTTTTTTGAAAAGAGCCCAAGCTTGAGCTGTTTAAGGTAACAGAAGGCTCATATGCACACATCAGGGTTTTGGGAGATACTCTTAAATAATACCTAAGAAGAAAGTGGCACAAGAGACAGTTAAAGAGAGGAGAGAAAGGCTGCTAACCTCCTGAATGACTCAGATAGTAGTGGGAGCATCTCAGAAGGTGAAGAGCCTTACCTTTAGGGGATGGAAGCCAGCTTTGCTAAGGGGGCCGGGTGTGATCAAGACACCTCAGAGGTCATCAGACTGCTAGGTCCTCACTCACTGCCTACTCCCAGCACAGAACTCAGAGGACTGTTGGCTCCCCCACACACACCCTCATACACATTCGTGGAAACCTCTCAGCTAGACCTTTAAAGTGAAGTCCCTTGAAAATAGAAATATGGGGAAACAAGGCAACAGGACACCCACAGAAATGAGACCCCTGGAATTAATGTCATGGGCCCTGAAATTGTGGAACTCATAGAGAAGGAAGTAAAAATGCAAACAGATGAGTTGGTTTCTGTGAACAGCCAGTTCAAATAAGACATTTTTAAAAGAAATGCAAGAAATGATCAGCAGGCTTAAAGGAGAACTTACTAAACAAATAGTGGTCCTAATGGATACAAAGCTTACTGAGCATATAGAAGCCACAAATAAAAAGTTGGCTGAGGTAAATTAGGAAATGTAAGATATTAAGGAACATTTTGATAGAGAAGTGAAAATTTTGTAAAGCAATCTAGCTGAAATTCAGGATATGAAAAATTAATTTTAAAGCAGGAAAAGGTGAACATTGTGAGGACAGAATTTTAGATCTTGAAGACAAGGCTGAGGAAACAAATGCTATAATTAGGCATGACTCCAAAATTAGAAATAAGCAAAGTAACTGGATACAACAGCTGATGGATGATTCAAAGAAAACCAATCTCAGAATTATGGGTTTGGGAGAAAGAGCAGAAGACAGCAACAAAGGTATAAGGAATTTATTCACTGAAATCATGGAAGAAATTTTCCCAAATCTAGGAAAAGAAATTAATATTCAGAAATAAGAAACTTATAGAACACCAAATAATCTCAACCAGCAAAGAAACTTGTCAAATAAATAATCTAACAGTGCAGCTCAAAGTCCTAGAGAAAAAAGAACAGGCCAAATCCAAAAACAGTGAAGGCAAGAAATTATACAGACCAGAGTGAAGATTAATGAAATTTAAACAAACAATAGAAAAGATCACTAACTCAAAGTGTTGGTTCTTTGAAAGGATAAAATTGGTAAACCTCTAGTCAAACTCACCAAAAATGGAAAGAGAAAAAAATCACAAAAATGAATGCAATTAGAAATGAAAAAAGTGAAAGCACAACAGATATTGCTGAAATCCAGAGGATTATAATAAACTATTTTGAAAACTTCTGTTCTAATAAATTAGAGAACCTAGGGCCTGGAGTTAGAAAGCGCAAAGCCCTGAGTTTAATTCCCCAGCACCACGTAAGCCAGATGTGGTGGTACACACCTGTAATCCCAGCACTCAAGAAGCTGAGATAGGGGGATGATTGCTCTGAGTTTGAGGCCAGCCTGAACTACATCCTGAGCTCAGGACCAGCCCGGACTACAGAGTGAGACTCTGTCTCAGGAAGAAAAAATAAAAATAGAATGCTAGAAGAAATGGATAAATTCCTAGACACATGAAATACCAAAACTGAATCAAGAAGATATAAAATCCCTGAATACAGCAATAACCAGGTATGAATTTAAGACAGTAATAAAGGATTTACCAACAAAGAAAAACCCAGGACCTTATTAATTCAGCAGAGAATTTTATCAGAATTTTAGGAAGACCTAGTATCAATGTATTGTGGTTTGTATCTGGGATGTCCCCCAAAGTCTCATGTATTTGAATGTTATAGATTGTCTATGGAACCATGTGCTGTTGGGAGATTGGGGTTGGGTCTGGAGGGGTGGATTACAGGCATATAAATTGGATTATTGTTGTGTAGTGGGGGTTTACCACACCTTCCACACCTGGATCCAGGAGGGGCTGATCACTGGGATGAGACCTAGAAGGAGTTATAAGCTGCTTCCTGCCTTCCTTGGAGGACTAGTCTCAATTTGCCTTGACTTGGCTTCCTCTTTGTGATGTCGTGAGAAGCTGCCTCCACCTCTGCCTCTGCCATGTACTTCCATTGCTACCAGCCGCCCCTGAAGGGACTGTGACCTTCTGAAACTGTGAGCTAAAATAAACCTTTCCTCCCCTAAATTTGTGGATGTCGGGCATTGAGTCACAGCAACAACAACAACAAAAAAATAACTGAGACACAATGATTCTTAAACTTTTCCATGAAATTGAAAGAGCACTACCAAACGCTTTCCTGGAAGATAGCATCATCTTGATGCCCAAATCAGATAAAGACCTAACAAAGAAAGAAAACCACAGGCCAGTTTTCTTAATGAATATAGATGTAAAAAATCCTTAACAAGACACTTGCAAGCAGAATGCAACAAATGGTTAAGATCATAAACCATGACTAAGTTAGCTTCAGCCCAGGGATGCAAGGATGGTTCAACATATACAAATCAATTAATGAAAGTAATACACTACATAAACAAAGGCAAGGACAAAAATTATATGATCATCCCAATAGATGCAGAAAAAGCCTCAGAAAAAGTGTGACATCTTTTCATGATAAAAACCCTGATGAAAACAGGACCTTATCTCAATAAAAGCAGTTTATGACATCCTACTGCCAGTACCATCCTAAAAGAGGAAAGGCTGAAAGCATTTTCCCTAAACTTAGGTACAAGACAAGGGTGTCACTCTCACTGCTTCTGTTTGATGCAGTACTTAAAACCTTAGCCAGAACAATCAGGCAAGAGAATGGAATAAAGAGAATAAGCACAAGAAAGGAGAAGTGAGACTATCCTCATTTGCAGATAATATGATCCTTTACATAGAAAACCTGAAAAACTATACCATTAGATTCTCAGAACTAATAAACTCAGCTAGGTTGCAGAGTATAAAATCAATACACAAAAATAAACAGCATTCCTCTACAGCAACACCAGTAAAAACAAAGAAAAATTTTTTAATCCCATTCATAGTAGTCTCAAAAAAATTAAATGCCTAGGAATCAACCAAACTAAGGAAGTAAAGGACCTCTATAATGAAAACTATAATACTCCAAAAAAGAAAGTAAAGAGAATAGTAAAAAATGGAAAGACATCCTCTGTTCCTAGATAGGAATAACCAATATTGTTAAAATGGTCATACTACCAAAATTGATACACAGTTTCAATACAATCCCAATCAAAACACTAACCTATTTTTCCAGAACTATCAAAAAATAGTCCAAATTTTTATGTGGAACCAGAAGAGACTCAGAAGAGCCAAAACAGTCCCAAGCAGGAACGCAAAAGCACAAGCATCACAATACCAGATATCAAATCATATCATATACCAACAATGATTAAAAAAACACATTGGTATTGGCACAAGAAAGACCAGTGGACCAATGAAATAGAATTGAGGATATAGAGAAACCCTGAGCACCCTTTGCAATCTGATCTTCGATAAAGTGGCTAAAACCTTAAAGATAAGATGGTGCTGAGAAAACTGGTTATACACACGTAGAATGAAACTAGACCCACATCTTTCCCCATGTTACAAAATTAAATCAATCAGTAACTCTGATATTAACACAGAAATATGTCACCTGCTAGGAAATAGGCAAAACCCTTGAAGACAAAGGCAAGGAATTTCTCAATAAAACACCCAAAACACATGAGATAATGCTAAGTGAGACTATCAAAATAAGAAGCTTTTGGACAGCAAAGGAAACAACAGAGTGAAGACAGAACCAATGGAACAGAAAACAATTTTTGCCAGCCACTTCTTAGACAGAGGACTAATATCTAAAATATACAAAGAACTAAAAAACATTAGACCCCCCAAAAATAAAATACCCAGTAAAAAATTGGCAACTGAAATGAACAGACAGTTCGCAGAAAATGAAATACTAATGGCCAATAAACACATGAAAAAAATGTCCAGCATCTCTAGCCATTAGAACAATGCAAATCAAAACAACACTGAAGTTCCACTTTACTCCAGTAAGAATGACTGTTAACAAGACTACAAAGAAGAGCAAGTTCTCACAAGGCTGCCGGCGGAGAAAGGAACCTATCTGTATCACTTGTGGGATTATAAACAGGTACAATTATTATGGAAAGCAGTACAGTAGTTCCTCAAAAAACTGAAAACAGGAATCTTATTTGTCCCACTACACCTCTTCTGTATCTCTTTCAAAAACTTAAGACATCATACAATAATGACACATACATGCTTATGTTTATAACAGCACAATTCATAATAGCCCAATCTTGGAAGCAGCCTATATGTCCATCAACAGATAAGTGGGTAAAGAAAACGCATACACATACACATACACATACACACACACAGACTACTCTGCCATAAATAAGAATAAATCTGAGTCATTTGTAGAAAAAGGGATGCACCTTGAGAACATTATGCTTAACAAAATGAATCAGACACAGAAGGTTAAATGTCACCTGTTTTCTCTAATATAAGAAATCCAAAATATAAATACGTAAAAGAGCCCAATAAGTGATGTAGATTATAGGGAGAGAGATTTTGCAGAGAGGAAGGGATGTGGGGGGAACGAAAGGGTGGGAAAAGGGAAGGCAAGTAAAAATGATGAAGATGTAATTTGCATGTCATCAGTTTCTGAAGTTGAATGTAATTATTATGTATCACAAATGCATACTAATAAAAATAATAATTTGAGGGGAAAATAGGCTAGAGATGTAGCCAGTGTAAAGGCCCTGGGCTTGATCCTCACTACCATGGATAAACCGATAAAAATGATTAATTAAATTAGAAAATGATTTAGTATCTACAAAGATATATTTCAAAGTTATACTACAAAGTAAAGGCAAACCCTAGGAATTAAGTATCTTTTTAAGGATGTGACTTCATAATGTTGACCATGGATTCCCTGCTGCCAAAGAGAAAAAACAGTCTTAGAAAATAAATCAGTGTAGTCTAAATAAAATTACAGAATTGTAGGAGGGAGTACATGGACCCAAAATCTAGGACAGAATGTTGTAGTCCAGGAGCAGGATGCTTGTGTTTTAGAACTGGTGCAAGTTTTGATAACAAGGTCTACAAGAGATCCAAAGAAAACGTGGTTCAGAAACAGAAAATGGCAATATTTACTTTCCAAGTCTCCAAGAAAGAAAAAATGGAAAATTATTTTTATCGTTCATCAATATTTTTGTGGATAATGAGACTTAATGGTTAATGAAACCAATGTAAGAATCATGAACAACATTTTAAAGAAGAAATAGGATAGGACAAATAAGACCAAGTATTGCTCCAGATATTATGTGTGTGTAATTATATCCTATTTTTGAAAAAAATTGGAAGCTTCTATTAACACTTATGAAATAAACTGGTGTTATTCCTTTAAAGATCATTTGATTTATAAAAATAATATAATTTCTCTTTTCACACTATCTAGGTTGACAGAATTTTCCTGGATGAGTCAAAATTTTTCTTCACAAACTCTGAGCATCTCTACCTTTCTGCCATGTTTTTACTCTGATTAACTGGTAAATCTCAAATATTTCACTTAAGTGGACTTTTAGTACATAGGATACTTGACTGACTGGCTCTTTTATTTCTTTTTAAATATACATTAATAAATGGCCTAACAACTCTTATTGTAATCTTGTTCCCTAGAGTTCCAAAAAAAATGTACCATCTGGATATTGGTTCACCAAAGGTAAGAAAGGAAAACTTTAGAGAATAAGGCAAGAACCATTAGTCTTATTAATGTGTCATTTGCATTACATTTTTAGTCACAGTTAGTGTAATTTTTTACTTTTTGTCAGACAGAATGAAAATATTTTCAGGGAAGTAGGGAGGAGGATTAGCTGACTAATAGCTAGTTAGACGCTTCACCCACATCAGCTATTCCTACATGTCAGTAACTGTAACTCTCAGCATGAATAACTGTATGGTTGTGACTCTGAATTGAAAGTGATTATTTCTGAAAAATTAGAATTTCAAATATATTTTAAAGCAGTCACATCAGAGAAGACTTGATATGCTCAAATAAAAGCTTGTCATTAATGCTTGTCATTTTACGAGAATTACCAGGAGTGACTAACATGATAACATAACAAACTTTTTTCTTTCATTATTTCTCTCAATATTCTTGAAAGATCTGATACTGAAGATTTTATAGTTTGGCAAATATAATAAGCATAGCAAATATCAGAAGATAGCCAGTACTCACAGCAGTATGGAGAACTAGTCTCATAAGTATTATTGCATTGGGAACACTGCTGACATTCAGTATGATTTTAAAAAATTTTTAAACAATTGCAGTATGTGTCTGATGGACGGACAGGATATTTTACAATCAAATTACACTCTAGAAGACTGATACAGGAGGATCATGAGTTCAAACCCAGCTTGTGCAACTCAGCGATTTATTCAGAGACCCTGGCTCAAAATAAAAAGGGCTGGGGCTGTAGCTCTGAGTTTCATTCTCAGCAGTCCCGGCTACTTGGAACCTGAGGTGAGAGGATTGAAAGTCTGAGGCCAGCCTAAGCAACACAGTTAGACTCTCTCTCAGAAAAAAATGAAAAATTAATTTTGTTAGGACCTGAACTATGGTCCAAGAATAGTACTTTGAAACATATACATCAAACATATATACACACATATTATATATATACACATACAATATATATGTATATAGAGATACAGATATGTTGCTTTCCATTCTTCAAACAATTCATTTCAATAAACAAAAAGAAATATGTTGTTTTCATACACAATTTGTTACCTTTATGTTTGTTTTAGGCATCATAGTATAGGCATATTTTCATAGATAAAAAATAAAATTTCTCTATTTGTCTCTGAGTCATATATAAATTATATCTATATATATAGATTTATATCTTGAGGGGCTGGAGGTGTAGCTCAATGATTAGAGCACTTGGCCCAGAGGTGGATCCTCCAGCACCACATAAACCAGGCGTGGTGGCACAGTCCTGTAATTCCAGCCTTTGGGAGTCTGAAGCAGAAAGGTTGCCTTGAGTCTGAGGCCAGCCTGGGCTACACAGTGAG
This sequence comes from Ctenodactylus gundi, assembly GCA_004027205.1. NCBI lineage: Eukaryota > Metazoa > Chordata > Mammalia > Rodentia > Ctenodactylidae > Ctenodactylus > Ctenodactylus gundi. The sequence continues at coordinate 443,905 of PVKB01000792.1, forward strand.
TTCAAGACTAGTCTGAACAACAGAGCAAGACCCTGTCTCCCCATCCCCCAACATAAAAAGCCTCTTCAACAGCACTGAAAATAAACAATTAGAGGCCTATTAAGTTTTACTTTTTAAGTTTAATCACATTAAGGAAAACAGCACAGGAGTTGGGAATTTAGCTCAGAGTATTTACATAGCAAGCACAAGGCCCTGGGTTTGGTCCTCAGTGGGGAGGGGAGTGTGTAAAACAGAATACTTTATTTAAAGCTACTTAAATTAATGGACATATGAATGCACATTTGGATTTATATATATGATATATGTATATAAAGTATATATTTTATATATATATTATATATATTCTCAAGGTTATATCCTGTAAAGAAGAAATCCAGCCTCTACTAAAATTTCATAAGTTTAACTCAATGAACAAAGCACAGGGTTTTGCTTTAAGCTAACCCTTAATGTTCTTCAGGGGCTTTGGTAGAGCTCACTGACTATAAAGTGTTTGCTTAGCATGCACAAGGCCCCGGGTTCAATTTCTAACACCACATAAAAATTATCCAGATGTTATGCTCACTTGCAATCCAAGCACTCAGGAGGCTGAGGCAGGAGGATTGTCATGAATCTGAAGCCAGCCTGGGCTACACAGTGAAGTCAGAACCAGTGTGGACTACAGAGAAAGACCCTGACTCAAAAAAAAAAAAAAAAATCTTTTTTTAATGGTTCTTCAGATACACACCAAAACCCTCCACAAAACTAGGATTCTGGAATGCTCTAAGCATTATTTATTGTTGCTCACGTCGGCTAGCATCATCTTTATCTTCCAAATATTCATATGGGTAAGTTAATCTTGTTTCAATTCTCTTTCAAAAATAGGAAGCATAGTTAAGTGATATGAGTGCATGCTTAGCAAGCACAAGATCCTGAGTTGGATTTCCAACATCTCTCAGCCCACTAAAATCAGTCACAGCTCATAAAATGTTTGATTAAAGAAGTGTGTGTATGCATGTTTGTGTATGGGGGGCGGGCTGTCTGTGTGTGCTTCAGGTGATTGAGCCCAGAGCCTTCACATTGAACTACATCTCCCAGCCCATTTTTTGTTTTTAATTTTGAGACAGAGTTTCACTAAGTCAATAAATTAACCAGACTGGGCTTAAAATTGTGATCCTTCTGCCTCAATCTCTCAGAATACTGGGATTATGACTTGTGCTACCAGGCACAGCTTGTTAAAAGGCTCAATCAAAACTATAAACATACAGCCATGTCCTAATAACCTTCAGTAGTTAATATTTATCAATTATATGAATCGAGTTTCTGGAGCAGTATTTCAGGGGAGACAGGTGCTAAATCATGATAGGAACTCCCCCAGATAATCACCAGAATTACTGCTGGAGGTGGAGCTCAGCATAGTACATGTGCTAGGCATGTGTGAGGCCCACAGTACAAAATCCCAACACACATACACAGAAACATCAGAATTAGTGGATCAGCACAGAGGAGCAAATTTTTATTTATTTATCTACATATCTATTAATATATCTATTTATTTATTGAGACAGGGTCTCACTCTGTAGTCCAGGCTGGTCCAAAACTCACTATGGAGCCCACGCTAGCCTTGAACTCATGGCAATCCTCCTGCGTTAGCCTCCAGAGTGCTGGGATCACAGGCATGCACCACTATGTCCAGCTTATGTGGTGCTGCAGAATTAAACCCTGGGTCTTGTGCTTGATAGGCAAATGCTTTAACCACTGCACTATGCACCTAGCTCTGAGATCAAAATCTTAGTAAAAAGCATTTCTCGGGCTCTAGATGAGTATTAATTTCTTTAGGTTTCACCATGGAGCCAAATCTTTGGAGAATTCTTAGCATTTCCTTCACCTGTAGTGCTTACAGGGGTTATCATATATGGGTCTTTGATACTATAGATGATATAAAAGACTATTCCTGATATATACATAGATATCTAAGACACCCAGCAATACTTTAACTTGTAAATACGATTTCTCCATATTGCTACAAAGACTAAAACACACACACACACACACAAACACATAAAACAATTTAGGGTATAGATCAGTAGAGTCGTCTAGCATTCATAAGGCCATAGGTTTGATCTCAACAATTTTTCTTTTCTTTTGAGACAGGGCCTCATTCCATAGTCCAAGCTGGTCCTGAATTCAATATGTAGCCCAAGCTGTCCTCAAACTTACAGCAGTCCTCTTGCCTTAGCCTCCAGAGTGCTAGGATTATAAGCATGCTCCACCACACCCAGCTAATTTCTTCCTTTCTTTCTTTTTGTTCTTATCTTTCCTTCTTTTAACATAGTGCTGAGGAATTGAACCTAGTGCCTTGCACATGCTAGGCAAGCACTTCGACCACTAAGCTATGTCCCCAGCCCTCAGCACAATATTTTCTTTATAAGACAGGGTCTCACTTTATAGTCCAGATTGGTCCTCAACTCACTATGTAGCCCAGGCCGGCCTCAAACACAAGGCAATACTTCTGCCTCAGCCTGCTATAGGATGACAGACGTGCACTCCACACCTGGCTTATGTGGTGATGGGGAGCTGAACCCAGAGCCCTGAGATTGCAAGTCAAGTGCTCTAACTGCTGTGCTCTTTCTCCAGCCTCTCAGTACAATTTAAAGAAAGAAAAAGAATAATTATGGTTCACTACTGACTATGGAACCTGCACATACGTGGTTCTACACTGACAGAGACCTCAAATTTCTGCCGTTGTATCGTTTAGTTGCTATTCAACTAGCTTGTTGGGAACAGAAAACATAGCAAAAATACGATGATTACAAAGCTTGAGTCTCATGCTGACCAGGTAGCCTTGGAAGTTTCCCTGGGTTTTAGTTTCCTGAAATGCAAAATTAGTAAATGGAAATAAAGTCTCTGCCAGGTTTAAGATTCTGCTTCTATAATTTTGTTCCATATAAAATAATTTCAAAGATGGGATAAAATCAATGTAAAAAATTAATTATAAATTAGCCAAGCATGGTGACACACATCTGTAATCTCAGCTTCTCAGGAGGCTGAAGCAAGAGGATCACTTGAACTCAGGAGTTTAAGACCAGCCTGGACAACAAGAGATCCCATATCAAAACCAAAAAATCATATGTGTATACACACACACACAATTTTAAATCCAAACAAATGTTTTTACAGAAGAATATTCTGCTCTATGCTAAATGTAGTCAATCTTTGTAGTAAATCCATTACTAGGAAAGAATCCTTCAAATTTTGCACAGCTTATCTTTTATTTTTTACAAACCTATACCTTTAATTCATATGAAATAATATTGTTGCCAACTGGTTATAACATTTTATATTATTTACAAGTATATTATTGCATCTCCAGGCTATAGGCTGACAATGACCCAGTCAGTGTTTTCCATTAGAGAAGTTACATTGTCACTGATTATGAAAGTTGGCTTTCCTTCAGCATTGTATACTACCATCTTGTTCCAAAGCCAAAACCACAACAGGCAAGTCAATTAATACAGCATAAAACATTTAATTTGGATTAATTTTAAATACCACAGGTGCACAATTCTGTTAGATGGACAGGATAATATTTTGGATCTTTTTAAGTAGACTTGTTAGTATCTTCAATATGCATATTAAGGCAATATATGTTTTAAGACTACAAACTAAATTCTTGTTATAAACCAAGCCAGGAAGCATTTTCATCACAATGCCAAACCTACACAAACCACTGAAGACATTATTAGATAAATTAGAGGTTTAAAAGTACATCCTTCCTGACACTAGCAACGTGGGTGTCTGCACAGCACCCACAGCTGTGCTTCAGCAGCCTTGGCATAGCATTGCTAAGGTAATAATTCTTGAGGGTGGGAAATTTTCCATCAATTAACTTTGAGAGAAGACTCTTAGGGAGCAGCCTCATGTCAGCTCACATAGAATGGTGACGCTCTACTCAGCATGCCCTTGCTAGAATGATACACATTTAAACGTTAATTTCCCATTGCTCTCCCCATATATATTCTAAATCTAAACACATTAAACTAAAAATAACAAAAGGCAAATTGTCCAGCTGACTTAGTATTCTTTTATTTAGGGAACTAAATGGAGTTAAAATCAGGGCTGAATTTTTTCCTCTTTAAGCTGTTTGCTTTCTTTGTATAAGAAACTCTAGGAAGGCCACCTGGAGTCAAGTGATTATAATGCCCACACACCACTGATTCTTTTCATTAGCTTTTTAAAAACGAAATAATACCTACCAAATTACTAGTTCCTATAATTCTGAGTTTGCAGTTCTTACAAAAGAAATGCCATTCCCTACTGGCTACTATCAGCATAATCTTAGCAACCATTTTTCTCCACACTGACCAAGTTGATATTCGGGTAAAGCCAAACTAGGTTTTCTGAGAACAGTGATGCAGATGTTACAGAATTACCAGAGATCACACTAACACCAGCCCCATATGATCACAAAAAGAAACAAAAAGAGTTTAGCAGTCATTATGCACCTTGTCATCCTTCATCCATGACCTGAAGGAATTAAGTAGCAAATGTGTTCTGCACAGCTCTGGTCAGTGTCACCAGGTAACATCTTCAGTTGCAAGTCTCACACTATATCCTTAGGTCACGTCACTCAGGAGCATCTACCCACTCACTGTTTCCTCCACCCTGATTCTTTAGGCTCCAGTAGCATCACACTCTTCCATGTTACTCACAGGATCTGGCTTCTCTTTCTTTGATGTTTTTTCTCTTGTCTCCTTGAACTTTCAAAAATTCTTGCTATGCCACATGTATTTTTTCTTTTTGCCTAGCTTTCATCAATTTTTAATATTCCACAGACATGTATTTATTGTTACTCTTTATGTTTCCCCTGCCCCTCTCCCAGATTGCCGGTGTTTCTTTTTGCTTTGGTCACTGGTGCCTAGTACCCAGGCCAGCATCTGGCACATAAGTGCTCAATGAATATTTTATTGCATGAATAAACTGTTTTCTGATTTATATTTGTATAAGCTTTTCCCTAACTACTTAGGACAAATGTTTCTTAAGAGAAGAAAAATCAATACATTTACAAAAGAATATCCTAAGTAATGTAATGTTGAGTTTTTAAATCAGCAATAATTGCACCTCAGCTAAACCTCACTGGCTGTGATATTGCTACTGCACAAAGTTAGACAATGCTGAGTTCTTACATGTAAGCTATGTAACTTGGGCTAGTACCCATAAACAGGTGATAACTGTTAGCAAACTGGAATTTATGATCATATTTACACTTTTTTTTTTTGAGACAGGGCCTTACTCTGCAGTCCAGGCTGCACTATGTAGCCCAGGAGGCTTCAAACTCAGAACAATCCTCCTGCCTCAGTCTTTTCAATTCTGGGATGATAGGTGTGCACCACCATGCTCAGTTTATGTCGTTTTGAGGAACTGAGGTCGGGCATTATGCTCTAACCACCGTGCTACACTCCAGCCCCTATGTGGCTTTTTAATAGAAACTCAGTTAATCTTCAACCAATATTTTGAAATGACTGACAAGTCTTAAGCAACCAAAGCCTTACTAAAATAATATGTAATTATTCTTTGAAATCCAACTACAAATAAAAGCCTCCTTAATGATTAGCTGGGTATAGTGTTGCCTACAAATGCAGAAGGATTATGAGTTCAAGGTTAGCCTATGCTACATAGCAAGACCTAGTCCCAAAACCAAACAAATAAATATCTCTTAACAATACTAGCAATACACATTATCTCTGACCATTAACTTAGGTCATAATCTATGAGAAATACATTCTGAACACAATTTTGATAAAAGAAACAATTTAAGGGAAAATAGTTACTTTATTTTTGTTCTGTGGTGGTGGCGCTAGCACTGAGGATTGAGCCCACCGCATTCCAGTAGCTACAATCTTTGCTCACTTCTGATTTTAAGACAGGGTCCTGCTAAATTGCCCAGAGTGAGCTTGAATTTCCCACCCTCCTGCTTTAGCCTCCCAGGGTGCTAGGATTATAGAATGGCCACCCAGCCTAGTGTGAGCTGCTATATGTTAGTTATTTTAGTAAATCATTTATATCAATGATTTATTTTAATTCTAACAATAACAGAAATAAAAATATTTTAACAATGACTGAAATAAAAACATGTCAAATTCCAACACTGAGGAGGCAGGAAGACTGCTGAGAGATTAAGGCCAGCCTGGGCTACAGAGTGAGACCTTGTCTCAAAATAAATATTTTTTAAAACCATAGATTTTATATATATATATATATATATATATATACACACACACACACACACACACACACACATATATATGTTACACACATACACACATACATATATATGTATGTATGTACACACACATACATATATATGCATACATATATATGTGCATCTCCAAATTTCCTGAAGAACCTAAGGATTAGACAGGTTAATAGCAGAGCCACATTTTTTAACTCAGGTGAATGTATAGCCTTGAAAGCTGTACAATAAACCTCCAACAGGCCAGTTGTGGTGGTACTTATCTGTAATCCCAGCACACTGGGAGGTTGAGAAAGGACGATTGTAAATTTGAGCCTAGCCTGGGCAATTCTGTGGCTCATTGTGACTGTCTCAAAATTAAAAACAGACTAGGGATTCTCAGTTCAATTCCAAGTACCACCACCACCAAAAAAAAAAAAAAAAAAAAATCCAATTGTTTACCTGTTTATCAGAAGAATGCATTGCTATTTCAGATATTCAGATTCTGCTAGAGAAAACTGAGTCTATACCACATCACCCTGAAAGTACCTATGCAGAGCCTTGTTTATATTTGGACAGGAAAAAAAATCAGATATAGGACAATCTGCCAAAAATTTTACAATTTGGGGCTGGAGGAATAGCTCAGAAGTAAAAGTGCTTGCCTAGCAAGCACTAAGTACCTGAGTTCAAGTACCACATAAACTAGGCTTGGTGGTACACGCCTATAATCCTAACTAATACTTGGCAGGCTAAGGCAAGAGGATTTCTGTGAGTTCAAGGCCAGCCTGAACTCCATAGCGAGTTCAGAACCTGCCTATAATACAGTGAGACCCTGTCTCAAAAAAAAAAAAAAATTACACAATTTGCTGGACCAAGTAGCGCACCTTTCTTTAGTCTTGACATTCTTGGAAACTGAGACTGGAAGACTGCAAGTTCAAGCTTAGTTTGGGCAATTCAGTAACTCAGTGAGGCCTTGTCTCAAATCAAAAATAAACTGGGCCTAGTATAGCAGGTCTGTAATCCCAGCACTCCCTGAGACTAAGGCAAGAGGACTGCAGGGAATGTACCATAGAACAGTGGCGCTGGGCTCCAGCCTCAGCAGTGCTGAATCAATAAACAGATGAATCAAAAATGGGCTGGGGCCATAGCTTAGTGAATGTAAATGCCCTGGGCTCAATTCCCTGTACCACATATACACACAAAAGAAAAACTATTGGCTTTCTTTCCTTCTTTCTTTTTCTGTCAACAAAGTCTTGCTTTGTAGTCCAAACTGGTCCTGAACTCACTATGTAGCACCGGAAGACCTAGAACTCACAGCAATCACCCTCCCTCAGCCTCCGAAGTGCTGGGATTACAGGAGTGTGCCAACATGCCCAGCTAGTATGTGGTGACGGGGGAAAGCCCAGGGCCTCAAGCTTCCTATGCAAGTGCTTTATCCACTGATCTATGCCCCAGCCAAGTTGCATAATTTACCAACAACACGGTGGCTACTAAAAAAAAACCTTACCCAGCTCCTGGGCCCTTGTTTTTCCATGTACAGAGCATTTATAATTATTCTAATTTTAAAAGTAATACACAAAAGATAAAGTAATACATGCCAAATCTTTAAGGGGGAAAATCACTTCCACCTGGACCGCTGCTTTTCTTTATCTGTTAAGGGCACATATATCACCCCCATTGGAAGCTTCACTTTGACGGTGCCATCTTGTACCTTGTCACACAACTCCAACACTGGTTTCCACCCTCCGGGACCAGCTGGTATTATCAATCTTCCACCAGGATTTATCTGGTCTATGACTGCCTAGGGCACAGCAGGGGCTGCAGTTCCTCCATGGATAGCATAATCAGCTCCTTTCACCAGCATATCCCATTATTCCATCCCCCACAACCAGTTATACTCTCCCCTGAAGACAGAAGTGTGGGATCATCTTCCCTAACCTTATTTACTGAATCATTCACTAGTTCCTTAATGTAATCAATTATTATGACTTCTCCACTGTGTCCAACCATACAGACAAAACATGAAGTAAGGATTCTACTTCCAGATCCTTCATGCAATTGATCATATAGAAGTTCTAGTGCAAACAAATGCATGCATGTGTGGAGCACTGATCATTGCCTGAAGACCTATTGATTGCGGAGAATCCATATGGATTAGCTTGAGTTATTTCGAAAAGCAGAATTTACAGCTATAACAAAAAAGACCTATTTGGAAGGCTTACAAATCTGAGGATAGAGATAGTCCAAGATGGCGGCCTGCATAAGCGAGAGCTGGAGTGTTCAACAGCTGCTCAGACGTGGAGTAGAACTCCTGTTGGGGACTGCCGGACAGCCAGTGAGAGTCTGCTGCAGAACCTGGTTGTTCAAAGAACTATGAAGATGAAGATCAGCAACTGAAGATCAGCACGAGCAGACGGGCAAATTGAGACCAGGGAGAATCTGTGATGAAGATCAGCAGCCTGTAGCAAGTTGGCATCTACAGACAACTGCAAAGGCGAGAGCTTTCCCAAAGGAAGAAACAGTAACAATCTTTCTTCTTCCCTCCTTTTATATAGTTCCAGTTCTCAGTTGAGTCTCACACCACCGGGTGGGTGCTCTTCCCGCATTGGCTGGCCCACAAATCACTCACACTCTAATCCAGGCTGGTTCTCAATTCCCAATCTAGGCGTGGTTCCCAAACCCTAATCCAGGTGTGGTTCCTGATTGCCTCACGTTGACATAATTTCTCCAACATCACACCATATAAGGGTTACATTTTTCATAGTGAGAGCAGTATTCAGCCAGCATTACTTCAAATACTTTATCTGTCTTGATGACTCCATTTTTGTGGAGATTGTGTTTTAGCTCCAAGTGGCTGGTGCTGATGGATTTCCAGGCCATTGCTAAGCACACCTGGAGCATGTACAGAACCACCTTCTGTGCGGTGGTGATGCCCAGTAGCTTCCCCAAGAGTGGGACCACCTCCCACAGGGTCACGGCAGCTCTCCTCCCACTGCAGCCACGGCTGCCATCGCTGCACATTCCAGATCAGCTATTTCTTTTAACCTGGAAAACTCCTTGGTGTAGGCCTGGCATAGGTGGCCTCCTAAGATCTCCTTATGAAACTATTCCTGGTCACCTGTTTCCTATATTTTATGTTTTGCTTTTTTTATCAGCTGAGTTTTTAGATTTTGCTAAAGTATACCCCCCTATCGACACCTTCTACTAGCTCTCTCCTTCATCCTGTCAATTCTTCCAGATCATATAATAACTACACAGTCAGTTTATAACACACAAATTATGTCTTGGACTAGTAAGGTCCATATTCATCCTATGGATCCCATATTCCCATCAGGTCCTTTATTACACTTTCTGTATCACTTGGTAGAATTATATATTCTCAAAATTTCTCAAAAATGTTACCAAGCTTTCAAGTTTGAAAGATCTACTGTCTTACTGCCTGAGCAATAATTGGGTTGAATATAGATTTCTTTGGATATACTTTCTTTCCTTCAGGACTTTATATATTTGCTCCACTGGCTTCTAGCACTGAACTTCTTGAAGAATTCTAAAGTCAATCTCAGTCTTTCTCCCAATCATCAATTTGTTCTCTTTCCCTAAAGTTACTCAATTTTTGTAGCCTAAAAACATTACTAGATTGTCTAGTGATATAACTTCAATATAAAGTTTTCCTGGGTTATGTTGTGGTTAATCAGTCTATAGATTCAATTCAGAATTTGTTTCTAAATAATTTCCTTGAAAAGTACTGTGTATGTATGTGGTGGTGTTTATGAGGGAAAATAGGGTTTGGGTCCAGAATCTTCTCACTGAGCAACAACCCAAGGCCATTTTTAATTTTTGAGATGTGGTCTAACTAAATTGCTAAATTGCCAGTCTGGGCTTAAACTTACAGTCTTCCTGCCTCAGTCTTCCACAGTGTTGGAATTACAGGCCTATGGCATCAGACCTGACTTGAAAAATATCTTTAAATATTACATTCTGAGTTTCTGAGGTAATTCCTGTGGCTGGAGAAGACATGAGGTCTGGTTATTTGGTTCCAGCACTTTCCACGTGGCATGGCTCCCTAACGCCAATCCTCACTCCTGCTTCAAAGGAAGAAACTCAGACAGCCTTCTGTCCCCTGGCCAGTGGCATCGAAATCATCTGGCTCGCCCAAGGAAGAAAATGATCAATAAGAAGCTACTGAACATACTGATGAAGTACAAAATGAAAGACAGACTTAATAGACAAGCCAGTGAGGAGATACTGAAAGTAGAACAGAAATGTAACAAACTCCACCAACCATTGTTTCAGAAGACGTCAAATCCCAGACTTCTGGGTAACAACATTTGTTAACCATCCACAAGTGTCTGCACTGCTTGGGGAGGAAGAGAGGAAGTGCTGCATTACCTGACCAGAGTTGAAGTGACAGAATTTGAAGATATAAAATCAGGTTACAGAACATATTTTTATTTTGATGAAAATTCTTACTTTGAAAATAAAGTTTTCTCCAGAAGAATTTCATCTGAATGAGAGTCAAATGGAAATCTGGAAAGGATTTGATGAAACATTCAAGTCAAACGCAGAATAAAGCTAGTAGGAAGCAGCAGCATGAAGAGCCAGAGAACTTCTTTACCTGGTTTCATGACTATTCTGATGCTGGAGCAGATGAACTAGGAGAGGACATCAAAGATGGTATTTGGCCAAATCCATTGCAGTACTACTTGGTTCTTAACATAGATAATGAAGAATGTGATAATGATCATGATGAAGGAGGCAGAATGGAAGATATCGATGAAGAGGGAAATGAGGATGAAGGAGGATGAAAGAGAAGATGATTAACTGATTCCAACTCCCCCCCCCCTTTATTTTTTATTTTTAAAAATTTTCTCCTGGAAGCAAGTTGCAGTCTTCCCCATGCCTCCCCCCCCCCCCACCTTGTGTTCAGTTGCCCTGTTCTTGAGGTCTTTTTTCCTCAAACATCAGAGTTCTAGAATAGCTACTATCTTCAGTTTTAAATTCATTTTTACCCCTTCCCATCTCAGCAAACTGCCTGGAATCACCACCACAGTGCTCTGTGGGAAAAAAGAAAACCTGCTGCTCCCTTTGGATAGTGCTAGGCCCCTGTGTAGTAGTGCACAGATTCTAGCTTTTTACCTTTTTACTCTGTATACTGGACTCAGAGATTACACTGTGTCTATATGTGAATATGGACAGTTGGCATTTACCAACATGTGTATGTCTACCTTCTCTTATTTAAAAAGAAAAAGCTTAAAAAGTACTAGAAGGTCAGCAAAGGGTGGGTTTGAGATGTGTGGGTGGGTTAAGTGGGCATTTTGACAACATGACTTCTCCTTTGGCATGTTTATTTGTCAAGTTTAATAGACATCCTTGCAGTTTAAGATGACCTAAAATAAAATTCTCTACTAATGATGACGTGGGCCCTGCCACTTGATCGAGAATCAGCAGAACCTGTCGGATCTTATTTGAAATTGACATTGCCTATTATGATTTTCTTCATTTACTTTTAAAATTTTTTTGTTTTCACTAGAAAGGAAAGATGATGCTCAGTTTTAAACGTTAAAAGTGTGCAAGTTGCTTTGTTACAATAAAACTAAATGTGTACCCAAAAGACTTAATGCTTTTCTCTCAGAATAGATGTACTAAATAAGACCTTCCAAGTTTCACTTGTGTAATAACAACATTGTCAAACTTTGCCACCATAACTTCATATTTTTGATATGCACTTTGCAGGACAACCTCAGGGCTATATGAATTGAGTAAAGAGATTGATTCAGCATCTTAATGTCTCCACAACTGAAAAATATGGGTACAGTTTGACATTGTTTTCTCAGTGTATTCCTGTCATTTGAGATACCAGAAACTGATCTGATTTATGAGTTGTACCCTTGTATCTCTTTATTAGTCAATGACAATTATTCTATATCCACATTCCATATCTTTCCTTATTTATTTATTTAGAGATGGAGTCTCACTCTGTATCCAGGTTGGTACTGAACTCACTATGTAGCTAAGGCTGGCCTAAAACTCAGGGCAGTCCTGCAGCTTTCGCCTTCCAAGTTCTAGGATGACAGGTGTGCACCACCACACGAGATAATTTTTGTGTGGTGCTAGGATATGTGAGGCAAGCACTTCTATCACTGAGCTACACCCCCAGCCAAGGAAGTATTTTATTAAAACTTCCATTGGTTGTTTTTACTCAGGAGTTTTCTCAATTGCCATTTATTGTCTTTTTCATTTTGTGTTTTCAACTATTTTTACTGCAATTTCTTTACATAAATTTCTTGTGCTTCCTTTATAATAGTCATCTGTTGTTCCTTGACCAAGTATTAATAAGAGTTTCATGTAAGAAAATGACCAGATTCATGCTTCAGGCTTATAGAATTTTTTCTGGTTCACAAGAAGTTCATTAGGACCCAAAGTTGTACGAGTTATTTTGTTCTTAGCTTCTTTTATTTTTATTCATTTACTTATTTTGAGACAGGGTCTTGCTCTGTAGCCCAGGCTGGTCCTGAACTCACTATGGAGCCCAGACTGGCCTTGGACTCAGGGCAATCCTCCTGCCTCAGCCTCTCAAGTGCTGGAACTACAGGCATGGGCCACCATGCCCAGCTTATGGGGAATCAAACTTGGGTATTTAGGCGCTTTAACCACTGAGCCATTCCTCCAGCCACTTAGCTTCTTTTAGCCAACAAGTATTGGCAACTATAAAGCTATTCATAATATATGGTCTCCTTCCTCACAATGTCTTTTAAAAAAAAAAAAACTTCCAGATCCTCATTCACATCCATTCCTCATTCTTCTTCCTGCCAAATGAGCTAGTAAGTTCCTGCTGATAGCCCCTGAATAGTTCCAAAACTGTTGACTTCTGTCGCTCTTTACCACCTTGTATTTGTAGAGTATGTTTTGGTGGCTTTTGTTGAAATCAGTAGCTGCAGGCAACATGGCTCATCATTTCTTAATAAAAATTTGGCCTTTGTTCCCTTTGGCAATCCTAACTTGATTTTGTGATCTGGTGTTAGATATTTCTTACTCTCACTGAAGATGATAATGTTAATATATCACCCCCCCCCCCATTTTTCTGGTGATTTCTGAGAGAAGCAGGCCACTTGATTGTTGTTCTACTATTTAAGAAACAGCAGTCAACCCTTAAAGACATCTGTCTCTTTTCAGACAATGATAATTACTCTTCCTTGAACTCAGAGCAATACTGCTTCAGTCTCCTGAGTGCTGAGATTACAGGCATGCACCACCATGCCTGGCTTATGTAGTATGAGGGAACTGAACTCAGGGCCTTGAGAGCTTGCTAGTCAAGAACTCTTAATGTGATACATTCCTTTAGCTCCTCTCTCCATTTTTTGAGACAGGGCCAGGCTGCTCCTCCACTCAGTATAGAGCCCAGGGATAATTTCTTTTATTAAATAAAAAGAGATTACATTAAGCACCTTGTTTCTTAAGAACAACAATAAGATAAAATGATACATTCTTGAAGGAGCACATATTCACTGAGCTTAATAAAAATATATTCAACTATAAACCACAATAAATTAGAGAAAGAAAACCAAGCATGGCGATGTACACCTATAATCCCAGCAACCTGAGAGGTTGAATGAGAAGAATTCTAAATTCAAGCCCAATGTGAGCAAATTAGTGAGATCTTGTCTCAAACACTTTAAAATGTCTGGGAGTATAACTCAGCAAGAAAGAAAAGAAAAAAAGGAAAGGAAGGAAATGAGACCAGAAGTGAAAAGAAAATTTGATATGTAAGAAATCAGTTAATTTTTTTTCTTTTTTCATACCCAGTTCTTTTTTTTTTTCTGAGTCACTCTTATAAATTGCTTAGTTGTCCAACCTGGGCTCAAACTTTAAATCCTCCTGCCTCAGCCTCCCAGACTGCTAAGATTACAGAAAGCATCCAACACCCAGCAGGAATCAGTAATTCTAAATTGATTCTGTGCTAAGTAGCTTATGTTATGAACTGTATTAGCCATTTTGTTCTCAGATCCTTCTCTGAAACCTTTAATTGTACTGAATGAAATTCAGATATTTTGCTCAAGTACAAATTTATAATAACTGAATGATATTGAGAGGAATTATCAAATCAACAAAAATTTATGGAGTGTTTATAATTACATTTTCCTTCCTGCCCTCTGAATAATTCAAATAAGCTTAAGGACGATTAAAGCTAGGTAAAGTCTGTAGCACTTGTAAATTCCTTCCTTCTAGTCTTTACAACATATGTGCAAAACCAACTGCACTCATGAAAATTTAAATAAATCACTGAGAAAAGTTATGATTTATCTTCATTTTAATTTATCTTCATTTTAATCACACATGGTTTATAAAAATTTCAGTAAATGGTCTTTCAAATACTTGATTCCTATAAATTGTGAAAACATCATGTAAATTCTTAGAACAGTTTTTTTAAAAATTCCAATTTTGAAAGTAATGACATTTTGGGGCCTGGAGGTATAGATCAGTGGTTAGAATGCTTGCTTGGCAAGCGTAAGCCTCTAGGTTTGAGTCCACAGAACCACACAAAAATTAGCCAGGCATGGTGATGCATGCCTGTAATCTCAGCACTTGGGAGGCTGAGGCAAGGGGATTGCCATGAGTTCGAGACCAGCCTGAACTTTTGCCCCCCGCCCCCGAACAAAAGAATTAAGAAGGCTGGGACTGTAACACAGTGGTAAAGTACTTACCTAGAATGAATGAGTCTCTGGGTTCAATTCCCAGCACCAAATAGTAATAATAATAATGAGAATGATTGGTAATAATGTAATAAATACAAGAATTTCTTCCAAATAATAAATAGTCCTGGGGTTGGGATGTATCTTACGGTAGAGCACTTGCCAAGCACACTCAAGAGTCTGGGTTCAACCTCTAGCACTGCAGAAACAACACACACCTGCACACCCACAATCAAGCTAGGTGTGGTGGCACACACTTGTAATCTCAGCACTATGGAAGGCTGAGATAAAAATAAAAAATGAAAAGGGACTGCAGATGTAGTTCAGTGAGAAGGCTTTGGGTTCAATCCCCAGTATCCCTCCTACCACACTATAAAAGTCAAATAGTTTTGATAATTATGTAAAAATGGTTTGACTTTGAATAGCAAATTTTTCCATAGTAGTTAAGTATTTGTTTGCTTATTTGTGTATTTTACATGACTGGGTGGGTCCTGAACTCAGGAGCATTTTACCACTAAGTTATATCCCTATAGCTTTTTTATTTTATTTTATTTTTAATTGTGAGAAAGGATTTTGCTAAGTTACCCAGGCTGGCCCGGAACTTGTTATCCTCCTGCCTCAGCCTTTTGGGTAGCTAACATTACTGTTATGCTCCCCCACACCCAATTGTTTCCCTGTTTCTGATGGTATTTGCCAGACACAACCATTTTACTTTAAAAATAAAATTGTTAAGTGACAATTTTTATAATCATAAGTAGTAGGCATGGATTTATATATTTGATGCATATAAGTAGGCAGAAAAATAAATGTCACACATTAATACTAATATCTGACAATACTTCGCTTACTCTCTAGTAGCCTGGGATATAGAAGAGAAGTAGCTACTAATGTACACTGTGAATATATACTGAAGTAATAGAGAATGGAAGATACCAAACAAATCTTCTTCAGGTGGTCACACTGGAGGAAAATAAGATTCAAACTAGAAAAATGTTACCTCATGATATTTAGCTACTACAATTTACAATGAAAAATGTCACTGAATTGCAAATCCATTATACTATTAAACTAGTAGGTTTATTTTTACAGATTTGAGCATGCGTAAAGGAAAAGTTCCTGGAGATAACTGAAACTGCCTGAAAAATGTGTGTGTGTGTGTGTGTGTGTGTGTGTGTGTGCGTGTGTGTACACAATGGTTCCACTAAAAGATGTGTGTTCATCAGCATAGTCTTACAAAGTTATCATATTTAAAATTTATTTTTAGGCGCAACCATAGGCTCTTGTTTCTATAATATTAGAGTCATGTTAAAGTCAATGTAAGAAGCTGTGGGGAATAGCAATTTCAATTCCTTTAGCAAAGCAAACGCTACATCCTAGTTTAAAAATAAAAACTGAGTCCACACAAAATTTTACCTAATTAAAGAATGAATACCAGAGCTGCGGGCATAGCTCAGCGATTAGAATCCTTACCTAGAAAGCTCAAGACCCCAGGTTCAGTCCTCCAGCACATAAGCAGCGCATGGTGACACATGCATGTAAGCCTAGCACTTAGGAGGCTGAGGCAGAAGGACTATTGTGAGTCTGAGTCCAACCTGAGCTACCCAGTGAATTGAGGACCAGCTAAGACTACTGAGCAAGACACTGTCTCAAAAAGAGTAAGTGTCGGTGTTAGTATATGATGAGCTGATTTGAATGCCCTTACAATTTCATATTGAGGTCCTAAATCTCAGTACCTCAGAACGTGACTGTATTTGAAGATAGGGATTATAGGCATGTGCTACCACAACCCACTAACTTTCATTAATTTTAATGCCAGATTTAGCAGGAAACCAACTGCTATAGTTTAGAACTGAAATGTCCCCCAAGGGCTCATGTATCTGTATGCATGGAATATTTATGGAACCATGTACTGTTTGTTTATTTATTTATTTAGACAGAGTCTCACTCTGTGGTCCAGGCTGGTCCTGAACTCACTTCAGAGCCCAGGCTGGCCCTGGACTCACAGCAAGTCCTCCTGCCTCAGCCTCCCGAGTGCTGGGATTACAGGCGTGTGCCACCACACCCAGTTTATGTGGTGCTGGGAACTTAGTGTTTGCTAAGCAAGCACTTTAACCACTGAGCCATTCCTCCAGCCCCCCCATGTACTGTTTAGAGGTAGGGCCTCATCAGAAGGGGCAGAACCCTAGGGCTTGAACTGGAAGGAGTAATTACTGGGATATCACCTGCAAGGATGCATGCTAGCTCCGCCCTTCCTTACTCACTTGGTTTCCTGCCTTTCCTGCTGCAGCCAGCTCTTCATCTGCCTATGCTCCACCATCTGCTTCCACCAATGCCCACCACCCAAGAATAGACTGAAACCTTCTGAAACTGCGAGCTAAAATAAATCTTTCCTCCCTTAAGTTGTGGATGTCAGATATTCTGTTACAGCAATGAGAAATTAACTGAGACCCCAACACGAAAGTGGGAACTATACACAACAAAGTATTAACTAACCTAGGACACAAGAAAACACTTTTTATTTATACCATACTTCATCCACCTATGAAGTATGAAATTATACTTTCACCATTTCTGTCCAACATTTGTATTATGTGTTCTACACTTTGAACCACAGCTGTTTATTGTCAAACTATAAAACGATGCTTCAAAGTATAACCTTCAAGAATGATATACATAACAGACTTTTACAGATAGAAAAACATTATATAATGATAAACCAAGAATTATATGAATTTGAGATGATACTGTTTTAGTTATTAAGGCACCTGATATATCTATTTTGGGAAACAGACCAATGAAGAAGCCACAATTCAAACACTATACCAAAAGACTTCATTTTTTTAATCTTCACACAGGAAGCCAAGAGACTGAGAATGCAATTGAGCTAAATTTAAAAGTCAGCAAATATCTCTATAATATAAAAACAAATATGTTTGACAACAAATCTACTTATTACAAGTCCGTATGTTGTGGCAAATCTCAATCATGGTTAAAAAAAATAAAAACCCTAAACTGAGTTAAAAACACAAAATCTTAATCAACATCTTTTTAAGAGTTTTATATTTCAGGTTATAATAACTTGTTTTAAATACATTTTTGAATATTTGAATATATAATCAATTCCATTAGAAAAATTTTAAAAATTTTAGTTAATTCAAATGTAATAGGATTAGAAGAATAGCACAGTGGTTAGAGCACCTGCTCAGAAAGCACAAGTCCCTGGGTTCAATTCCCCAGCACTACATAAGCTGGGTGTGGTGGCACACGCCTATAAGTAAAGTACACAGGAGGCAGAGCCAGGAGGACTGCCATGAATTCAAGGTTGGCCTGAGCTTCATAGTGAGTTTAGGACCAGCCTGGACTACTGAGCAAGATTCTGTCCCAATACATACGTACATACAAACATATATACATATATACATTCATACATACACACACATATAAATAAAACACCTGAAGTTGTAGATACTGTTACCATATACGTGGTATTTTTAAAAACAAAACTATGAAAACCTTATGCTACTCTTCAATTAAATAAAAATGGAAAAATCAACATCAAAATAATCTGGTGGAAATGGTTGTGGCTTATACAGGTATTATTTGTTTTTATTTATTCTAGTGGTACTCTGGATAGAATCCAGAGCCTTCACAATGAACTACATTAGTTTTTGTTTGTTTTGTTTTTTTCCTGGTACTGCGAATCAAACCCAGGGCCTTCACACTAGGCTATATCCCCAGCTCATTTTTTATTCTTGATTTTGAGACAAGGTCTCACTAAGTGGCTAAATTGTCCAGGCTGGGCTCAAACTTGCAATCTCCTGCCTCAGCCTCCCAGAGCGCTGGGATGACAGGCCCGCACCACAAGGCCCAGCTCTTCTTCTAATTGTCTTCCTTAGAAACAACCGGTAAATCAATTCAAATACTTTTAAATTAACATAAACCACTTAAATAACATGAAAATCCCATGTGGAAGAAGGGAGATAAAGAATGTAGAGAAATTGATACTCTCATATAATACTGATAAGAATATAAACTAATAAAATAATTTTGGAGGGAATTTTTATATACCTACTATTTCATAAATACTGTCAACCCAACATTAGAAATTCATCCTTTTTATATGCCTGTAAAAGTATGATCAGACATATTTAAAGATACTCAACATAGAAAAATAAACAAAAACTATAAATGATCCAAATATCCTCAATAGGGCACTGGTTAAATATAAGAGAATACAATTCAGCCATTAAAAATAACATTAGCCAGGCATGGTGGTACATGCCTTTAATCCCAGCATTTGGGAATCTGAGTTGGGGCATTGCTACAAAGTCAGAGCCAGCATAGGCTCCATGAGTTCAGAGCCAAACTGTGCTACACAGAGAGACCCTGCTCAAAAAACAAAAAATAAAAATAAAGCAAACAAAAAAACCAAAGATGGTGGGTGATCCTAGCCTATAGCTATGCGTGGTGATATATATCTGTAGTCCCAGCTACCTGAGAGGCTAAACCATGAAGTTCACAGGTTTGACGACCTGAGCAACTTAATGAGACTCTACCTCTGAAACATTATTTTATTTTTGAGACAAGGTCTCACGCTGGCCCCAAACTCATGGCAATCCTCCTTCCTCAACCTCCCAAGTGCTGGGATTACAAATGTGCCATCATGGCCAGCTTTTATGTGGTGCTGGGGAAGTAAACTCAGGGACTTGAGCTTTCTAGACAAGCACGTCAACCTCTGCTCTATTCCTCCAGTCCCTATTTTATTTTTATCTTTGATTTTTTTTTTAGCAGTACTAAAAACTGAACACAGGGCCTTTGCCCTGAACCCCTTTTTAATCTTTTAAGATAGGGTCTCACTAAATTACCCAGGTAGGGTTCAAACTTGCAATCCTCATGCCTGAGCCTCCTGAGTTCTGGAATT
Source organism: Ctenodactylus gundi (assembly GCA_004027205.1). NCBI lineage: Eukaryota > Metazoa > Chordata > Mammalia > Rodentia > Ctenodactylidae > Ctenodactylus > Ctenodactylus gundi. The sequence continues at coordinate 463,724 of PVKB01000792.1, forward strand.
AAAGCTATGTGCCGCAACTCCTAGCTCAAAAAAAAAAAAAAAAAAAAAAAAAAAAAAAAAAAAAAAAAAAAAAAAAAAAAAAAAAAAAATTAAGTATGGGGTTAAGGTGTAATCTCGGCACTCTGGCAGGCTGAGGCAGGAGGATCCCAAGTTTGAGCCTCGCTTAGGCAAACTAGTAACTTGGTAAGACTTTGTCTCAAAATTGAAAAATAAAAAATAGGCTGGAAATGTAGCTCAGTGCAAAGGCCCATGGATCAATCTCCAGTGCCACAAAAAATAAATAATAGAAATAAAATAAGCAAATAAAAATTTAAAAATAGCTGGCATTTTAGCTCCGTGGTAGAGAATTTGCCTAATATGTGCATAGCTGGGTTTAATCTTCAGTATGACAATAATAATAATAATGTAATATACTCTGCTACAGATGTTCTATTAATAAGAAATAAAAAACACCATTAGCATCTGAAAAAGGAAGTTAAATGATGACATAGATACATACTTCTAAAAAAGTTGTTATCAATTACTTCTGGATACTAGACTCCAAAAAAACTGGGGAGGCTATAATTTTCATTTTTCTGTACCACTTGAATTTTTAAACATGGCATGGTATTACCTTCATAAAATAAGTGAATGATATAACCAGGAAGCCTGACAGTTTCTACCTATGAGCTATTTAGAGGTCTTACACAATGACTAGGTAAACATAATGACTAGATTGAATCACCTTTAAGAACCAATCCAAACGCACCCTGTAGTACAGTCATCATAAAAAGCCAGCACCTTCCAAGTAATCCCTTATACTATAGCCCCTCATCTCTAATAAGGTCTGTACATCCCTTAAACTGTTCTAGACTTTTGTCCCTTCCCTCATCAACCTCATCACTAAGCTATCTGGAACTCCAGGTCAGTCATCAGCAAATCTGCCAACTTGAGCTCCTTTGAGCATTGTAGTCCTTTTAGCTTTTTACTGGTGCTTAATTCCCTTGAAGATACCATTTTTTTTTTTTTTTGGAGCCCTCTCATGTAGTGCCAGATCACCCAGTCCTAAAATAGGTTAGGCCTCTTCCTTGCACTTCATTGCCACTTACAGACAAGTGAGCCGACTGCCTTTCTCCTTTAAGAGCCCTTTAAAACTCATGCTATTTTTCTAAATCATTCATAAATTTAGAGTCTTCAGTAAAACTAAACACATACACACAAAGCTTCATTCCTTGAATGTTTTAACACCTACCTAACCATCACTTCCTCCATTGAAATTCGTACATAGTTTTGGTTCTATCAGTATCTATCTACAAAGATGGCCCATTGAACACACAGATACCTCAGTTTCCAGGCCTTCTCATTTCCAATAATCCAGTCCTTCACCTCAACTTTGCCTTCCCATCCTATGGTCATCTCTTAGACAATGACATCACTAATAATTAAGCCACCTTCAACATTTCAAGAATTCTATTCTCCTCCACTCTAATTTTCTAGCCCACTTCCTCTAGTACATGGACTTCAAAATTTCTACCACCTCAAGAACCTTCAATCCATTTGTCTTAACAATTTTCACTATTATAAGCAGGAATTTGTATTAATTGTCAAATCTCTTATCCTTTTATCCTCCACCAAACGCACTTCAGAAAATATTAAATTCAACTCTCTCCTCAATCAGCACACACAGTTGAAAGTAACCAAAGTGAAATTCAACCATAATGACTTATTTTCTTTAACTCCTCACTAGAAACTTTGAGATATGAAGAAAAGACAGTGAAAGGAAAAAAACAACTACTGATTTCAAAGGAGCTGTAACTAGAGTTTCTTGCGGGGGAGGGGGGTCCTCTAGGCATAGGAGCACGTCATTGGCAAATAAGTATAGTTTGACTTCTTCCTTTCCGGTGAGTATTCCCTTTATTCCATTCTCTTCTCTGATTGCTCTAGCTAAGGTATACAGCACTATGTTCAACAGAAGTGATGAGACTGGACACCCTTGTCTTGTTCCTGATTTGAGAAGAAATGTTTTGCTTTTCTCCATTTAGAATGTTCTCCATGTTGGTGGTAGGATTATCATAAAATGCTTTTATCTGCTTGAGGTAAGATCATTCTGTACCTATTTTCATTAATTTTGGTCAGAAAAGGATGCTGTATTTTGTCAAAAGCTTTTTCTGCATTTATTTAGATGATGTGATTTTTGTCCCTACTTTTATTAATGTGGTGTATTACATTCATTGACTTAAGTATGTTGAATCATCCTTGTATCCCTGGGATAAGGCCAACTTGGTCACGGTAGATGATATTTTTAATAATTTTTAATAATTTATTGCATTCTGTTTGCAAGGATTTTGTTAAAGATTTTTAAATTTATATTCATCAAGGAAATTGGCCTATAGTTTTCTTTGTTGTGTTTGTTTTGTTTTCGAAACAAGGCCTCACTTAGAAGTCCAGACTGGTCCTAAACTCACTGTGTAGCCCAGGCTGGTCTCAAACACACAATAATCCTCCTGCCTCCCAACTACTGAGATTAAGTCTGGGGCTAAGGTACCCAGACTTATGGGATGTGCCCAGCTTATGGAATGATGAGGAATCAAACACAGAGCTTTGTGCTTGCTAGGCAGCCACTCTAACCAGTGTGCTACTCCCCTAGATCTCTTTGTTGGGTCTTTATCTGGTTTGAAATTAAGGTGATGCTAGCTTCCAGGAAGGAGCTAGGCAGCATTCCTTCTCCTTCAAATTCCAGGAAAAATTTGAGAAACAGTGGCACTAAATCTTCCCCGAAGTTTTGATAAAATTCTGCAGTGCGTCCATCAGATCCTGAGCTTTTCTTTGTTGATAGAGCCTTTATTACCGTCTCAATTTCATCACTGGTTATTGATGTATTCAGGATTTTTGTATCTTCTTGGTTCGATTTTGGTATCTTATATGTGTCTAAGATTTTATCAATTTCTTCTGGGTTCTTGAATTTACTGGAATATAAATTTTCAAAATAGTTTTTTATAATCTCTGGATTTCAACAGTGTCTCTTGTGATTTCATCCATTTCACTCTTATGATCTGAAAATTTGCAGGGAATTCTTTTGTATTTATTCCAGCAGGCTTTATGGACAAAGGTATGGTCTATTTCAAAAATCCCATGTGCTGTGAAGTAAAAGGTGTACTTTGTTAATATTGGATAGAAACTGTATACATCTGTTAAGTTCTTTTGTTATGTGGTGTAATTTAGTTCTGATGTTCCTTTGTTGATTTTTTTTGTCTGGCTGACCCCTTGAATTGTGAGAGTGGGGTGTTAAAGTTCCCTATTAGATTGTATGGGGGTCTATTTGACCTTTCATGTCCAATAGCTTATGTTTTATATAACTGGGTGCACTAACATTTGGTGCATAAACAGTTCTTGTTGGATTGTTCCTTTTACCAGTATACAGTATCCATCTTTGTCTCTCCTGATGTGTGTGTGTTTGAAATCTGATGTGTCTGAGAATAGTACAGCTGCTTCTGGTTGTTATAGAGTTGTTATAGAGTTCCAGTAGCATGGAGTATTAGTCTATGTTTTTCTTTCTGGGTGAAGGGCGTCTTTTGCAGACAACAAATGGTTGGGGATTGTTTTTGATTCAATCTGTTTTAAATGGCAAGTTAAGATTTTTACTGAATCCTGCCATTGCTTGTTTTTCCAGTGGGTTTTTTGTTGTTTTGTTTTGTTACACTTTCCCTTTGAAAGTTCCCTCACCTCTGAGTCCTTCAGTGCTGCTCCTCTGTCTCTCTTTGATTGCTTCAAGTATTTTTCTCAATGCTGGGTTAGTGGTTGCAAATTTCTTTTGGATTTTTTATGAAAAAAATGTTACTTCTTCTTATGGTTTGGATCTGGAATGTCCCCCAAAAGTTTCATGCAATTGGATGTTATGGATTATTTATGGAACCACATGCTATTAGAAGATTGGGGCCTGATCTGGAGGGGTAGATTACAGGCATGTGGATTTGATTACAGGAGTGTAGTGAGGGATTACTACACCTTCTACAACTGGAAGGGGTGGAAAAGTGAGGCTGGACCTAGAAGGGACTTGACCTAAAAGTATATATATGCTTCTGCTTTCCTCTGGGTGGAGACTGTACTTGATGGGACTTGGCTTCCTGTTTGAAATGTTGTGAGGAGCTGCTTCCACCTCTGCCTCTGCCATGTACTTCCTTTGTTGCCAGTCACTTTTGAGAGGACTGTGACCTTCTGAAATTGTGAGCTAAAATAAATCTTTCCTCCCTTAAATTTGTGGATGTCAGTTATTGAGTCACAGCTACGAAAAAGTAAATCAGACACTTCTTCTATTTTCAGGGATATTTTTGCTAGACACACAAACTGGATCGACATCTTTTAAAGTTTGAAAGAAAGCTGGGTGTGGTGGTCCATGCCAATATCCCAGCACTCTGGAGGCTGAGGCAGGAGGACTGCCATTGGTTTGAGGCCAGCCTGGGCTATATAAAGAGTTCAAGACTAGCTTGAACAGAGAGACCTTCTTTCAAAAAAATATTTTTAAATAAATAAAGCTTTTAAGATTTCATCCCAGGCTTTCCCAGCCTTTAAGATTTGCCTCAATAACTGCAGTTACTCATATGGGATAGCCTCAGTACAATAATGTCTGTTTTTCTCTTATTACTTTTAATGTTCTCACTATGTGTTGAATTTCTGAGATCTACGTGTCATAGCAAATTTCTTTTCCGGTGGGGGTTATTTGGACTTTAATATGCTCCTTGTACCTAGATAGTAATTTCTTCTTCTAGATTCAGGAAATTTTCTGCCATGATTTCATTGGATATGTTCTTTATACCTTTTGCACTTTCTTCTCTTTCCTCACACCCATAATTCTGAGGTTGGCTCTCTTTGAGTTATCCACAAGCTGCTGTATCCAGCTACCTTGCTCATTTGTTATTTTGGAATATCTGAATGCAGCATTCAGTTTGTCAACTTTGTCATTAAAGTCTGAAATTCTGTTCTTATAATATTTGAACCAGCTTCTCCTGCTTTTAAATGAATTTTTCACATCCTGAATTTCAACTAAATTTTTCAGATAGTCTACTTCTCCACCAAAATCTTCTTGATATCTTGCATTCTATTATTTAACTGAGCCAGCTTTTTATATGTGTCTTCTATAAACTCAGTACACTTTTTGTCCATTAAAACCATTACTTGTTTAGTAAATTCCTCTTTAAGCCTGATAATCCTTTCCTGCATTTGTTTAAGTATGTCTTGAATTAACTGACTGTTTAGTCCATTTGTTTTTTTCTTCCTTTCCCATAAGTTCTACTATTTCAGGTCCCAGGATTACTTTCTGGGGAGCCAGGCATTTCTACATGTTTACTGTTCCCTTGTCTTCCCATGACTGTATTGATGACCGACTTTACTATAATGGCTGAGCTGTTTCTCTGAGTGTGTATGAGGATGTGTATAGTGTGAGGGGGAGGCAAAAGCCCAGCCAATTTTGTACTGCAAGTAGGCCATGATGGGAACCTCCATATCCAATGGCCTCCAAGGTGTCTTGTTCACTCCCAAACGTATCAGCAAAGCTCTCCCATTTGTCCTGACTTTCCTACCTTGAGTACACGGCTTCTGGCCTTCTGCAGTCTACACTCACTTGAGTCCAAATTGTTCAGGAGGTTGGTGGCCTCTCTCCCTGCTCTGAAACTGTTTCTTGTGTCATTCCCTTCTTAGGCACTGGTTAATAGTTTCTCCAAATTCTGTGTGTAGCTCCTCTGTGATTTCTTTTCATCAAAACAATTTAGACTTGGGCTCTTTTCAAAATGGTTCCTGCCTATATCACTTCCTTGTATGGCTGCTGAAACCCTCTTCTTCTAAGCTGGTTTGGTGAACTTCAAGGAGGCTTTTTCAAGGGCAAGTGCATATTGTATTTGCAGTATTCACTACCCACATGCTCATTTCTGGAAGTCAGGTGTGCTGGCTGCTGTTAATTCCCATGGCTCCTGGTTCTGGGCTTACTTTAGTCTGTGGCTGCTAGCTGTTCCTGGCCCTTCCCAGGTAGCCTGGGTGGCTTCCTCATCTAGTGTGTCCTTCAGCCTCTTACTCATTTTTGCAGTTTCCAAACTTTTGTGGCCTCCTTTAAAATTCTGGTTCTCTTCTCCTTCTCTAAGCTAAGTTGAACAGGTAGGTTTTTTTAACTGTATCTCAACTTTTTGGATGAGCCCATGAGGAACTCTTGGGGTTTTGTTTTGTTGTGTAGTACTACGAATTGGGCCTTGAGCCTGTACACTGAGCTACATTCCCAGCCAATCTTTGATTTTTGAATTTGAGACAGGATCTCACTAAGTTGCTGAATTGCTCATGCTGGGCTCAGGCTTGCACTATTCCTGTGCCAGGCTCTTAGAGTGCTAAGATTACAGGCTTGTGCCACTGGGCACAACTTATGTTTGTTCTTAATCATCTTTCTCCTTTCCCTTTTCTCATTTGCATTAAAAATATAGAAATAAGGGGCTAGAGGTATAGCTCAGTGGTTAAAGTGCTTGCCTAGCAAGCACAAGGCCCTGGGTTCAATTTCCCAGCACTACAAAAGTTGGGCATGGTGGCATGTGCCTGTAATACCAGCACTCAGGAGGCTGAGGCAAAAAGATTGTGTGAGTTCCAATGCCAGCCTGGGCTACATAGAGAGTTCAGGACCAGCCTGGACTACAGAGTGAGGCTCTGTCTCAGGTAGATGGACAGATAAATAGATAGATAGATAGATAGATAGATAGATAGATAGATGATAAATAGATAAAGAAATAATTAGAATTCACATGAGCTCCCAGTATCAATTCTACTAAATTATGTATATCTGTACCTATATACTCTTCCTGTTGCAATGATAAAACTGTTCATGATTCCATCTCTTGTACTTATCCACTGGATTCTATCCTATCTCCCAACTAAGAATATAATTTCTGCATCTCTCTTAGAATATTAATTTCCCCTCCTACTAAGCATTCCCATCAGTATATAGTGTTTCCAATGTTAAAATACAGGTTTCTTCACAAACATCTTACCTTACCAGTCAATGCACTATTTCTCTACAACTTGTTTTATTTTGAAGATAAGGTCTCACTTTGTAGCCCAACTTGGCCTCAAACTCATGATTCTCCTGCTGCAGTCACCCAAGTGCTGCAATTATAGGTGTGTGCTATTGTGCCTACTTTTATTTACTTATTTTAGAGATAGAACCTAAACTGCTAATGCTGTCCTCTAACTTTCAATCCTTTTGCCTTAGTCTCATAGGTACTGAGATCACAGGTGTGGCTCTCTACTGCCATTTACAACCAAACTTGAAAGAGCAATCAGTACTTATTATATCCACTTTCTCTATTCCACTCACCTTTTATTGTGGTTTGCTTTATCCTGGTACTGGGGATTAAACCCAGTGCCTTCGCACTAAGCTACACGCCCAGTTCAAATTTATTTTTGAATGTGAAATACAGTTTTGCTAATTTTTCCAGGATAAGCTTGAACTTTTAATCTTCCTGCCTCCGCCTCCCAGAGTAAAGGCATCACAGGCCTATGCCACCAGACGTAGCTTTCCCTTGTCTCTTAAACTCATTCCCTTCGGGCTCCAGTTTCCATTGTTTCTCTGAAATTGATCACAATGTATTCCACGTGGCCAAATCCAACTAAATTCTCATCTTCAGTTTATTTGACTATGAGAAGTATGTGACAGAGGTGATTATGTTTCTCCATCTTGAAACTTTGTTTCACTTGTAGGTCACTGATTCTTTTTTTTCTCATTGTATGTCATTAAGTATTCTTTTAGTCTCCTTTGCTGGTTTCTCATTTTCTTCCTTACTGTAACTGGCATGACAAAAATGAAACTTCAGAAGTTCCAAAGTTTTCCCTTTAGAGACATGTGACTTCTCGAAAATTCCTTAGGCCTTAGGCAAAAATGCTACCCGCCTCTTCCTCAGTCCAGGTGAATGGACAGAATATGTAGGTACTGGCACCAAGCAGTTGCTTCTCCAAACTTTCTCATACTGGGAGCATAAGTACCACCTCTTCTCCACCTAGATAAGCAAAGAGAAGAGGCAGATGCTGGTCCCAGGAGGTTTAGGCCCAAGAGTGAGGCAAGTTTTGAGTTACTTATTATCTCACTGAATTCCCTTTCTTCTCTATTTCTTACTGGACATCTGCACATGTGGATATGGTAATTTGAGGCAAATGAGGTCCCTCCACCTACCCTAGCTCATTTTGAATAAAATCTTTTTCCTTCTCATCAAAATAAATGGTCCCCTTTGTCTTGATCAGTAGTGAGCAAAAAGACCTGGACATACGGACCTGATTGGCCACTGGCATGACCTCTAAAGATGGTCATACCTACGATTCCTTGACCTCTTATCTATCTATTCCCATTTCATAGATTTAGTCACATGCCATTATCTATGTGTTGTGACTTTCAACTGTATGCTTCTGGTCCAGATCTTTCACTTACAAACATAGCTCTTAACTCAAGTACATACACTTAGATATCTATTGTGCATTTCAATTTTTAAAATACCTCAAAGTGACCTCCTAATTCCCAGGCTTTTTGCCAAATCTATTCCTCCTATAAACTTCCTTATTTTAATTATACCATTTTTCCATTTGCTCAGGCCCAAAACCCTATGGTCCTTTTATATACTTTTCTTATCTCATATTCCAATCCAATACATCAATAAAAATTTTTGGATCTACCTTCAAGAATCTTGATACACAGAAGGTATAAAATGGATCTTTCAAAACAAGGATTTTGTTATATAATAAAAATATATAACAATTTCTCCATGTGTTCTCATGCTGAGAGATACACAACCAACCCATTCTCACTCCAGCTCAGATAAATGGACAGGAAGTGATACCTATGCCAGAGAAATACTGCATCCATCTGAAAGGATCCTGCAGATGCTGGCCCTAGGAGGCAGGGGTCCAGTTTGTAATTTTTAGAATGGTTTCTCAGTGCTATGACATGGAAATTTAAGTTTGAATTTAAAAGGAAAGATATGCCTTAAGGCTTACTGCTTTTAGAAGATAATGGGTAAGAAGAATCATTGTGGGTAAAGGAAGAAAGAAAATCATGAGAGCAATATGGCAGCTAAGAACATGTAGTAAACCCAGAAGAACAGAAATTGGTGGGCATAAAGAGTTGATATAAGGAAATAGTTATTGAACTTGAAATGGTCTTGAGCAGTTAGTATTTAGTTTTCACCTGTTCATTCAATAAGTACTTGTTGAGCGTATTCTTTGCCTTCTCTGTGCTTCTTGGTTAATGAGGTTTTAATAAGTGGTACTGGCATGACTTGCTTGATTTTAAACTTAAAATTTTGATATAATTTTAGATTTATAACAGGCTGAAAAGATATTACAAAAATTTCTGTATGTCATTCTTTCATGTTCTGCAATTGTTAACATCTTACAAGATCATAGTACATTACAGTCTTTGTTGGAAAAGGAAAAGGTTTATTCAAAGTCAGGTCCAAGAGAGATGGAGGGGCCTTTTACTGCCTCAAATCACTATCTCTCCTTACTCAGGTGTGCAAGGGCTTTTATTGCAAGGAAGAGAGGGGAGGAAAGCTATGAAATGATAATAGATGCGGAACATTCTTCACTGTTTCTTACCTTCTCCTCCCACCATTCTTGGCTCCTCCCTTCCCTTGTGAAAACAAAACTGGACCCATTTATGGATTTGAAGATATCAACATCCCAGTTTTCTTAGTTTAAAATTCATGCTTCTCAAGTGTAACTCATAAAAATATCTTCTTACCTGAATTTTATCTAGATTTAGATTTGGAAATTCATGCAAACACCATAGCTACATCTATATCTATAAATGTATCTGAATAAACAATGCTTCTTTACTATTCAGTTTTTTAGACACCTACATTTGAAAAGTACATACTGCCCCCAGTAAAGCCCTGAGTAAAGATCACAAATTAAAAACTGGAATACGATAACACCCACGTAGCCTTTTATGAAAACTGATTTACTTCTTGGCACAAATTCCAGTAATCCAAGTAATCTCTAATGGATAAGGAATATTCCTTAAGGAATTCTACTGGTTAAATAGTTCAGGTTTTGAAAAAATTATTTTTAAATATGCCTTAAATATACACCAAACCTCCAATACAGTTGGCAGCTTCAGATATGCTTAATTACCCTCTATTCTTTAGCCATCCAGAGAAGTCAATCCAGTAACTAACACAGTACTCATTATCTGCTGTGAGCACAGCCAAGTGGATTCCCCACTGTTAAATTCAGAAAAATAAACAAGAAGAAAAGAAAAAGAAAAAAATAGGAATGAGAATAGAGGAAGTAACAAAATACAGCAAATGGGGATGAAATGATCACTAGCCTGACTACTGTAACAGAGAAGGATGAGAAACTATTTTCAGCAATTCTATATATCTAGGAAAATACTTTCTTTTGCAGAACTAAAGCAAAATTTAAACTAAGAATACAGTAATTTACTATAATTTTTTTTTAGACAAGGTCCTCCTCTGTAGTCCAGGCTGGTCCTGAACTCACTATGTAGCACACGCTGCTCTGGAACTCAGCAGCAACATTCCTGCCTCAGCCTCCTGAGTGCTGGCGGTTACAGCATGCGCTACCACACTCAGTTTATATGGTGCTGAGGAATTGAACTTAGGGCCTTAACAATAGCAGAACATGAAAGAATGACATACAGAAATTTTTTGTAATATCTTTTCAGCCTGTTATAAATCTAAAATTATAACAAAATTTTAAGTTTAAAATCAAGCAAGTCATGTCAGTACCACTTATTAAAACCTCAGTAACCAAGAAGCACAGAGAAGGCAAAGAATACGCTCAACAAGTACTTATTGAATGAACAGGTGAAAACTACATACTAACTGCTCAAGACCATTTCAAGTTCAATGACTATTTCCTTATATCAACTCTTTATGCCCACCAATTTCTGTTCTTCTTCTGGGTTTACTACATGTTCTTAGCTGCCATATTGCTCTTACGATTTTCTTTCTTCCATTACCCACAATGATTCTTCTTACCCATTATCTTCTAAAAGCAGTAAACCTTAAGGCTAGGTTGGCTAGGCAGGTACTCTAACTGCTGTGTTATCCCTCCAGCCTCTACAATTTTCTTTAAATGTGTTTCCATAAGGAGCTGGGGAATAGAACTACATTTTATTTATTTATTTATTTATTTAGAGACAGGGTCTTGCTCTGTGGTCCAAGCAGATCTTGAACTCACTATGGACCCAGGCTGGCCTTGAACTCAAGGCAATCCTCCTGCCTCAGCCTCCTGAGTACTAGAATTACAGGCATGTGCCATCATGCCCAGTTTGTGAGATGCTGAGGAACTGAACTCAGGTACTTAGCACTTGACTTAGCGCTTGCTAGGCAAGCACTTTAACTACTGAGCCATTCCTCAACTAAAATTATATTTTAAATTAACACTGATAACCAAGCCAGTAAATGAAAAATGAAAATGATTTGTGAGAAAATGTTTTTAAAGTGGAAGAACAGCAGAAACTATTGTATTATTCTCATAACAAGGAACAGTTAACAGTATTTAATAGGGTTCACAATCGTTTACTTTCCAGGGAGGGTAGGGTAGGGGGAGGGACAAAAAGAGAGTGTGAAAGCCCTTGTCACCTTGACATGATACGTATGTGCTCAAAATGCTCAACTCCATTGTAAACCTTAAATTTCACACGAATACATATCAATAAAATGGGGGGAAAATAAAAATAAAAAATCACTCATGTGGAACCTGACCTTCCTAAGTGCATAATTTCTTTGCCCTAAACTGAATGAAAAGTCACAGAAACCAAAAACTTGAAGAAAGAATGGGATTCTGGTAGGTTACATATGACATCTGATTTCTGACAGCAAGACAGAAAAACTGTACATGTATAAACTCAGAGGGCGGAAATTCACCAGTGTTAACCAACTGAACAAAAATCTGTTAATGATCACATGTATTAAGATGTAAATAAAATTAATTGGGAATATGAAAAAATTGTTTACTTTCCAGCTATAGCTTTCCTTCTAAATTCATCATAAAATTGGTTCCAAGCTACTCAAGTTAAATCAAGAGTCGTAGCATCAAGATGCATAAACCTGATTGTAGAGGACTACTATCAATTTCAAAATGGGTTTTGGAAAGATACCTCCATAATAGAAATGCTGAATTACAGCCTTGACCACAGCAACACATCTGGGCACTGTGTTAGGAAAAACTGCCACAGAAGTTAGAAGAATGGAAGACACAGTGATATGGACAGACAGACATTTTAAACTTAAAAGTCAAATTTTCCAGAGGATGCTTCAGATGAAGAGGTGCTCTCTTCCTCCCCTATCACAAATCCCCCCAAAAGAAATCTCAATACCTGGTGTCTGCATGTGCAGGGCCTATAGGACCAAAAGCATCCTAACAACTTCCTCTTCCTAAAAAGAATGACCTTAAGGAGTTGTCTTAGTTACTTTTTCGTTGCTGTGACTCAATACCCGACACCCACAAATTTAGGAAAGGTTTATTTTAGCTCACAGTTTCATATGGTCATAATCCATTCAGGGGTGGCCGGCAGCAATCAAAGTACAGGACAGAGGCAGAGGTGGAGGCAGCTTCTCAGGACATCACAAACAGGAAGGCAAGCTGAGACCAGCTGAAACTAGTCCTAGTCCTCCAGGAAGGCAGGTGCAGCTTATATATTCTTTCAGGTCTCTGGCCAGTAATTAGTCCCTCCTGCATCCAGGTGTGGCCACTACACACTGTTAATCCTAACTCACACGCCTTTAGTCTTAACTGTAATCCACCCATCCAGACTAGACCCCAATCCACCAACATCACATGGTTCCATAGACAATCCATAACATCAAAATACATGAGACTTTTGGGGGACACTCCAGATCCTAACCACAACAAGAGTGTTATAGTTTGCATCTAGAATGTCCTCCAAAAGCATAATGTACTTAGGAGGTTGCGGGTTATGTATGGATTCCATATGCTGTGAGAAGGTGAGGTCTGGTCAGCAGGTGCAGATTATGGGCATGTCATAGATCACAGGTGTGTGGTCTGGGAGGGTACAGACTCTTGCTCTTGCTTATTTTGGATGCCCCAGCTCCTTAATTTGTCACTTGGCTTCCTGTCCTGCCATGCCATGAACAGCTTCCCTACTACTGCTGACTGCCCATGAATGGAGTGAGACCTTCTAAAACTGTGAACTGAAATAACCTTTCCTCAAATTGTGGATCGTAAGCACTATGTCCCAGCAACGAAAAAGTATTGGGGGGTGGGGCAACAAAAAAAGGGAGTAAATCCCAGGTGAAAAGATGTACAAATATTGGTAATTAGAGTCCTCACCAAGGGTTCTGACAGCCTATCCCTATCCAGCAATAGACTATGAATGTCTCATTTAACAATTTTTTTTTGTAAACTTGAATTAAAAGCCTCTATGATTCTCCCTCCTCCTGGACCTTTATATGAAAGGTACTTGTACACAGAGGCAATTCGGAGACACAGGCAATTTTGGAGAACTATACTCACCATCTCTCCTCAAGATAGCTTTGAATAAACCCTTTTCCTATTTACCATAATAAATAGCCTCCCTTTGATTTGGTCACTGAAGTGAGTAGGTAAACCTGGAAAATGGCCTTTGAAAAACCAGGAACAGTAGGAGAATGTATAATGTATTAAACAATGCTTGCCAGGCATGGTATCTTCTAATCTTGACACTCTAGAAGGCTGCAATAGGAGGATCACAGAGTCCAGCCTTATCTGGACAACTTACCAAATAGGAAATGAAAAAGGGAAGGGGCCAGGCTTCAATTCCTCAGTACCACACAAAACCAAATAACTAAATAACTATGGCTTCCAGTCAAGATGGCGGCTGAATAACAGCACTGCACAATGGCTCCTCATGGACCCATTTCAGAAGTTGAGAATATAATTAAAAACCACCTGCTTAATGTAGCTAGGACAAAGGGGAGCACCCCAAAAATTTAAAGGAGGCCACAGGAAGGAGAGAAACCCCCAAAACACATCAAAAGCAGAGGTAAACAGTAACTGAAAAAGCAGACTCAGGCTGACTAGTTTACAGCTGGGAGCTGAAGGCATCTACAGGCAGAGGACAGGCTGCCCGGAACCTGTGACCAAGTTAAGTGTGGATCCTGGAGAAGTGGAAACTGACAACAGCTGGTAGCCCCAGCCTCAAAATAAATGAGCCTGCAGGTGGGTCTTACTACAAATGCAATGCAAGATGACCCTAGAAAAGGTCTCCTGGAGTCGAGATCAGAAGCAGTTCTTGGCAGCCATAACAGGCAATGACATAAACAGGAGCCATTAAAAAAAAAAAAAAAAAAAGAGCCTGAGACTGAATGGATTACATAAAAGAAAGCTCAGAAGAGTATATCAGGGCTTTTGGGGTCACTCTTAAACAGTGCCTAGGAAGAAACTGGCACAAGAGAAAATTGCAGAGAGGAGAGAAAGGCTGCCAATCCCCTAAATGGCTTGGGTGTAGTGAGGACACCTCAGAGGGTAGACAGCCCCACCCTCGGGAAAGGGAAACCAGGATAGGCAGGAGAGCTTTGCTAACGGGGATGAGGGTGAACAAGATACCTCAGAAGCCCTCAGAGACCATCAGACTGTTAGGTCCTCCCTCACTGCCTAGTCCTAACACAGATCTCAGAGGAATTTCGGCTCTCCCACACACCCTCATAGCCATTCTAAGAAAACTCTCAGGTAGGACTCTGACGTGAAATCCCTAAACAACAGAAACATAGGAAGAAAACAAAGCAACAGGACACACACAGAAATGCCTGAGACCCCAGAAACTAATGTTATGGACCCTGAAATAGTGGAACTCATAGGAAAGAAAGTCAAAAAACAAATAAGTGAGTTGAACAGCCAGTTCTAACAAGATAGTCTCAAGGAAATGTAAGCAATAATCAGCGGGCTTAAACATGAATTTATTAAACAAATAGTGGTTCTCATGGATACAAAGCTCAAAGTATATAAAAGCCACAAATAAAAAGTTGGATGAGGAAAATAAGGAAATGCAAGATATTAAGGAACATTTTGATAGAGAAGTAGAGATTTTGAAAAGAAATTTACCTGAAACTTAGGATATGAAAAATACATTTGAAAGCAGGGGAAGTCAACTCAAAAATTGTAAGGACAGAATTTCAGACCTGGAACACAAAGCTGAGAAAACAAATGCCATAATTGGTACGAGTCAAAAATTAGTCTTCAGTTGATGGATGATTCAAAGACAACCAATCTCAGAATTATGTATGTGGGACAAAAACCAGAAGACAGCAACAAAGGTATAAAAAATGGATTCACTGAAATCATGCATGAAAATTTCCCAAATCTAGGAAAAGAAATTAATTTTCAGGTACAAGAAGCTTATAGAACACCAAATAACCTCAACGAGCCTTTAGACTCGCTACTACACATCATAATCAAAGCCTGAGAAATACAACATAATGAGGGAATATTAAAAGCAGCAAGAGAAAAACAGTCATTATTCTACCAAGGAAGGCAAAGTCATTCGAATTACCACAGATTTCTCAATGCAAATTTTAAAGGCCAAGAGAGCCTGGAACAAAATCTTTCAAGCCTTAAAAGTAGCAAGTGTCAATCCAGGTTGTTACATCCAGCAAAATTATCCCTGAAAATTGAAGGGAAAGTAAAAATTTTTCATGATAAAGAATCCCTAAAGAAAACTGCAACCATTAGCCCAAAACTGCAGAAAATACTTGAAGAAATATTTGAGAGAGAGGGAGAGGGGGTGGGGGTGTGGGAGGGGGAGGGGGAGAGGGAGAGAAGCACCAGCAAAGAACATGGAGGAAAGGAAATATCTAAAGAGAAAAATAGATTCATATTTGAATCATTTGATTGGTAGCATACTAAAACAGTACCAGCTTTCTCATGAAATGCGAAACTTCCCCCATAATTATTATTTTTAATAGTATATTATCTTAAAAATCATAATTAATATTCAGCATGGGGAACTGTTATAAAATCTTTAAAACGTATGTATGCATGAATTTATGTATAGGTAGAATAAAATGATAAACCAAATTTGGAAAAATGTTAGTAATTAGTAGTAAAATGTGAGTAAATAATTTATGAAAGTTCTTAAAATTCTGAAATAACTAAGTATGCCATTATATCTATTGCCTATGTGATTAGTCTTGTGATTAGACATAAGTTCATTTAATATAGCAATTCACTTATTCGGTCTTTGATGAAAGTTTATCCTAAAAAAACTGATTGATACAATGATAACCTGAATGTCTTTTGAATGTACAAATATTTACCTTTCTAGTACTCAGCTAAAGAATTTGAAATTTAATTTCTCTTTCTTTCTCACATTTTCTAGCCTTATGAATTTCATTGTTATAGTTCTTTCCTAACGTGGACTGGTGGGCGGTGGGTGAGGTCACATTAAAGAATCTCAACAAAGATATACTAAGATACAAAAAACAAAACAAAACAAAACATTTCCACATATTGCCCTAATAAAGGGCTCTGCTGGACTCAGAGAAAAGGCATCAAGATTGGCCACTGCAGCCCACTCTAGTGGTGGGAAGCTGAGGTAAAGAGTGGTGACCTGAGCGGTGAAGTGAGTTAGATGGAAAAGATTAAATATGTTAAACGTCGCATGGTTTCTCTGATTTGGGAAACCCATAATATAGGCATTCTATAGAAACAAATGTGTGTGATATAGTGGGAGCTGGGGGGATGGGAAGGGTGTGGAAGGGCCAAAAATGGAAAAGATTTAAGTTGATGTGATATATATGTCCACAAAATAATCAAGTTCACTGTAAACATTATGTATCACATATATGTAGTAATAAAAATGGGAAAATCAAAGCTATAAATAAATAAAAGCTTTCTCCTCACAGCTTGGAAAATGAACATAAACAAATGGGTAACAAACAACAGCAATAATAATAATAAAGTTAAGACTTCACCAGACAAAAAACAAATCAACATGTTAGTATGTGTGCTTTTTAGCCTCCAATAAAATCAGTTACTATCGTTACTGACAGAATCTCTATTAACTAGTTTACAAGGTATTTATTTGTATAGTAACTGATGCTCAAGAAGGTTTTTCGTATCTCTCATTAAACCCTGTGAGGTAGGTAAAGTCATAAGGCCAGAATGAATAAACCATAGAATTCATGTAACTCACTTTCAATCTGCAGGTAGAAACTTTTTCTCCATAGTAACCATAACCTCTGAGTAGTAAGTCTCTGTTATAATTTCTTTAGAAACATGGAATTATAAACTAAGCTTTTAAGAGAATGAACAGGGGCTGGAGGCATAGTTTAGTAGCTGAAGCATTTGCCTAGCATGTGCAAGGTTCTGGACCTTCACACTATAGTAAGCTATAGTCCAGCTTATTCATTCTTGATTTTGAGATAGGGTCTTCCTGAGTTGCTAAAATGTCCAGGCTAGGCTCAACTAGGATCTTTCTACCTCAGTCTCCCAGATGTACACTGGTATTTCAGGCTTGTGTGAAAATGTAGACACCGCTTTTGTGTACATGCTCTCTTTTGAACAGTACAACCCAGAAGGACAAACTAACAGCTGCTTAATCCGCATGTTTTACTTAAAACTGTAACTGGCAAGACAAAGTTGACCTTTTAAAGTTAAACGTTTTTCTTTCACAGATAAATGTTTCTGAGGCTTCTACCTGCAGAGAATATGACCACAATGCTTTATTTACTGAGCCCAGTGACAGAACATGCAGACGCTGGCCTAGTGGTCAGGGAGGAGTTTTTTTTTTTTTTTTTTTTTTTTTCCCCCACAAAAAGGGAAAAGGTAATACTGAAGATGGCTGGCTGAAAGCAACAAAACAAGCTTGGCAGTATGCATTCTCTCTGTATTCCCCTTCCCTTCTATTCCTTGTTATTTGCACATCTGTACATGGAGATGGTGATTTGAGGTTAATGGGTCCCTCCATCTCATTGGAGCTACCTTTAAATAAAACTTTTTTTTTCCTTTTTAAACATAATAAATGGTCTTCTTTGATTTTTCTCAGTGGTGAACAAATAAACCAAAGTATGTGGTTCTAGGCAGGCAATAACAAAACTATTTGTTTCCAAAATAATTAATGGCCTTTAAAAGGCTGGAGGTATAGCTCAGTGGTAGAGTCTGCCTGGCATGCATGGGAAGTTGGGTTCTCTCCCCTGAAACCCATCCCTCAAATTAAAATGCACTTATATGGAGAACTGCAAGAATGTACATAGTAGACATAGCTACAGATAAAGTATTATCATTCTCATTTTATAAGTGAAAAAACTTGAGCTAAAGGAATTAGCCCTAGTTATATGTGGTAAGTAATGGGACAGGACCTAGAATGCAGATTTTTCAATTGACAAATCCAATATTAATTCTATTCCACATTTTAAAATACATAAACTACAACAGATTTAAAGAGATAAATATAAAAGCAAAACAAATCATTAAATTTGCAACGGAAACAAAATTATAGCTGGACATGGTGGCATATGCCTATACTTCTAACACTCTGGAAGTGGAAGCAGGAAGAATGCAAATTCAAGCTCAGCCTGGGTAATTTAGCAACTTAGTAGTACAGAAAATAAAACTAAAAATAAATAATGACAGTGCTTACTGAGCCGGGTGATGCAGGCCTAAAATTCCAACACTTTAGTTGTCTGGGGAAGGATTCCAAGTTTCAGTCCAGCCTGAGCAATTTAACAACTTAAGAGAAGGCCTATCTTAAAATAAAAAGATAAACATGGGACTAGGAGTGTAGCTCAGTGTGAAGGCCCTGGGCTTGATCCCCAGTACCAAGAAAATAAAACAAAAAAGTGTTTAATACAGCCAACTCTTACGCTTGGTGAGAGTTATAAAGATGTAAAATTCAGTGTTTTTATACATTAACAAGCTGATGAACATGTATGATTCAACAATGGTCACTGCAGCTATTGACATATTTGCAGATTACTACAAAAACATGTACAAACAGCCCAAAGCCAGTCCTCTTCCCCCACTTTCCCTATCCTACCTACATTCCACACAGACACCATGACAAAATGGTAACAAAAAGTCTTTGGCACTAAGTACAGAACAACTGTGGCAGATAAAGATAAATGTCAACACTCCAGATTTAAATTAACTGCATTACAAAATATGTGTATTTTTTGCAGTATATGGTCTTTTATTTTTATTTATTTTTGCAGTATTGGTACTCAGATTCACTGTTTTCTGTATGGTAGGCAATTGCTCTACCACTGACATACAATTCCAGCGCATATTTAGACATTTTTTAGATAATTTAGTCTATGTAAAGTCATAAAGTGAATAATGCTTTTTGGGGCTCAGAACACAATATCACAAAATATGATACTATGGCAGGCTGAGTACTTGAACTAAGAGAGATCAGACCTCAGAAGCATAATCTCTTTCTCCTGCCCTCTTCTCTTGCCCTTCTCTCTACTCTCAACTCTGTCTGCAACTGAGTCATATAATTCATAATTCCTTTTCTCCAAGGTAGGTCACAGAACTATAACTTCTCTCCCCAAAACAAAACCTGGAAAGATTATTTCTTTCCTATCCCTTGAAGATCCACATTCAAAGAGATATCCTGCCCCATACTCAGAAAGAAGGAATGCTACACAGAGAGACAAAGAACAAACAGGGTTTGCCGGGCTTTCTGCCCTAATGATGACTGTATCACATTCTTTTGTGCAATATCATTTCTACATGGCTGTCCATTTTTTCACACTAAAGCACAAAAAAAAATTTCTCTGAGTCTGCACTTCTGAAGCATCATATGTCACATAAAACTTTGATCCTGTTTTTCTCTTGTTACCATGTCTTGTACTAAAGTGTCAGGAACGACCCTTATGAGTGATGAAAGGTATAATACCTTTCTGCCTCTAGTTTTCCTTTTCCTTTTTCCTCTCCCTTTCTCTTTCTGTCTTTCTGTCTGTCTGACTCTGTCTCTGTTTTGGTAGTACTGAGAATTCAACCAGGGCCTTCACTCTACACTACACCCCTAGCCCATTTTATTTTTTATTTTGAGATAGCATCTCATTAAGTACTACTCTGCCCAGGTTAGGCTTGGGCTTGCAATCTTTCTGCCTCCGCTTAGCAGCATGCTGGGATTATAGGCCTGTACCACCAGGCCAGGCCCGCAATAGTTTTTCTAAAATCAGATCTTGTTTACTAATTATCCATACAAATTTGTTCAACTCATTACCTCATATCAGCAAGACTTACCATTAGTGATATTAAACTCGATCACTTGGTTAATGTTTTCCATGTTTCTCTAACTTTTTCTTCCAGAGATAAGACAGTTCAAACTCAAAGCAGAAGTGAGAGTTAACTGCCTCCTAGAAAAAGGCACTTTACTTCAGTGGTCTTCTTTCCAAAAGCCCGTACTCCCACTTTGCTATTAGAAATTCATTTCAAAGAATATTTTGAAGGATATAAATGAACAGCCAGATTGAGAGACACATGGACTAAGTTTGGAATGGCCCCCATCTCAGGAGCTTTTGTACCTGTGGAGCTAGAATATGCCACCCTCTTACTACAAGATGTTCTTGCTTACTAATCCAAAAGCTCACCAAAGCCCAAGCATTTCTGGATTTTTATGGAAGTTTCATTAAGTAGCAACAATTGATTAAATCACTGGCCACTGATGATCCACTCAGCCTTTAACTCCTTTTCCTTCCATTGGTGGGTGGGTGGGGAGTTATGAGGGGGAATAACCTGACTAAAGTTCTACTCTCCAAGCACAAGACTGGTGGTTCTCCTTAGCAATCATCTCATCCATCCTGAAGCTATTTAGAAAGCCTAGACATCCATACCACTTTTGAAATTCTGTTTTAGGAGCTATCAGAAAGGAAACAAATGACCATAAGTAACATAATATATACATACATACATACATACATACACATGTGTGGTGTGTGTGTATGTATATGTACACACACATGCATACATACATACATACATATTTGGGGGGGGGGTACTGGGGAAGGAGCCCAGGGCCTTCACACTGATCTATGTCTCCAGCATATTTGTATTTTTGATTTTGAGATAGGGTCTCACTGAGTCCTGCCACCTTACTGCCTCAGCCTCCCAAAACGCTGGGATTCCATGCCTGTACCACAAGGCCCAATTACTATTTCTTATAAATCACAATATGACACTGGCCATCTCCTATAATTGAGCCCTTTCCCCAATTGCTTCAGTCCTTCTGGCTGGTCTGCCTTTCTTTGTTTCTTCCTTCCTTCCTTCCTTCCTTCCTTCCTTTCTTTCGGACAGTGTCACTAAGTCACTGAACTACCCACATTGAGCTTGAACTTGTGATCCTTCTACCTCAGCCTCCCACAGTGCTGTGATTATAGGCATGCTCTAGTGTACTCTCCTTGCTATTCCTCAAATACTGATCATGCACTCACTTCCGCCTTTTACACTTTGCATCACTTCCTCTACTTGGAGACAATTTTCTTCAGACACTCATATAGTTCATACTCTCACTTCCTACAAGTCTCTGTTTAAACTTAATCTTAGAAAAAAATTTCTTACCTAACCTCTTCAAAAATACACCACCTGATGGTCTTCATTATTATTTATTTGGTAAATTATTCTGTCCCCCACCTGTCCTGTAACAAATTCACACTTTAATTTTTCTTGTAAGAGGCTTTGACATTTTCCTCCTTAGAGAACAAATCCTTTTTACTGAAACTCAGGATATAATCCCAGGATACAAGAAGCTAAGGCAGGATGATGGTGAGTTTGAAGTTATCTTGGGCTACATAGTGGCTTCAAGGTCAGCCTGAATTATATAACCAGACCTTGTAGTCAGACAGACAGACAAAAGAAGAAGAGGAGAGGAGGAAGGAGGAGAGTGGAAGTGAGGGGAAGAGAGGGGAAGGGAGGGGAGGAAAGGGCAGGAGAGGGGAAGGAAGGAGAGGGCAGGAGAAGGGAGGGAACGGAGAGGGGAGGGAACAAAAGGAAAGAGAAGGGTAAGGGAGGGTATGGGAGGGAAGGTAAAGAAAGGGAAGGGAAGGGAAAGAAAGGGATGGGAAAGGAAAAAGAAAAAGTCAGGGAAAACTAAGTTAACCCTCAAGCTTTGCTCACTTTTAGTTACCTGCTTTCATCACTGATTTTAAAAACTGCTTAACTAAACAGCTTAACAATAACATATTAGCCCCTGATAGCTTTATTGTAAGTAACACCTCCAATATATGGTCACCCACCTTGGCAATGATTAAGTTGTTTCTTTACAGATTTGGGGATTGCCTTGACTACAACAAATTTACTGAAGCCATCAACCTTTTTGTAACAGAATGTAAAGTGCTCGCTGGAAATTGAGCTGCTACTCCAAAGTTCCTCAAGCAGAGAACATATGCTGCTATCCTGTCCTCTCCTC
This sequence comes from Ctenodactylus gundi, assembly GCA_004027205.1. NCBI lineage: Eukaryota > Metazoa > Chordata > Mammalia > Rodentia > Ctenodactylidae > Ctenodactylus > Ctenodactylus gundi. The sequence continues at coordinate 486,096 of PVKB01000792.1, forward strand.
AGTTCAAATAGTGGACACAAAACTAGAATACTTGCCTGGAGAAAAAAAAAAAGGCAGCTACTGGTCCCAGAAGTCCATCTGATGCCATTTTCTCTAGGAAATGGTCTTTTTTGATTTATGAAAGGCTTTTCTTGCTAAGCTTAGTCATTTCTAGCTTTGGGTTAAAAGTTAAAGATATGTAACTCTTTATTTCATCCAAAAGTCTAAATGCCATCCCAGAGTTGTTGATCAGCTTATTTCAATATTGTTGAACAGCTGGGGGATTAAATAACCCCAAAATTCCCTTGTCTATGTCTCATTGTATTCCTCATATCCCTTACTACAGAAGCCCCTACACAGCTGACCATGGTTAGATAAGAGGCAATAAGATAGAAATCTCCTCTAAAACAGGTTGGAATAAATGTTTTCTTTTTCCCAAACACTGCCTCCCACGTTTTTGGGGAGTAGTGAATAGCTGGGACCAAGTGTTCAATGATACCTTCTCTCAGGCCCACACAAGTATCAGATAGATGGTTGGCGTTAGAAGGTTGAAACTCTAGTCTTTCTAAGGCCGTCATTTTATGAACATGTGTCCTGTAAGAAACCTTAACGTTTGACAACTTAATGCACACATCACCAGTTACTTCACATTTCCCCACACCTCGGGCCACCGTGATTCCCATAAATACCCTAAACCGTATCACTAGGGAGGTACAATTGAGTGGAGAGGTTCCCTTCCTTGCATTTGGTTATATTATGAATAAATTCTCTTTTGCAAAACTTGTAACTTCAGCGATTTGCATACCTTGCAGGGAGTAACCCAGTTCAGTAATCCCCTCTACAGGGACTCAGTCAGATTTGCTCACAGTGGCATCTTAAGCAAACAGAACGGCAACTGGTAGATAGCAGACATTTAGTGGAGCTCAGGAAACGCTACCCCAAAATGTGCCATGTTGGACTTCAAATTGAGAGTACCTGGGATGCAGCAATGTAGAGAATGGTTTTCTCTGAAGTCTACCTTCAGGACTGAATATGTGGGGGCTGGAGGAATAGTACAGCACCACATAAGGTGGGCATGGGGCACATACCTCTAATCCCAGTACTCAGGAGGCTAAGGCAGGAGGACTGTCATTAGTTCAATGTGTGCCTAAGTTATATAGCTAGTTCAGGATCAGTCTGGACTACAGAGCAAGATCCTGTATCAAATAAACAAATAAATAAATAAATGAAGATGGAATATGCCAAACAGGAACACAATTTGTTTAATCCTCTTATTAAAATTTTGCTAGCCAAGGAAGAGTAAACTATCATCACAGAGGAAAATATAGAAAATTAGACATCACAATCAGCCTAGAGAAATACATCCTTGAGAGTGATATGTGATCATTAATGCCGTATGTCACCATTATAATTGTTTTAGGGTGCCACTAACTATGTCTAAATAAGATGGCAAATAAGATTTATATTCTAATTGTTCCACTAACTTTCCCATGTCACTCCCTCTCTGTTGGCTCACTGTTCCCTGAGACACAATGACACTGAAATTAAGCTAATTAACAACTCTACAATGGGATTTAGACATTTGAATGAACTAAACAGTTACATATCTTTCACTTTTAACCAAAAGCTAGAAATTACCAAGCTTAGCAAGAAAATCACATCATAAATCAAGAAAGACCAAAAGCTACACCTCTTGTGCCAGTAAGAAGTCAAGTTGTGAATGCACAGGAAAAGTTCTTAGAGGAAATTAAAAGTGCTGCTGCAGTGAATATATGAATGATAAGAAAGCAAAATAGCCTTACTGCCAATACACAGGAAGTTTCAGTGGTTTGGACAGAAAGTTAAACCCATAAGCAACAAAATTTCTTTAAACTAAAGCTTATTCCAAGGCTGAGGCAGGAGGATTGCGAAGAGTTAGAAGCAAACCTGGGATACACAGTGAGTTCAGGAGTAGCCTGGGCTACAAAGCAAGATTTTCTAGAAGCAGAAGAACAAGCAGAAGCAGAAGCAGAAGCAGAAGAAGACGAAGACGAAGACGACGACGACGATGATGACGATGACGATGACGAGGAGGAGGAGGAGGAGGAAGAGGAAGAAGAAGGCTGGAGGACTAGCTGAATAGCTCAGCAGATAAAGTGTTGGCCTAGTGAGCTCAAGGTCCAGGGTTGATTTCCCAGCACCACAGAAACTGGGTGTGCTGGTACACACCTGTAATCCCAGGACTCAGGAGGCTTAGACAGTAGAACTGCTGTGAGTTCAAGGTCAGCTTGGGCCACACAGCGAATTTAGTACCAGCCTGGACTACAGAGCAAGGCGCTGTCTCCCAAAACAAAATAAAAACAACAAAACAAGGCACAACAAAACAAAACATAAAACAAAACCTCAAACAAGCAAACAAAAAACTTCATCCAGAGCAAGACTTTAATGCTGTCCTATCAGTGGTAGAAGCATGCTTAGGAAGCATGAAGCTCTGAGTTTGATTCCCAGCACCACAGGGGGAAAAAAAAAAAAAAAGGACAAAGAGCAGGTACTGACGTAGAAGCTACAGGAAGTTATCTAGAAGATCTAGTCAAAATAACAGATGAAGGCCAAAACACCCAACAACAGATTTTCAATGTAGATAAAGCAGCCTTACACTGAAAGAAAAATCACCACCTTGACCTTTCATACTAGAGAAAAGACAGTGTTTAGCTTCAATGGAGAGAATGGCTCTCTTGCTATGGGCTAATACAGTTAGTTTTAGTTGAAACCAAGAATTATTTACCATTCCAAAACTAATAAGGTCCTTCTGAATTATTTGAAATTTACTCTGCCTATTTTCTATAAATGGAACAAAAAATTTGAATGATAGCACATCTACTTACAACTTGGCTTTTTCAATATTTTAAGCCCACTAGTGAGACGTACTGCTCAGAATGAAAATTTCTTAAAAAACACTAATGGCTCATTTATCATGCATGTGGTCACTGACAGAGATGTACAAAGTGATTGTCATTTGCTTTCTTTTTTCTTTCCTTCAACTTCTTCCTTCCTTCCTTCTTTCCTTCTCTTTTTCTCTTGTGGTAGCTTTTTAAAAAATTATGTATTTGCTTTTTTATTTTGAGACAAGGTTTCACTAAGTCAATAAGTTGCCCAGTTGGCACAAGCCTATAATCCCCATACTCTAGATGCTAAGGTAGCAGGATCACAAATTTGAGCTTAGCCTGGACAATTCATTGACTGTGCTAATTACTTGTTCGTTGCTGGGACAAAATATCTAACACCCACAGCCTAATGGAGAAAAAGTTTATCTTAGCTCACAGTTTCAGAAAGTCTCACACAAGCCATTTATGGGAGACTGGCAATGGTGGAAGCACATAGCAGAAGCCGACACGTTATTTTCAACACTGCAGACAGAAAGGCAAGCAGTAAGGAACTGGTTCAAGTCTGAAGACTCAGGAAAAGCTACAACTTCCCAGGAGGAAGCTGTAACAGTGTTTCTTCTTCCTTCCTTTAGTTCAAGTTGCCACATAGGGTTCCACAGATTCCACTACAATCAGATACATGAGGTATTTAGGGGACATTCCAGATCAAAACCAAAGCAGTAACTAGTAAGATCCTGCCTCAAACTTAAAAATGGGCTGAGGATGTAGTTCAATGTGTAGTCCCTCAGCTTGATACCCAGTCAGTCACACACACACACACACACACACACACACACAGAGAGAGAGAGAGAGAGAGAGAGAGAGAGAGAGAGAGAGAGAGAGAGAGAGAGAGATCTCATTGGTTAAAGCAACTGCGTAGCATGCACAAAGCACTGGGTTTGATTCCCTAGTACCATACAAAAATTAGCCAGGAGTTCCGGTCAAGATGGCGGCTGAGTAACAGCACTGCACAATGTCTCCTCATCAACTCACTTAAAAAGTCAAGAAGATAGTTAGAAAAAGCATATTTGGTGTATCTAGGAAAGAGAGGAGCATCCCCAGAAACTGAAAGGCGACCTGCAGGAGGCCAGTAAAAATCAAAACCAGAGGGGAAAAAAAAAAATCCCCGCAGTCCAGAAAGCCACCGCAGCCGGCTGCAAATGGCTCCCAGAGGAAAGCTCGCGGGGACCTGAACATCTCACTGAACGGAGCTGGGAAAGGATGGAGCACACAACAACAGGAGAAGAGGCAGTGGGCGGGTCAGAAGCAGCCCACTCGGCATAGCCCCGAGCTGCCAGCACCCACAGATCACAAACAAGGTCTGGAGGCCAGAACCTCAGCCCGAGTTAACCGTGGATCCGGATAAGTGGGAATCATTGGCTGCAGGCGACCCCAGCCTCAGAAGCACCAACCCGTGGGTATGTGTACTACAAACACAGTGTGCGCTCCCCCTAGAAAAGCCCCTGGGATCCAAGATCAGAAACAGGGATCAGCAGCCGTTACAGACAGTGACATCAGCAGGAGCCATTCTCTTCCCTGTGAACCAGAGACAGTCAGAGGGAGCAGAAACATGGGGAAGCATGGTAACAAATCTTATACAAAAAGATCTGACTCCCCAGGGGAGGGTGCCAAGGGGTGCTGAAATTGCACAACCCAAAGAAAAGGACAAAAATGATGGTAACTTCTGGGCCCAGATAGTCAGTCAATTAAAGCAGGAATTAAAACAGGAAGCAAAGCAGGAAATAAAACAGCGCAAGAGCTACAAGAACACTTAGCTAAGCAAAAAGCAAGCCCTGAAAAGAAATTGGAGGAGACCAAAGAAGAAATGGGGAAGTGCAGTTACAAATCTCCTACAAAAAGACCCGAAACCCCAGGAGATGAAGTCAGGGTAAATAAAGATGAATATGCCAAAAATGATGGCATCTTCTGGGCCCAGAAATTCAGTGAATTAAAGCTGGAATTGACACAGGAAATAAAACAGACAGCAGAAGAGCTACACCAATACATAGATAAGCAAAAAGCAAGCCTTGAAAACCAACTAGAGGAGACCAGAGAAGAAATATACCAGAAGATAATGAAGACAAAAGAAGAAAATAGAGAAGAACACAACAGAGATATACAAAAATTGAATGCAAATATTCAGGAAATGAAAAACATGAAGGTAATAATAAACAACCACTTTAAAGAACTTCAGAATAGATTGTCAGACCTAGAAAATAAAGGGACTAAGCTGCAACATACAGGCCATGAAAAACACAAAGCAAATAAAGAAAGTGAATCATTACAATGGCTGATAGATGATTCAAGGAGAAACAACCTCAGAATTATAGGAATCCAGGAGGAGACTAAGGACAAAACAAAAGGCTTAAAAAATGTGTTTAATGTAATAATGGAAGAAAATTTCCCAAATCTAAGAAAAGAAATGAACATGGAACTTTTGCAGGCATACAGAACACCAAAACAACTTTGATCAGAAGAGATCCTCATCACGACACATCATAATTAAAATTCTAGAAACCCAACACAAAGAGAAAATACTAAAAGCGGTAAGAGAAAAACAGGTGTCCTACAAAGATAAACCCATCAGGATAACGGCAGATTTTTCAGTCCAAACTCTAAAAGCAAGGAGATCTTGGAGCAATGTCATCCAAGCACTAAAAAGTCATAAATGCCAACCAAGACTGCTATATCTGACAAAATTATCTTTTAATTTAAAGGGAGAACTTAAAACTTTCCATGACAGAGACAGCTTAAAGGAATTTGCAGCCACTGAACCAATATTGCAGAAAATACTTAAAGGAAACTTGGACAGTGAAAGGGAGACCAGTGACACCAATGACCCCAGAGAAAAAGTGACAACAGCTAGAGGAGAAGAAGCTGAGAAAAAAGTAGGTTAGTAATCAGTACAATATGAGTAAATAAGATATGAAAGTTAGGAAATTCTGAAATAACATTTGCCTTCATGTCTGTTGCTTTAAGTATATTTATGTGGTATAGATTTAAGTTCATTTAATGTAGCAATGTGATATAGTTTTAACTTTGTTTTGTTGTAGCAATTCACTTATTAGGTCACTAATGAAAGTTTATCCTAAGGAAACTGATTGATGTAAAGATAACCTTGTGAATGTACAAATATGCACCTTCCAGTATTCCGCTAAGGCAATTGAAATTTATTTATTATTTTTTTTTCTTCTTTCCCAAATTATCTATCCTTTTGAACTAAATGCTTATAATTATTTTCTAGTGTGAACTGGCGGGTAAGGCCAGGTTTAACAATAACAACAAAGATGTAGGAAAATATGGGGAAAAAAAACTTTTGGTGAATATCCCAATGAAGGGATTGGTTGGATTCAGAGAGGAGATATCAAGATTTGACTACTGCGAACCCATTAGAGGAATAGGAAGCTGGGGTAGAGTGGTGACTTGAGAGAAATGACTAAGGCGTGGAAGATTATTAATATGTTAAACACCATATGGTTTCTCAGACTTGGAAAACCCAGAACACAGACATTCTTTGGAACCATATGAAGTGATAGTTGGAACCGGGGAAAGGGACAGGGAGGGGCTGGGAGGGTAGAAGATGGGAAGAGATTGTGAAGTTGATGTGATACACAGATGTACAAAACACCCAAATTCATTGTAAATACCATGTATTACATTTGTATATTAATAAAAATGGGGGGGGGGAATTAGCCAGGCGTGGTAGTGCACACCTGTTATCTTAGATCTTAGCACTTGAGAGTCTGAGGCAGGATTGCTATGAGTTTGAAGCCAGCCTAGACTACAGGGAGAGAGGGGGAGAGAGAGAGAGAGAGAGAGAGAGAGAGAGAGAGAGAGAGAGAGAGAGAGAGAGCGAGCAAGACGGAGCGAGAGAGAGCGAGAGCGACAGTGAGAGCGAGAGCGAGAGCGAGAGAGAGAGAGAGTCTCTCAATCAATTCCGGTCTCAATCTGTACCTCAGGCTACCCTTGAGCTAGCCTTGAGCTAGCAGTCCTCTTTTGTTTACCAAGTGCTAGGACTATAGTCAATCATCACTACATCTCACTCACCCCTATTAAGCCATTACAGTTAGGATCCGTAGTGTCCCCCAGAAGCTTCACACCTCACACGTTTGGATTTTGTGTATTACCTATGGATACCATGTGCTGTTGGGAAGTGGGGTCTGGCTGGAAGGGACAGGTGCTGGGGGCTTTACCTGGAAGGGTGTGTACTGATTCCACCCTTCCCCCCTCACTTGTTTTAGTGTCTTCATGACATGAACAGCCCATTTCCTGCTCTGCCATCACCTCTACCATGTGCCTCCACAACTGCCAGCCTCCCATGAATGGACTGTGCGAGACCTAAAACTATGAGTAAAAATAAATCTTTCCTCCCTTAAGTTGTGGATGTTGGATATTCTGTCTCAGCAATGAGAAAGTAACACAGAAGCCAAAAAAAATGTGACTCACTTTATTGTGGTGACCTGAAACTGAAGCTTCAAGATATAGTACACTTTTTTTTTTTTTCTTTTGAGACAGGTCTTGCTCTTGCTCTGTAGTTCAGGCTGGTCCTGAACTCACTATGTAGCCCAAACCAAGATGGCCTCCAACTCAGGCAATCTTCCTACCTCAGCCTCCTGAGCTGCTGGGATTATAGATGTGCATCACCACACCCAGTTTACAGAATCAAACTCAGGGCCTTGCACTTCCCAGGCAAGGGCTGTAGCCATTGAGTTATTCCTCCAGGCTGGTACAATTATTTGAAAGTTGTCTTGGTGCCAGGTGTGGTGGCACATGCCCAAAATATTAGTACTCTGAGGACCGCCAAGTTTGAGCCCAGTTTGGGCAACTAGGTTGCCCAACAAGACTCTGTTTCAAAAAAAAAAAAAAAAAAAAAGAAAGAAAGAAAAGAAAAGAAAAGAAAAGACAAGACAAGACAAGATAAGACAAGACAAGACAAGACAAGACAGGCAGGTAGGCAGGCAGGCAGGGCAGGCTGAGGTATGGGCCTTGCAGCATGAGCCTGTTATTCCAGCACTCTGGAAGGCTGAGGCTGAAGTTCACATACAGTCTGAGCAATTTAGCAACTCAGTTAAGACCCTAACTCGAAACCAAAAGGTGGTGGGGAGGGGGGGGCATGGATATATCTCAGTATGAAGGACCTATGCTCAATTCCCAGCGACACACACAAGAAAGAAAGAAGGAAGGAAGGAAAGAAGGAAGGAAGCAAGGAAGGAAGGAAGGAAGGAAGGGAGGGAGGGAGGGAGGGAGGGAGGGAGGGAGGGAGGGAGGAAGGGAGGAAGGAAGGAAGGAAGGAAGGAAGGAAGGAAACTCCCAAAAGTGGAGAGACCCAAGCTATCCTGTCTATACCTTTATAATGCAGGATTTCCCTGATAGAAAAAAATTCCAAAAATTCCAACATGGATCTCAGACTCCATTTCCCATGTCACAGGAGAGAACTTCAAGGTCTTTAACAGTTGAGAAGAGGCCTCAAAGACTAGGAAGTCCAAACTAGAGAATGAAAGAGACAACAAACAGGTCCAATACATGGTGGCTGCCACTGTCCAATCCATCTCGGAAGCCCCCAAACCCCATCCCACTCAGTCTGGCAGAACTAATTTCACTTCAGGACAAACAACTCTTTCCTGTTATCCTAGTGGCCAACCAGGACATCTGAGCCAAAAGTGTCCAAAGCCACTGAGCTATAGTTTTCCCCTGGGGCAAAGAGACAAATGTCCTTAATGTATACCTCGTCTATGAGCAGCCTTAGGAGGAGGGGACTATATCTTTGAGAACATGAAATCTGTCCCTCCTGGACTGATGGGACACTGGGGCTACAGAGGCCACAGAACCTCCTCACTGGTATTGATGGCAAGCCCCAATTAGCCCATTTTATATTCTCTTTAAACTGAACAATAGACAAACACATTCTTCCTTACTCATTCCTTTTTTTTTTTTTTTAAATCTTAGCTAGCTGCCCTATTTCCTTCATAGGCAAAGACATCATGTCCAAAGTCCAGGCCCATCAATGGCTTTCTGAAATTCCATAAGCCCTTATGGCCATTTCTAATCCTGGATCCTCTTCCTAATAATGGCCCAGGATTGTCTAGGGCCCTGAAAGTTCCTCTCATAGACTCTATTATATATTGCTGCATTACCCTACTAGTTCTCCCTGAAGTTTGAGACACCTGACTCTTGGACGCTCTCTAATGAACACTCTCATCACTATGTCCCTTAAGAATCCAAAAAACTTCCCTGAAGGCCCAAGTATCCCTAAAAGCCCAAAGATCAAGAGGGCTACAGCCTCTCAGTGATATATTTCTGGCCATTGGGACACTAAATCTATGTAGATTGCCATGTCAACACTCTTATCTTGGCATTAAAAATGTTTGATAGACACAAAATGCTCAACTTCATTGTAAACCTTAAATTTTGTGCTTATACATATCAATAAAATGGGGGAAAATGTTTGATAGGTCTTATAGAATGGTGATCTACGGGCCATAAATGAACAGTTGATCCTGATCTGTCCTGTAGTTCCCAATTCATGCAACGTTCTTGGGACAAATAGTCTCCCATATTTCCTAGTTTACAATTCTGGACCTCGGGGTGGGTGGGTGGGTGGGTGGGTGGGTGTGTGTGTGTGTGTGTGTGTGTGTGTGTATGATATATATATATTCCTGTTCATTGGAACTCTCAGTTTTATTTGCCTTTGAATAGCAAAATCCCTACATTTCCACTGCTCACCAACTCACCTGTTTTATCTTACACCAAGACTTCTGAAATAGCCATCATCTCTTTGGGCAGGCTGTAGCCAAGGATCTGTTCTCCCTTAAATCCCCATTGGGGATTACTTCAAAGCACAGGTGACTGTTAATTCGTAGCCTTAACAAACTACCTCAGACCAAAACACTGTCTCATCCCTTCAAAAACTCACCTCACATGAATAAAGGTTTTTCTTTCAAATGCCCAAACATTTCTGATTTTTAAAAAGTCCAGTTCTTGGAACTTCTAAGCACTTCTTCAATGAAGATCTCTTTTTTTAAAGATAGGTTTGTTGAGTATGAGGTCATACTAGTCTAATTACTGACTACTCTGGCCTAGGCCATGTCAACTATTAGGGCCTACTTTGGTTTACTGAGGTTGCCAAAGCTGAGTAATTTGTTCAAAATATTTCTACCCTAATTCAACAATCCTGAAAGGCCAATACTACTATAAATTTTTTAGCTCAAGTGGTCCTACAGAATGAATTAGCATAGATGTTCCTATAGCTGAATAGAAGATACCTGCTCTTTAATAAAGGAGGAATGTTGTTTTCATATAAACATCTTAATCAAAATAAAAGAAAGTTCAAAGATCTCAAACAAGGACATTCTCAAAAAGAACGTTTTGAGACACAATGACATTTGGGACCCTAACATACATGCAATCTCTTCCACCCTTACAGATAGTTCAGCAGATGTGTGAGATCATGATTAGGCACTCTCCTGTTACCACAATAATTCTCTTATCTCTAATATTTGGACCATGTATTCTCAATTGTATCATCAAGTTTCTCTCTCAGGTTATACAAAATTTATCTCCACATGATGGCCAGACAAGGATTCCAGTTCCTTCCTGAAGAATTCAATGGTCTTTCACCCCTTGAACAAGCCACTCAATGGTTTCAGTCAAACTTTATACAAGGCCCACCACCTCAGATATCAACAAATTCACTTGGTACCCCTCCTCTCATCATCTTCTCTCAGCCAGCAATAATATAGAAGAAATTTCCACTCAAATATCAAACATAGACTTTGTTAGTTTGTCAGGAGAATAAATGTGAAGTACTAAACAATAACAGAGAAGTTACTTTGGCCTCCACTGGGCCCTACATCAGAGCCATGTACTGTTACAAGTGAAATATTACAGAAATTGATAGCAAAACAGTCATTAATATTCCTTCCCTATCTAGTGTGACCCTTATGTTACTCCACACTCTTAGCATCGAACCTTACTGTAAGGATGACATACATCAATGTCCTCCAAGAAAACAAATGATATATGGGCCTATTTTATCCTCCCTAATATTCTTTGCCATGTTCATATGTGTTATGGTTTATATCTGAAATCTGTCCCAAAAGCCTCCTGTATTTGTATGTAGTAAAATATTGATGGAACCATGTGCCCTTACAAGGTGGGGCCTGGTTGGAAGGGATGGAACACTGGCACTTGATTCAGAAGTGGCAGATTACTGGGACAAGATCTGGAAAGGTAGTTCTGTCCCTTTTCTCTCACTTGGCTGTCTGCCACGCTGTGAGCACATGTCCTTTGTCAAACCCTTCCTGCTATATGCTTCCACTATTGCTAGCCACTTGTAAATGGACTGTGAGACATTCTGAAACTGTGAACTAAAATAAATCTTTCCTCCTTTAATTTGTAGATGTTAAGTACTCTGTGCCAGCAACAAATAATTAGCAATAATTAAGACAGAAATTTATACCATGAGTGGGATTGTTGCTCTGGCTTTACCGAGCAATGTGGGTAAAAAGCCTTTGGAACTGATTTGTGGGTGGAGTTTGGAAAGGTTTGAAGATGGCAGCTAGAGAAGCCTTAGAATGCTGCTGAGCTTGTTGGTAGATTCTGGTCAGTGCTCAGAAGACCAGAATGCTGACAGAAGTGTGGACTGGAAACACCAGGCAAGAAGTTTCAGATGGGAAGAAACAGTTTATTGGCAATTGGTCTAGAAACCATGCGTGCTATGCTTTGCCATAAAAGGTATGCTGGCATTTTGACCTTGTCCAGAGACTTTGACTGAAATTAAGATTAAGGGCAGTGGACTGCTTAATCTGGTAGAAGACATTTCAAAAAACAACACAATGCTCAAGCTATTACATGGGTACTGTTGTCAGATTTTATCCAGCTCTACACTGGTAGAAGTGTACATGGTTGTTAAAGATATTAGCATTAAAAATAAGCCAAGTACTAACAATCACAATTATAAAAAAAAGACACCTTGACGGTATGTCAGGAATCAAGAAGAGCCTACCCTTTATCAATTAACGGCTAGAAAGGCAAAGGACCTTACTCTGAGAATAGTACCTCAGGGCATCCTGTAGGGCCAAAGAGAAAAGTGTTTGTTGGAATTCAACCATCTAAGAACTCAGAGGCCTCAGCAGGGATTGTCCAAAGAGGTCAGACCATGACTCAAGCTAGTGGTGGACCGTGGCAACATGCATGCAGTGTTGGCTTTATGTGCATGAAGAATGCAAAAATTGTGAGGTCACAGAGGCTTCCACCTAGATTTCTCAAGAAGGCCTTGGAAATCAGGCAGTGTGGAAGACAATGCATGAAGTTGTAAAGAAGAAGCCTAAGAAACAGTGGACATCCCTGAAACTTGGAGATGACAGAACATGAATTGTCTGCTGAGGAAGGCTATAGGCCATGAACTGAACCAACTCCAAAGGAGAATCCACGAAGATTACAGCCAGAGACAATGTTGTCGGGATGGGTTCGCCCAACCCCTTTGAAGCTCACATCTTACCACAGAGCTTGTGCCAGGTACTAGCCACCACAGCTACAGAATTTAATGGAATTGCAGGATTTGGTTATTGTCCCTCTGGGTTTGGATCCTGCTTTAGTCTGATTGCTTTCTAGTTTCCTATATCTCCTTTTGGAATGGGAATGTTTATCCTATGCCACTATATGGTGGAAGTGTTTAATTTTCACAGGGGCTCACAACTAAAGAGTTTGCCTTGAGTTTCAGATGGGACATTGAACTTGGACTCTTAAGCAGTGCTGGATCTGTTAAGATTTTGGCAACTCTTAGAAAAAGACTAAATACATTTTGCATAAGGAAGCAGACATAAGTCTTTCAGGGGATAGGGGAAGAATGTTGTGGTTTAGATCTTAGATATCCCCCAAAAGACTCCTGTATTTGGAAGGAGTAAAATACTGATGGAACCATGTGTTCTTAGGAGGTGCAGCCTGGTCGGAAAGGACAGAACACTGGGGTATGACTCAAATGAGCAGATTATTGGGATAGGATCTGGAAGGGTAGCTCTGCCCTTCCACTCTCATTTGGCTTTCTGTTTGCTGTGCTATGAGCAGCTGTCCTCTGCCAGATCCTTCCCACTGTGTGTTTCCACTATTGCCAGCCGATGAACAGACTGTGTGAGACATTCTGAAACTGTGAGCTAAAATAAATATTTTCTCCCATAATTTGTAGATATCACGTATTCTGTTCCAGCAATGAATAAGTAACTGAGACAATGGTTTTGGGTTTTCTTTTGAGACAAGGTCTCACTCTGTAATACAGGCTGGTCCATGAACTCATTATGTAGCCCAGGCTGGCCTTAATCACATGGAAGTCCTCCTGCCGCAGCCTCCTCAGTGCTAGGACTACAGGTGTACACCACCATGCCTGGTTTATGTGATGCTGGGGAAGTGAACCTGGGGCTTTGCGCTTGCTAGGCAAGTAACCTAACCATGGCGCTACGTCCCTCACTCCTGTCTATGAGTCTTTTTTAGCTCCAGAAACCTTTATACAGTTCCCCTACTTTTCTCAAGCAGAAAGACCCTCTTTGAAAATTTGCCTGATACTCCCTCACACTGTATTCAATAAATTTCCTCTCTCTTTGCTTTGGCCTTAGTAAATTCTTTTACCACCCACATCACTGGCTCTCCATAGGGCATTTAGCTCACCACCTCCTAATTCGTTCTGTGAGGCCAACATCACCTGAATGCCAAAATCAGAAAGTTATTATATATATATATGCAGTACAAAGATGTCCCATGAACACAGATGCAAAACTTCTCAACTGAGTATTTGCAAGTTGCATCCACCAATATATAAAGAATTATACTTCATGACCAAGTGGGATTCATTCCAGGTATACAAAGCTAGTTCAATAAACAAAAACTAATTTGTGCGCCACATGTTAGACTAGGACACTAATTCCAGCATTCTAGGAGCTGAGGAAGGCAGATAAACAAGTATGAGCCCAGCCTAAGTAATTCACCAAGACTCTATTTCAAAAAAAAGGTTAATTCTGATGGTATAATTCTATAATTCCAGCACTCTGGGAGGTTGTGATAGAAGAATTTTAAGTTTGAGCACAGCCTGGGCAACTTAGTGATTTAGCAAGACTCTGTCTCAAAATCAAAATTAAGTAAGATGAGGACACAGCTCAGTGTGAAGGTTCTGGACTTGATCCCCAGTCTCTCTCCCTCCCCCTCTCGCTTACCCTCCCTCCTTTCCTCCCTCCCTCCCCCCTCTCACAACACACACACACACACACACACACACACACACACACACAATCTGGACAGAGATCTTACAGAAATTAAAAATATGCCATAGACACATAATCTATAAATGTAACATAAAATTATAAAATCCCAGAGCTAGGGGCATAGCTCAGTATTTACAGCATTTAACCTAGCAAGTATTAGACTCTAGGTTCAATCCCCAAAAACTAACTACATGATAGCTGGGTGTGGCAGTGTAGCTGGGTATGATGGGAGGCTGACTAGGAGGATTACCATTAATTCTAGGCCAGCTTTGGCTATATAATGAGTATAATGAGTTCAGGGGCAGCACAGAGTATAGAGCAAGACCCTGTCTCAAAAGTGAACAAACCAAACCAAACCAAACCACCACCACCACCATCTCCCCTCCCATCCCCCCTCCAACCACTCTGCCCCCCGCTGTAAAAGTCCTGGAAGGTAACACAGGCAAAATCTAGATGGGCTCAAATTTTGCAATTATTTTTAAATATACCACCAAAGGTATGATCCATGAAAGAAAATGATCAATGAAGTGAACTTCATTAAAATGTAAAGTGAAAAACTCCTTTGCAAAAGACACTGGTCAAAGGAAATAGAAGACAAGCCACAGACTGAAAAAAAAAAATACTTGCAAAAGATGTGATGAAGAGTCTATCTTTGAACTCACTATGTAGTCCAGGCTACTCTTAAACTTGCTGTCTTTCTCTCTCAGCTTGTTATCCAAAACTACATCAAGGACTGGCAGGGCCAGAGGCATAGGCCTGTCATCCCATTATTCTGGTAAGTCAAGGTACAAGCACTGCAAGTCCAAGTCCAGCATGGGCAACTTAAGAGAGATTCTTGTCTAAATCAAAAGCAAAAATTATGTGGAAATGTTGCACAGTGTAAAGACACTGGGTTCCAGTACTACCAAAAAATATTATACTCTTGAAGCTCAACAATCAGCAAATGAACAGCAAACTGATTTAAAAAGGGCCAAGGAGGGAGCACTGGAACATGTCTATAGTTCCAGCTACACAGGAGACTGATGCAGGAGAGTCACAAGGAAGGAGGAGGTAGAAAAGAATAAGAAAAGAAAGGAAAAAGGAAGTAAAAAGCAAGAAAGCAAGTAAGGAGGGAGGGAGGGGGAAGGAGGGAAAGAAGGAAGGAAAAAAGAAAAAGAATGAGCACTGGGCAGTACTGGAGTTGCATCTAAGTAGTACAGCTTCGCATGGTCAAGGCCCTCAATTCAATCCTCAGCACAGGGTAGAAAAGGACAAATATATATATACCTCACTCAAAAAGATATGCAGATGAGAGGTTAGACTGTGAAAATAAGAATATGAAAAGATGTTCCAGGCACTGGAGGAATGGCACACTGGTTAAATCACTTGCCGAGCAAGTGCAAGGCCCTGGGTTTGATTCTCCAGCACCACATAAAGCTGAGTGTGGTGGGACACGCCTGTAATCCCAGCACTTGGGAGGCTGAGGCAGGAGGACTGCCAAGTTCAAGAGTATCCTGGGCACCATAGTGAGTTCGGAACCACTGAATATCACCGCTGGCCCCAGTTTAGCCGGCTCCTCCTCTTCCTCAGTCCCGGAGCGTAAATGCAGGGATGCTTTACCACCATTTACCACCCCAGCCCTCCATTTTCTATTTTGAGCTGGTCTCAAAATCTCAATCCACCTGCCTCAACCTCCTAAATGAATGAGTTCACAGGCTTGTGCCACAAAGCCTGGATAATCAGTTGTTTATTTTAAAAAATTTTATCATCATGGGTAAAAGCTGTACATCGTGGTTAAAAGCATCTACATTCTTGTACTTAATAATTCTGTGAATTTGAACCAGTCACTTTAACTCCCAAAATTTTTTTTCTTTTTCCAGAGACAGGGTCTCACTCTGTAGTCTTGCCTGGTCTTGAACTCACTATCTACCCCAGGCTGGCTTAGAACACACAGCAATCTTCCCACCTTAGCTTCCCCAGTACTGGGATACGGACATGCGCCACCATGCCCTGCTATTATGTAGTGCTGTAGGACTGAATCAGGAGCCTCACACTTCCCAGGCAAGAGGTACATCCTCAGCCTGCTGAACTTTTCATTCATCTGTAAAGTGAGAGTAATATTTCCCTTTCCAAAAGAGTTAAATGGCATAATATTAATATAGTACTTAGTCTATACAGCTAGTATTTAGAACCATGCCTTGCTCATTGGAAATAATAAATAATGATTGTATCATTTCCCTTGGGGTTTCCTATGTTGGAAATTATATGGGATTTTGTCTTTCCTTCCTTCCTTTTCCTTCCTTCCTTCCTCTTTCTGAGATAGGGTCTCACTTTGTAGTTCAGGCTAGTACTGAACTCATTCTGTATCTCAGGCTGGCCTCAAACTCAAGGCAATCCTCCTGTGTCAGCCTCCTGAGTGCTGGGACTACAGATGTGCGCCACCACATTCAGTTAATTTATCCTTTCTCATTCTTTCCATCCTTAGTTCCATTAGATCAGAAAATGCTACTGAGGATCTGCTTTGTGCTCTGCCACTCCATTAAACATATTCCACTCCTGGTCATTCAATTACAGCTTTTATACAAACAGGTAATCTCACTTGTTTTGATCTATTACCTGGATTTTTTCTTTAGAATGCAAACTTAGTGGATGCAGAAACTTTATCTTTTTTTTATTGCTTATCCACAGTAACTGGTAAACAGGAAATACTAAAATACTTCCTTATTTTACTGAGTTGAATGAGCTAATAAATGGGACATGGTCAATCAGAGTTTTATGGGGAGAAAATACTAATTAAATAATGTTCTTCATACAAAATATAGGATACATTCAAGCATTGGATGCTACAAAAACTCAAAAATTTTCCTAAAAAGTAGTGCCTCTTACCTCTTCAAAATGTTTAATTCAGTTTGTTCTTTTCCTCCAGTGTAATAAAGAAAAAAAGAGACACTATTTTGATGTCTTCAAAATAACTCATTTAATCTTCAAAACAATTCTGCCATACATACTATCATAGGTGAGGAAGCAAAAGCACAAGAGTAAGTAATTTACCAACGGTCACATAATTCAGAAGCAGTCATTTTGCACACACCCATTCCAATGAGTCATTTTTAAAAATTAACCAAAATACTTTTTCTTAAATGAAAGAACACGGAAAGGATTCTGTGGTGGCTCCACTTGCTCTGTGATCTCTGCTGACTAAGGGCTTCATAGGAAAAATCACAGAGATGCTCAAGTGGGAGAAATGGTGTTCTACTGAGAGTCTTTGCAACTTCCACACAAGATGGTGGCCAAGTAGGATTCTTGCTCAATGGCTCCTCACAGGCTCATCCAAAAAGCTGAGACACAATTAAAAACTACCTGCTCAACTTAGCTTGGAGAGGGAAGAGAGCTCCAGGAATCAAAAGGAGGCCATGGTAAAGGTTGGAAACCCAAACAATGCATCAGAGGCTGGGGAACATGAGAGCCCAGGAAGTCCCCTGGGAGTACCTGGGAAAGCAGTGAGCAGAGGCAGCAGCTAGTAGCTGTAGACTGAGGTAAGACCAGAACCTGAAGCAGCAGGAATTAATGGAG
The DNA here is from genome assembly GCA_004027205.1 of Ctenodactylus gundi. Classification (NCBI taxonomy): domain Eukaryota; kingdom Metazoa; phylum Chordata; class Mammalia; order Rodentia; family Ctenodactylidae; genus Ctenodactylus; species Ctenodactylus gundi. The sequence goes on from PVKB01000792.1 coordinate 503,779, forward strand.
CTGGCAGCCCCAGTCTCCAGAAACGAGCCTGTAGGTAACACAAACTGCAAATGCACTAAGTCTCCATTTGAAAAGGCCTCCCTGCAGCTTGGCAGACCAGCTTCTGCAGCACCACACCAGGAAGTAATGAAGGCAGGAGCCATTTTAAAAAGAGCCCAAATCTAAACTGTTTTGGGTAAGAGAAGCCACAGCTAGGCCATCTACCTGGAATTCTGGGGACACTCTTAACCAGTGCCTAAGAAGAAATTGGCACAAAAGACAGTGGCAGAGGAGAGAAAGGCTACTAACCTCCTAAACAGTTTGGGTTGTGGTGAGAACAAAGGATCATAAGTATACACCCAGCCCAGGCTACTTAGAAACTTGGATTAGACCCTCTCTCGAGATTAAAAATAAAAAACAGGCTGGGGTTCAGTGCGAAAGTTCTGAGCTCCATCCCCAGTACCACCAAAAATAAATACCTAAAGAAACAAACAAAAAAATAAATAATTAATCAGGAGCACAGCTTTTTTTTTTCTCCACTACCAGTGATGGAACCCAGGGCCTCGTGTATAATTCTAAGCAAGTACTCTAGTGCTACTATACTGTGCTAATTTGAAGCAGAAACCCACTCAGTTGCCTGCAGTCTTCTGCCATAGCCTCCCAAGTAGCTGGGAATACAGTCCTGTATCATCATGCTGGCCAGACATTTTGTTCATATGTAAATATAATAGAGTTTTTATCCTTGAAGATGAATTATTTTTTGAGACTGGGTCTCACTATATAGTCATTATAGCCTTGAACTCATTATGTAGCCCAGGCTGGCCTTGAACTTAAGATCCTCTTCCCTCAGTCTCCTGAGTGCTGAGATAACAGTCATGTGTCACCACACTCTACTTGACAATAAAGTATTATAGAACAAGCTCATGAATGAATACTATTTTGAGTTCTTCCTTAAGATGAACATATTTTGAAGCAAAATAAATATTCCTGTTCATCATACATTTAAATCACAAAACATTGTACTCATTATGCAGTCAATGTAACTACTAGATGTAACATTTAGGCAACAGAAAAGCAAACATTTTTGTTCAGGAAGTGATGTAAAGTCAGTGGTACTCCATTGTAGAAGTCATCTTTTCAGATGAAGCATCTGCATTGTTGTTTCTCATTATTAACAGTGCAAATGTGCTGAAATCCTTGCAACTTTTCATTATGATTCAAACTAGCTGTATCTCATCTCATTGACACCTCTGATAAGCTACTTCTCAATAATATAAAGGATCCTTGCTAAAGACAATTAAGGTACAAGGAAGCTTTCTGTCATCCTTCTCTACCCAAAAGCAAACCAAGATCTGTAAAAAAACAAAGGATCTTTCTATCCACCAACTTCCCAACTGAACATAAGATAGTAATTTTCCTTTGTAACCTTATCAACTTGGAGACAGGGACAGAGAAATGTAATAGAAAACTATACTACATTAATTCATTTCCCATATACTTTCCTTCCTACAATATCATGACCTTTGGAATCTTGGATCTGCTTTCCTTCATCTTATCACTTCTCTCAGATGTGTACTTTATTGAGAACAACATGAGAGCAGGTCTCTATGCAAACCCTCTTTCATTAGGCTATATCACCAACCCATAAGCAGGACTCTATGCCACTGTTTTTGTTTTGTTTTTGGCAGTACTGGGGATTTACCCCAGGACTTTTATACTGAGTTACACCCTTGGCCCCTATTTAGGGTTTTGCTACATCACTAAATTGCTCAGTCTGGACTCAAACTTGGGATCCTCCTGCCACAGTCTCTGAGTGCTGGTATTACAGACATACACCACCATACCTGACTTCTAAGCCACTCTTTTGGCTTACTTTTCAGCTAAGGTTTTTTTCCCTCATAATGTGCAATGCATGAGCAAATAAACCTGCCTTCTTCTCTCTTGTTAAACTTACATTACAGGGCTGGGGATGTAGCCCAGTGGCAGAGTGCCTGCCCGGCACGCTCCAGGCCCTGGGTTCGGTCCCCTGTTCCAAACCTAAGAAACAAGCCCCCAATAAAAAAAAAGACAAAAAAAAAAAAAAAAACCCTAAACTTACATTACAGAAGTCTGTCTCAGGTACAAACTTAGAAAGATAAAATTTATTTAAAACTCGCCTCAAATATATTACCTACAGTGTAATGATTGAAATTAAAACAGACTCTATTATATCTCAAATAAATTACTAAATATCATTCTTTGTTCAGTCAACTGAGACTGTCCATGAATCACAAGAGTGTTTAAAACAGAATGCATAGGATTCTACTAAATTATGTAGCAGGGCCTAAACTTTTTATATAGGTATTTATAAAACTGAGACAGTATTTATATTTCAAGATTTAAACATACTGTGTGTTGTGGTTTGGATCTGGAGTATTTCCCAAAAGCCTCGAGTACCTACGGATACTGTGTGCTAGTGTGAGGTGGGGCCTCACTGGAAGGGGCAGATACTTGGGCTTGACCTGGAGGGCACATGGTGGTTCTACCCTGCCTCCTGGACTTGGCTCTGTTCTGCCATGCTATGAGGTGCTCTTTCTTTGGCTCCAGCCCTACAACGTGATTCCACCATTTCCAGACACCCACCTGTGACCTTCTGAAATTGTGAGTTAAGTCTTTCCTCTCTAAAGTTGTGAAAGTTAGATATTCTGACCAAGCATGAAAAAAGTAACTAAGACAGAAATTGGTACCAGGAGTGGTGTCATTGCTGTAACCTGACCATGTGATCTGGAAGTCTTTGGAACTAGTTTGTTAGAGGAGATTGGAAAGATGTCATGGTGCTAGTTGGAGAAGTCTTGGAGCAATCTGAGCTGAGCTTGATGAAACATTCTGATCAGAGCTCAGAAGACAAGAATGCTGATAGAAGTGTGAATGGGAACAACTACAGGCTCAAGAAGTTTCAGAGAGAAAAGAAGGATGGTATTGGCAATTGGTTTAAAAACCATGTATGCTATAATCTGGAAGAAATTTTTCAGCATTCTTGTCCAGAGACTTCCTGAAGCTGAGATTTAGGACAGTGAACTACATAATCTGGTGGAAGAAATCTCAAGGCAACCCAATGTTCAGGCTGTTACGTGATACTATTTATAGATTTTAGCCAAGTCTATAATGAAAAGCAGGAAAAAATAGCAGAGAGCATGATATAAAAAGTTGGCAGCTTTGCCAGACTGAAAGGGTCTGTTATGGTAGGGCAGAAGACGACACAGAAGTTAAAGAGATTAGCATTAACAAGAAGCCAAGTACTTAAAATTATGACTCAAAGAAATATACCTTGAGGGCATCACAAAAGTCAACAAGAGCCCACCCTTTTTTACCTCAATGGTGTAAAGACAAAAGGCTTTTCTTTGAGAAGTATACCCTAGGGTCAAGGAACAAAATGTTTGCCAAAGTTCAGCCAGCTGGAGTTCAACCACTTAAGAAATCAAAGGCCTCTACAGCATTTGTCCAACTGGCCAGGCTACTACTCAAGTCAGTGACAAATGGTGACATCCACGCAGTTCTAGGTTTATAGGTATGTAGAGTGCAAGAGCTGTGGGTTCATGGAGGCTTCCACCCAGATTTCAGAGAAAGGCCCTAGAGGCCAGGCAGTGTGCCTCTGGGAGCACAGTGCATGAAGATGTTAAGGAGAAGACTAAGGTTCACTGGAGACCCTGGAAATTTGAAGATGCCTGAAATGAGTATCATTGACTGAGAAAAGCTACAAGAAGTAAGCAGATCCAGCCCAAAGAAGAAGTGATAAAAGTTGCAGCCAGTGGCAGGGCCACCCTCACCATAGTTTACCCTGGGCGCTGAACATGGAACCATAGGATATAATCCTTGCCCTTCTGGGTTTAGAACTTGCTTTGGTCTAATTGCTTTCTATTCTCCCCCTTTGGAATAAGAATATTTACCCTGTGCTACTATATGCTTAACTCTTTGGTTTTCACAGGAACTTTCAGCTGAGAGTTTGCCTTTTATCTCAGCGGAGACTTTGAACTCGGACTTTAAAAAAAAAAAATACTAAAATCCTTAAGACTGGCAACTCTTAGAGGAGGATTACATGTTTTTTGTGTAAGGAGGTAAACATGAGTCTTTTGGTGGCTATGGGGCAGAATGTTGTGGTTTGGGTGTGGAGTATCCTCCCAAAAGCCTCATGTACCCATAGATGCTACATACTGTTGGGAGGAAGGGGCTAGCTGGAAGGGACAGATGCTTGGGGCTTGTCTTGGAGTAGTGTGTGCTGGTTCTACCCTTCCTCCTGGACTTGGCTCTTATTCTGCCCTGACATGAGGAGCTCTTTCTTTGGCTCCAGCCCTGCCATGTGGTTCCACCATTTCCAGCTACCTACCTGTGATTGGACTGTGACTTTCTGAAATCATAAGCCAAAACAGATAAATCTTTCCTCTCTAAAGTTGTGGATGTCCAGTATTATGTTCTAGCAACTAAAAAGTAACTAAGACACTGTAGCAAACTAAACTTTGTTTTGCTTTGTGGGTTTCAAATTCCTAGTACTTCAAACACTAGGCTTTGCAACTATAGTATATATTGTCTTTTTGTTTGTTTGACAAGTTCTTGTTAAATTTCCCAAGCCTACCTCTAATCTGTGGTTCTTCTACCTCAGTCTCTCAAATAGGTGAGATAACAAGTATACATTAGCACATCTGGCTATGTTCATTTATTTTGGAAATAAAGCATTGATTCTAGATGACGTAAAGAAACATCAAAATACACTTGAAACCTACCTATACTTTCAGTCTAGATCAAGAGGAAAAATCTCTGACTCAACTTTTACACATTCTTCTATGTGGCAATCTCTGGTTTCTTTTATTGGATCCTTTTTATACTGTTGTACTTCTTACCTCAAAAGACTTAGGCCTGGAGATGTAGCTCAGTGGTAGAGCACTTGCCTAACATGTGTCAGGATCTGGATTCAATCTCCAGTACTGAAAATTAAGAGATAGACAGAGACAGAGACAGAGACACACACACACACACACAGAGAGAGAGAGAGAGAGAGAGAGAGAGAGAGAGAGAGAGACAGACAGACAGACAGAGAGACAGAGACAGAGAGAAAGAGTTAGATACCTACTTCTAACTAGACAAATTAATATTGATGCAAAGACCACATAGATAAATGCATGTGTTTTGTGGGTTTGTGTGTGTGTTTTGTGTTATTAGGGATTGAGCCTAGGACCTTCATATTGACCTATATCCCCCAGTCCATTTTCATCATAGATTTTTGAGACAGAGTCTCAACAAGTCACTAAATGGCCCAAGCTGAGCTCAAACTTGTGATCCCCTTGCCTCAGTCTATCAGAGTGATAGGATTACAGGTCTGTATCACCAGATGCAGCAAGATCATATATTAGTGAATATACACAGCCACTTTCAAAGAAGGTGGCACACATCTGCAATCCTTACCACTGTGGTGTCTGAAGCAAGAGGATCTCAAATTTGAGCCAAGCTTGGGCAACTGAATGAGAGACCCTCTTTCAAAATAAAAAGGAATAAAGATGTAGTTCAATATGAGAGCACCAATGAAATTTTCCCTAATACCACAAGAAAAAAAATGTGTGGATGGTAAGCAGTCACATGAAAAAACAGATGTAGGGCCTGAAAGAATCACACAGTGGTTAGAGTGCTTTCCTAGCAAACATAAGGCCTTGAGTTCAATTCCCCAGCACCACATAAGCCAGGTGTGGTGGCACATGCATGTAATCCCAGAACCCAGGAAGCTGAGGCAGGAAGATTGCTGTGAGTCTGAGGCTAGTCTGGGTACATAGTGAGCGCAGAATCAGTCTGGACTAAAGAGTGAGACTGTGTCTCAAGGAAGAAGGAAGGAAGGAAGGAAGGAAGGAAGGAAGGAAGGAAGGAAGGAAGGAAGGAAATGACCATACAGATGTAAGACTTTAAGACAAGATGGCAGTTGGGTAGGAGCCCTGCTCAATGGCTCGTAACAAGCTCATTCAAAAAGCTGACATACAGTTTTTTTTAAAAAAACCTATCTGATCAACATAGCTTGGGGAATGAGGAGAGAACCAGGAATTGAAATGAGACTACAGAACATTTGAAACTCTGAAGACACGTCAGAGGCTGTAGAACATGCCATGTGGGAAGCCGCCCCAAGCCACCTGGGAAGAGCTATGAGCAGCAGGAAGCAGCTGGCAGCCACAGAGAACAGATAAGCCTAAAGCCTAGAGACATGGGAATTAACAGCAGCCAGTAGTTCTGGCCTCCAGAAATGAGTGGATGGATAGTGCAAGCCACAAATGCACTGTAAGTTTCTCCTTGAAAAGGCATCTATGCAGCCCAGCAGACCAGCTCAGGAGAAGCAGTTCTTGGTAGTGCCAGCCATCCTAGGAAGTAATGAAAGAATGAACCATTTTGAAAAGAGTCTGAGAGGCTGGAGGAATGGCTCGGTGGTTAAAGCGCTTGAGCAAGCGCTAAGCCAAGCGCTAAGTACCCGAGTTTGATTTCCCAGCACCACATAAGCTGGGCATGGTGGCGCATGCCTGTAATTCCAGCTGAGACAGGAGGATTGCAGTGAGTCCAAGGCCAGCCTGGGCTCTGAAGTGAATTCAGGACCAGCCTGGACCACGGAACGAGACCCTGTCTCAAAAAAAAGAGAGAGAGAGAGAGAGAGAGAGAAAAGAGAGAAGAATCTAAGTCTGAACTATTTTGGGTAAAAGAAGCCACAAATGTGCCGCACCAGACATTCTGGGGACACTTAGCCAGTGCCTAGGGAGAAAATGGCACAAAAGACAGTTGCAGGGAAGGGAAAAAGGCTGCCAACTACCTGAAGAGCTCTGGCCTTAATGAGAGCAATGCGCAGAAGGTGGAGAGCACCACCCCCAGGGCAGGGATGCCAGGAGAGCCTGAAGAATTTTTTTGATGAGGCTGGGAGTGAAAAAGACACCCTAGAGGCCACCACACTATCAGGTTCCCCTTGCTGCCTATTCCCATCACAGAACTCAGTGAGCTATTGGCTCCTCCAACACATCCTCAAACATGTTCAGAGGAACATCTCAGCTTGGCCATTCCCTCAGTACTAGAATCACAGGAAGAAAAGGCAATAGGAAACATACAGTAATGCCTGGCTCCTGAGAGGCTGTCATGGGCGCCATGGGCCTTGAAATAGTAGAAATTATAGGAAAGGAGACTTAAAAAAAAACACTTGGCCAGTCAAGCAGTTCAAATAACAAATACTTAAACGAAAAAAATGATTAGTGAGCTCAACGAGGAATTTACCAAACAAATAATGGTCTGAATGGATAAAAAGCGTACTAGAATTTATAGAAGAAGAACAACAACAACAACAAAAGACCTGGCTGAAGTAAATAAGGCAATGCAAGATGTGAAGGAACATTTTGATAGAGAAGTGGAAAACCTGAAAAGAATCTAGCTAAAATTCAGGACATGAAAAATCCATTTGAAAGCAAAGAAAGCCAGCTTGAACATTAAAAGGAATAAAACATTTATTCACTGAAATCCTATCAGAAAATTTCCTGAATTGAGAATAAATATGTAGATGCAATAAGCATATAAAGCACCAAATAACTTTGACCAGAAAAGAAACCCAGCACATCACAACAAAACCTCAAATTCAACAGAAACAGAGAATATTTTTCCCACATTTTATTGATATGCATATGTGCAAAATTCAAGGTTTACAATGAAGTTGAGCATTTTGTGCACATACATATCCTGTCAAGGTGACAAGGGCTTTCCCACTCTCCTTTTGTCCCTCCCCCTACTCACCCCTCCCTCCCTCTTCCCCTATCCTACTCCCCTCTTTCACTTTGTCTTTCGTCTTAAGTTCCATAGGAGTTGTGATCGGGGTCTCTCATACCAGAGAGACCACTCAATGTTTCACCTTCTGCTTCTGACTAACTTCACTAAGCATGATGTTCTCTAGTTTCTTCCATTTGCCTGCAAAAGCCTCCACACTATTGGACTTTATTGATGCATGGTATTCCACTGTGTATAAATGCCACATTTTTTGTATCCACTGGTCTGTTGATGGGTATTTTGGTGCCTTCCATATTTTTGCTATTGTTAGTTGTGCTGCTATGAACATGGGTATACATATATCTCTGTTATGTGTTGTTTTGGTCTCTTTTGGATATATTCCCAGGAGGGGTGTCACTGGATTGAAAGGGATATTTATTTCTAGTCTTTTAAGAGATCTCCATACTCAGAAACAGAGAATATTAAAAGCAATAAGAGGGCAGGATGGATGGCTAAGTCAAGCTCTACGTACCCAAGTTCAACTCCCCAGCACCATATAAGCTGTATGTGGTTGCACATGCCTGTAATCCCTGTACTTGAGAGGCTGAGACAGGAGGATTGCCATAAGTCTAAGGCCAGCCTGGCTCTATAGTGAGTTCAGGACCGGGCTGGGCTACAGAGTGAAACCTTGTCTCAAAAAACAAAAAAAGCAGGAAGAGAAAACAGACATTACTCTACCAAGATAAGCCCATCCAAATAACTGCAAATTTCTCAATGCAAACCTCAAAGGCCAGGAGTCTAAAACAAAACCTTTCAAGCTTTAAAAGAAACCAAGTGTCAACCCAGATTGTTGGATCCAGCAAAATTATCCTGAAGACTAAAGGACAGTTAAAATTTTTTCACGACCTAGAAACTCTAAAGAAATTTGTGACAGCTGGCCAGCATTGAAGAAATTTTTAAAGGAATCCTAGAGAGATAAAGAAGAGCAGCACCAAAGGACTCACAGAAAAGGAAACATCAGAAGGGAAGGGAAAGTATACCTAAAAAACAAAACAAAACAAAAATACCCAAGAACAAGACAATGACAGGACTCAGTAAAAATCTTTCAATAATTACTTTTAATACTAATGATCTTAACTTGCCAATCAAAACAAATAGGCAGAATGGATTTTTTAAAAGTCACCATTTGTTGTTTGCAAAAGACACACTTCACCCACACAAACTGAAGGTATAAGAATGGAAAATAATACTTCATACTACAGAAGCTGCACAACAAGCAGGAGTAGCTGTAACAGAAGATTTCAAATCTAAACAGTTTGAAACAGACAAAGATGGATACTATATACTGATAAAAGGAGCAATCTAACAGAAAGAGCACACAACCATAAACATATATGCACACTGTGTTGGTACATGCAATTACAGAAAACAAATAGACTCCTATAAAATCATACTAGGGGACCTCAATATCCACTCTCACCCTCAACAGGTCAGCCAAACATAAAATTCAAAAAAGAAACAGCATGGAACAAATGGACTTAACAGATATCTACAAAGTGTTCTACTCAATGTTTTCCAACATTAACAGAATACAACTTTTTCTCAGTATCATTTGGGACTTTTTCCAAAACAGAACCTATCCTTGGACATGATTAAATAAATAGAAAAGAATTTCAGTAATTCTCTGCATACTTTTAGATCATGATGGAATGAAGCTAGAAATCAACAGCAAAAGAAACCACAGAAACTATACAAATGTAAGAAGATTAAATAATACATTATTGAACAAGTAAACAAGTAACAGATCTCAATGAAAACCAGGGAAGAAATAAAAAAAAATTTTATTCAAAGTCAAGTGACAATAGAAACAAATCATACCAGAATCACTGGAACATAATGAAAGCAGTACTAAGAGGATATAACTGAGAATTCACCATTAACCAGGGATGAAACTGAGAGAGTACGAAAGGTTCTATCAGCCAGGATATGGTAAAAAAAAATTTTTTTTTTTGAGACAACATCTCACTCTGTAGCCCAGGCTCATCCTGAACTCACTGCACAGCCCAGACTGGTCTTGGACTCACAGCAATCCCCCTGCCTCAGCCACCCAAGTGCTGGGATTACAGGTGTGCACCACTACAAACTCAGGGTCTTGTGCTGGCAAGGCAAGAACTTTAAAAGCTGTGCCATTCCTCTAGCCCCTAGGACTCGGTAAATTTATCACAGAATTTTATCAGAACTGCTAAACTACCTCCTGGAGACTGGCACTACCTTGATCCCAAAATCAGATAAAGACCTAAAAAAGAAAAAATACTAGGGGCTGGAGGAATGTCTCAGTGGTTAAAGCTTTGCCTAGCAAGTGCTAAGTACCAGAGTTGATTCCCCACCACTACATAAACTGGTGGCACATACCTGTAATCCCAGTATTCTGGAGGCTGAGACAGGAGGATTGCCCTGAGTCCAAGGCCAGCCTGGGTTCCCCAGTGAGTTCAGGACCAGCTTGGGCTACAGAGTGAGACCCTGTCTCAAAAAAAGAAGAAAGAAAAAGAAAGAAAAAGAAAGAAAGAAAGAAAGAAAGGAAGGAAGGAAGAGAAGAGAAGAGAAGAGAAGAGAAGAGAAGAGAAGAGAAGAGAAGAGAAGAGAAGAGAAAACTATAGGCCAACTTTCTTAATGAATTAGATGTAAAAATCCTTAACGAGATACTTGCAAACAGAATGCAACAAATTATTAAAAATGATCATACATCATGACCAAACTGGTTTCATCCAACACAAGGATGATTCAGCAAAGGTTAATGTAATGTATCTCATAAACAAAAGCAAGGACAAGGTTCACATGCTTTTCTCAATATATGCAGAAATGCAGAAAAAACCTTTGACAAAATACATCCTTTCATGATAAAACCCTGATGAAAAGTGATATACAAAAGTTTTATTTCAAGCTGATGAAAACAATTCATGAAAATCCTAATGCCAACTTCATCCTAAATAAGGAAAAAGCGAATGCATTTCCACTCCAATTGGAACAAAACAAGGGTGACCACTCTTACCACTCCTATTTTACATAGTGCTTGAATCGTTAGACAGAGCAATCAAGCAAGAGAATAGAATAAATGGAATATGCACAGGAAAGAGTCAAACTATACTTCTCTGCAAATGATATGCTCCTTTAGATAGATTATCCCAAAAATTCCACCAAGAGACTCTTAGAACTAAGAACAAATTCAACCAATTTGGAGGATATAAAAATCAATACACAAGGCTGGAGGAATGGCACAGCAAGTGTAAGGCCTTGAGTTCGTTTCCCCAGCACCACATAAAGCCGGGTGTCGTGGCACACACCTGTAATCCTAGCACTTTGGAGGTTGAGGCAGGAGGACCGCCATGAGTTCAAGGCTAGCCTGGGCTACGTAGTGAATTCAGGACCAGCTTGAGCTACAGAGCAGGACCCTGTTTCAAAAACAAATAAATTTAAAAATCAAATCAAGATTCAATAAATGCAATAACACCCAGAACCAACAAATAGAATTCTATCAAATAAAGTCTTCCACACAGCAAAGGAAACAATCAAGACAGTGGAGAGAGAACTTAATGGAATGGGAAAATGGTTTTGCCAGCTACTCCACAGAATGAAGACTATTTTCTAGAATATATACATACATGAACAAATTAGTCCTCTCAAAAGTCCTGATCAAAAAATGTGCAACTGAAATGAATAGACAGTTCTCAGAAAGAGAATTCCAAATGAACAATAAATACATGAAAAAATGTTCAACATCATTGGCCATTTGAGAAATGCAAGACAAAACAAAACTGAGTTTCCATCTAGCTTCAGTAAGAAGGGTTATCAAATAACCAAAAACAATAAATGCTGATAAACTTTTGAAGAAAAAAGCAACACTCCTACATTGTTGGTGGGACCATACACTGGTACAACCATTATGAAAAGCAGTATTGAGGTCCCTCAAAAAAAAAAAACAAACTGAAAATAGATATCCCATTTGACCCAGCTATATTTCTCCTGTATATCCATCTTAATGTATTGAGTTCATCTTACAAAAATGATACATGCATGCCCATGTTTATAGCAGCACAACTTATGATAGTTAAATCTTGGAGGCAACCAGTATGTCCATGAACAGATAAATGGATAAAGAAGATGTGTGTTGGGAGCCGGAGGAATGGCACAGCAGTTAAAGCACTTGTCTTTCAAGTGCAAAGGCCCGAGTTCAATTTTCCAGCACCACATAACACTGGACATGGTGGCATATGCCTGTAATCCCAGCACTTGGGAGGCTGAGCCAAGTGGATTATCCTGACTCCCAGGCCAGCCTGAGGTACAGCAGTAAGTTCAGGACCAGCCTGGGATACACAGCACGACCCTGTCCCCAAAAAAAAGGGGAAAAAAAAGAAGATGTGCGATATGTAAAAAATTTTAAAAAATAAAAATGGCAAAAAAAAGAATATGCATATTTACACAATGAAGTACTATCCTACCATTAAGAAAGATAAATCTGCATCATTTGTAGGAGAATGGATGCACCTTGACACCATTTTGCTTAGGGAAATGAGTTAGACTCAGAAGCTCATGGTTAAATAGCTCATGGTTTCTAATACAAGAAAACCAAGTCACAAAAAAAGAGAGATGGGATAAGAAGATAGACTTTGTGGAGACGAAAAAGGGATTGGGGGTAGCAGGGGAATGAAGGGTTGAGAATGGAAAAGGGAGGTAAAAATGATCAAGATACAATAGGTAGATGCACCTATTTCTTAAGCTAATTGTTATATATTGCAAATACATACTAATAAAAAAGGATAGATGTTGTCATTAGCCACCACAAAAATGCGAATTCAAATCACCATGAGATACCACTTAGCAGAATATAGAAAGCTGAATGCAAACTGTCGATGAGGGATGGATATGATATCAAGAATCTAATTGGTTCGGCAAACTTCATAAATCTAAGAAATTGCAGGTATCAGTTATCTCAGACAGAAGGAATGATATCACAACATAAAATTCTATACCTAAGTAAAGTACCAGTCAAGCTCAAAAGAGTAGATATTTCAACTTAATGATGTTTCAAACAAATTAAGTCTCACACACCTTTTTTTTTTTTTTTTTTTTTTTTTTTTGAGACATGGTCTCACTCTCTAGCATAGGCTGGTCCTGAACTCAACTATGCAGCCCAGGCTAGCCTTGGACTGACAGCAATCCTCCTGCCTCAGCCTCACTGCTGGGATTACAGGCATGCACCACCACACCTGGCTTTATGTGATGCTGGGGAACTGAGCTCAGGGCCTTGTGCTTGCTAGGCAAGAGCTGTAACCACTGTGCCATTCCTCCAGCCCTCTCACAAATCTATTACAAAAGGACAACTATTGGATGTGCATCAGCAAGGTCAAAGAGGAAGCTCAGAAAAAGGAAACATGAGAGCCAGGAAATTTAGATTCTAATGAAAGAAATATAGAAAACTCCATATATGATGTGAATTTCAAGAATGAGAGCTTTAGGGGCTGGAGAAGTAGCACAGAGGTTAGAGTACTTGCCTACCAAGTATAAGACTCAGCACCACATAAACTGAGTGTGGTGGCACACACCTGTAATCTCAGCACTCAGAAGACTGAGGCAGGAGGATTATCATGTGTTTGAGGCCAGTCTAGGCTACATAGTGATAGTGAGTTCAGGACCACTCTAGACTATAGAGCAAAACCCTGTCTCAAAAATAATAATAAAAAAAAGAATAAGAGCTTTAAAAACATTTTAGACTATATTAGGGGTGGTTTTGAAGTTAACATTTCAGTGTTTAGGGACTGGAGGAATGGCACAGCAGTTAAAGCGCTTCCTAGCAAGCGCTAAGTCAAGCACTTAATACCTGAGTTCGATTCCCCAGCACCACATAAGCTGGGCGTGGTGACACAAGCCTGTCATCCCAGCAACAGGGAGGCTGAGGCGGGAGTCTCACCCTGAGTCCCAGGCCAACCTGGGCTCCACAGTGAGTTCAGGACCAGCCTGGGCTGCAGAGCGAGACCCTGTCTCAGAAAAAAAAAAATTCAGTGTTTACAAAATAAATGATAAATAGAAAACTAAGCAAATGAAAAACAGGTAATAACTTTAGAAAAGAAGATTGTACAAAAATACAGAACCACAATTAGGTGGTGGCTTGGTAAAACAATATTTACATAATTTGAATAATGTAAACATTATTTTGTCCTAAGTTGTTATATAATCATATTGGGAATGTGTGTAGGAAGAGAACAGGCGGTAGAGAAGTTGTAGAAGATTGTTAAATCTTTACTTTTCAGGAAAGGACAAAGAGAGTTGACATGTATAGTTGAAAGAGCAGCACTGGAAACCTTCTTTAGGGGCAGAACTCTAGAAGAAACAATTTATTAAAAATAATTTAGAAGTTGTCTCAAAGGAAGACTGGAAGTTAAAGAAAAATAGAGTAAGAAGCTATTCTTATAAGTTTATAGTACACTATTTTGTTTTGAAAAAATATATATTTAATAAATAAATTTATAAATTTAATATTGAATTTTTTAAAAAAATTAACATCTATGTTGTGGCTGGACATGTCATTCTGTGATGTGTAGCATTCATAAGGTTTTGGGTTTAATCTCCAGCATCACAAAAAAAAGCAAAGAACTATACTATTATTCCACTTGCAGGTCCACTTTTTGACAAAATATCTGAATAGATCTATTTATTTAAGTGGCATTAAAGGTTTATAATTCACTTGAATAATGCATTAATATAAGACTATAGACTTAAAGCCCAAGATAGGCACTGTCACAGTCCACAGACTCAAAAATGCATTCTCAGTTCTATCGAGCAGACTGGAATTAAGTATGCAATTTATTGCAAATAAGCCCAAGAAAGAGACAGAGACAGAGAGACAGAGAACTATTTAAATAGTCAGCACAACCCATCACTATTACAAGAAAATCTCCAAAAGTATATAAAACTCAATTTGTTTATTTGAGATAGAGTCTCGCTCTGTAGACCAGGCTGGTCCTGAACTCACTCTAATCCAGGCTGGCTTTGAATCAAAAGAATCCTCTTGCCTTAGCCTCCTGACTGCTAGGAGGACTACAGGCATACCACCATGTCCTGCCTGTAACATTCAATAACTTAGGAGCAAAATCTCCGTACATTAAGGAGAGTAAGTTAGACAACAAGATAGAACTAATATCTCTTGTTATCTAAAGTAAAGAAAGTAAACTATTTTTATTGTGGCTGCAGGCATAGCTCAGCAGTTAGACTGCTCACCTAACCCTTTGTTTGATTCCCTAGCACCACACAAACTGGGCATGGTGGCTGTCTTTTTTTGTCACTGTGACTCAACACCCAAAACGCACAAATCAGAAGAGAAGTTTATTTTAGCTCACAGTTTCAGAAGGTCACAGTCCAATCATGGGCAGCTGGCAGCAATGGAAGGACATGGCAGAGGTGGGGGCAGCTCCTCCCAGAATTGCAAATAGGAAGATAAGTCGAACCAAGTCCCGAAGAAAGGCAAGAAGCAGCATATATCCTTCCAGGATTCATCCTAGTGATTCACCCCTTCTGAGTCCAGCCTTAGCATTCCTCCCCTTCCAGGTTTAAGCCCCCAGCACAGGCCTATGATCCAATCCACACACTTGTCTTCCACCACACACCCATAATCCACCCCTCCAGACCAGACCCCAATCTCCCAACAGCACATGATTCCACAGATAATCCACAACATCCAAGTACATGAGATGTGGAGGACATTCCAGATCCAAACACAATAGTGGTGCACACCTGTAATTCCAATACTCTGGAGTCTGAGACAGGAGAATTGCTATGGTGAGCCCAGAACCAGCCAGGACTACAGAAGTGGGAAAAGCAACAACAACAAAAGTCAACAAAACCCAACAAAACAATTTTTATTGCATAATTAAGTACACATTTTATGTATCGTTTTCTTCAATGTAGCTTATCTTTGAGGTTCTGTTGAATTTTAGTTGTCATAACAACCTAAGTAAAGGCTTTATTACTATAGATATCTGTAGCTATTTATAAATGCAACAGCTGGATCTGTCCAGCTAAATTTCTTTTATGACGTAAAATCATATTTTCTCTAAATCAACCTGAGAAAATGCTAGAGATCACTAAAACTGAACTTGTAAATCTGATATTTATATTTTTGTTCATTCATCCATTCATTCATTCATTTTGTGGTACTGGAAATCAGGTCTAAGGCCTTCTCATTGAGCTACTTCCCCAGCCCATTTTTCAGTTTTGATTTTGACATAGGGTCTTACTGAATCGCTCGGGTTGGGCTGGAACTTGTGATTCTTCTACCTCAGCCTCCCAGAGTGCTCAAATAACAGGAGTGCATCACTGGGCCCAGCAATATTATATTTTAAATGTAATAATAAATCATAAGCTGTTCAGTATAAAGCAGACAACAGAAATATATTTATTTCCTTATTTTGCAAAGAACTGGCTATGCTTCCAATGCTTTCTAAACGATCAATTTTTTTCTGAATTCCAATAGGCTTGCATATTTTAATTATTTTCTTCTCTTCATAATTATATAATGCAAGATGATACACAAAGAAGCAAATACTGGTATTTACATAAAACAACATTTACTAGCAGCTATACTTAAATTCATCAAGAGAAATAGAATAAATATTTTAAAATCAAATCTTTTCTCTTCAAAATGATCATTCTTGTTCTACTAAAATAATAATTAAACTGAACTTGGAAAAACAGCTATCTTTACGAAACGAGCTTTACTTACTTATTGTGGTAGTAGAGGTTGGACTCACATCCTTCACACTGGCTACAACTCCAGATCTTTTAAAAAAGATTATTTTGAGACACACTTTTCACTAACTTGCTAAATTTCCAGGACTGGCTCAAACTGGCTATTCTCCTGCCTCAGCCTCTCAGAGTACTGGGGTTACAGGCAAGCCACACTGTCTCCAGCTTTCGAATATATAAAATCATACACACACACACACACACACACACACACACACACACACACACACACACACACACACACACACACAAAAAAAATAGGCTAGCCAGATAGGGTGGCACATACCTGTAATCTCAGCACTGTGGGAGGCTGATTCAGGAGAACTGCAAATTCCAGCTCAGGCTGGGCAAGTCAGCAACTTAGTCATACCCTATCTCAAAATAGAAAATAGTATGCACTGTAGCTCAATTCAATTCTCAATACTGAAATTAATCTACCTACCTACCTACCTACCTACCTACCTATCCATGTGGTACTGAGGATTGAGCCCAGCGTCTTCACACTGAGCTCCAACTCCAGCCCTTTCTTTTTATTTTGAGACAAACCTAAGTTACTAAATTTCCCAAGTAGTGCTGAAATTTGTAATCTACATGCCTTTATCCCCCCACAGTACTGGGATTATAGGCATGTATCATAGCACCCAGCTAATTTTCATGTTGTAGTAGTGAAAGAGGAGTTTCTCAGATAGGATCTGTGTGCCCAGGTGAGAGTTTCTATGGGAGGCTGCAGCAGAAGGATTGAAAGTTCAAGCCTGCCATGGGCAATTTGGCAAGTTCATGAGACTTTGTCTCAAAATCATCAATAAAAATGGGCTGCGGGTATAATTCAGTGTGAAGACCCTGGGCTTGATCTCCAGTACAGTACACACACATACAATCTCAAGGAATATTGGTTGAATAGGTCATTCAGATTAAAACTGCTATATTTGACTATGTCTTTCCACAAGAAAAAAAGTTTTAAACTATGTATAAATTTAAATAAAATATTGACTGATAATTGCTACTTATATATTCTACCTAGGGTTTAGATTACCATACTTGTGTTCATTTCATTTTAGACCATTTGCCCAACTCTAACTCATGCTTATATAACTCTAAAAGCACAATGGGCTGGGGATCTTAAAGCTCTTGCCTAGCATGAGCAAGGCTCTGGGTTTAACTCTCCAGAACCACATAGAAATGAGCTGTGCATGGTAATCCCAGAACCTAGAAGGCTGAGCAGGAAGATTACTATGAGTTCAAGGCCACCCTGGTAGACACTGTGAGTTCAGGCCCAGCCTAGACTACAGGGTAAGGCCCTGTCTCAAAAAAAAAAAAAAAAAAAAAATTAAAAGCGTATACAGTATCATGTGAATGTATCTGAAGATATTCTATTAACATGAACTAAAAGTAAATTGTACACATTGTCTATATTTAGTCTATTCAATGCTTAATTTTGTAGATATTTTATAATAATTAGAGAATTCACAAGGAATTCCCTTTTTAAAAATCCTAAGAACTAGGCAACACATGATTTAGACAACAGCCAGCAATGTTATTTTCAAACTTCAAAGAATCACTATAGATGCAGAAGAACCATTCTTAATTAGGAGAAATGGCACAGGTCTATTATCCTAGCTACTGCAAGGACTGCAAGTTTTAGGACAGCCTGAGAAATTCAACCAAACTTACTTAAAATATAAAATAAAAAAGACTGGGGATGTAGCACACTGGAAAGTTCTGGTTTCAATCCCCAAAACTGCACAAAGGAATGACTGTCCTATACTCATTACTATTTTATTTTTATATAAAACATACCCTGTCCTCTCACCTAAAGGAGGTCTTTATCCTTTCACTTAAATATTTCAGAGAATAATCTTGACATCCTGAGAAATCATTTCCATGCTTAGAATTTCAAGCAAATCTGTCTTTCATGTAAAACCTATAGAATTATTCTCTTCACACAGTTCCTTTCATGTATATTCATTTTTTAAACAATTTATCAGATGTGCTTACATGATAGAAAAATATGTTCATTTCAGCTTCTCTTTAACCAAATACATTTCTTAGGTAATAGGAATGAGGATAAGATTTTATTTCTATCAGCCAGGCTACACAATGAGTTCTGGACCAACCCACAATCCAAAGCAAGACCTTATCTCAAAAAATTTTTAAGGTTTTATTTTTATATTCTGTCCTTATTAAGAAATGCACACAGGGGCTGGAGGAATGGCTCAGCAGTTAAAGCGCTTGAGTACTAAGTCAAGTGCTAAGTACCCAAGTTCGATTCCCCAGCACCACATAAGCTGGGCATGGTGGCGCACGCCTGTAATCCCAGCACTCAGGAGGCTGAGGCAGGAGGATTGCCCTGAGTCCAAGGCCAGCCTGGGCTCCATAGTGAGTTCAGGACCAGCCTGGACTACAGAGCGAGACCCTGTCTCAAAAAAAAAAAAAAATGCTCACATAAACACATTATTTATCCTTGCAATAATGCTTCCATGTGGGTAATAGAGACATTATTATTTTCATTTTAAATATCAGAAAAAAATTAGGCCTGAAGCATTTGCCCTAGGTCAAACAAGAAGAGCATTAACCATGAGAAGTCAGCTCTCTTGACATACCTCTTCTGCATGTTGCTTATTCACTGCACTAGGCGTGATTAGGAGACAATGGCACAGCTGACTTTGGCAGGCCTTAGTTGTCACAGACTCTGAGCGACAGAATCAATTACAATCTATTCTTCCCAACACCAAATCCTAACAGTACAGTACAGCTGATAATATCATAGCTTCAATTATCAGAGAATTAAACTTACATTCTTATGATTAGAATTTCCCCCATACAATAAAAGTGCAATGTATTCCAAATTACCATATTTTTTGAGCCAGCCTCAGTGGTGCATGCTTTTTCTATTTTCACTTATTTTCTAATATGTCATGTTCTGCCACATCCAGCCTGTGTAGTGCTGGAGAATTGAAACCATGGACCCCAATGTGCCATGCAAGTGCTCATAACCACTGAGATATGTCTCCAGCCCAGTACAATGTATTCTTTAAAAAAAAAATCACTCACTAAACCAAAATTTCTACATTTCTTTTTCATGACCAACTATGTTTAAGATATGAATTATGTGAGGCAGGAAAACTGTTGCGAGTTTGAGGCTACACAGGCTGGATGTGGCGGCACATGATACACCTATTATCCCAGCACTCGGGGGGCTGAGGCAGGAGGATTGCTGTGACCCGGAGGCCAGCCCGGGCTACACAGTGAGTTCAGGACCAACCCGGACTACAAAGTGAGACCCTGTCCCAAAAAAACAAAAGACAAAATAAAAAGAAAATGTAAATTACCTTTTTGTGTTGTCTTTTGTTTTGAAACAGGGTCTCACTTTGTAGTGTAAGACAGTCCTGAATTCACTATGGAGCCCTTGAACTTTAGGCAGTCCTCTTGCCTCAGCCTCCCAAGTGCTGAGATTACAGGTGTGTGCCACATCTGGATAATTAAAATATGAATTATTTTAATCAAAAAGCAAATTTACAACATCTGTGGCCCACACATTTAGGAATATGAACAAGCCCTAATTTTAGGAAACAATGCTATTATATTTCATTTAGATAAGGCCAAAACGGAAAGGCAACACAAACTAGCTCCAACTTTGACATTCTTGTTATAAGCTAAAAGAGTTTGTTCTAACCATAATTGTCAGCTAAACCTGTAACAGAATCAGAAACAAGCTTTTATTTCCTCTTGTCTTAGAAGGAGATTTGGGACTCTGGAAAAAAAAAAAAAAAAAGTTGCCAGGCCTAAAATCCCAGCATGCTGGGAGGTTGAAGCAGAGGACTGCAAGTTCCAACCCAGCCTGGACAACTTAGTGACTTAGCAAGATTCTGTCTCAAAATTAAAACCTGAAAAAAAAAGGGGCGGGGGGTGCTGGGAACGTAGTTTAGTGTGAAGACCTTGAACTGGCTCCTCAGTAACAACAACAACAACAAAAAAAAACCAAAAAACAAAAATCACACTTTAACAACTATACAACCTACAATGTTATTCATGTTTTTTAATGCTTGCTTTTATTCACATACTTGTTTTTTGTGTGCTTGTTTTTGTTTTTTGTTTGTATGTTTTTAGAGACGGGGTCTTGCTCTGTAACCCAAGCTAGTACTGAACTCACTATGTAGGCCAGACTAGCCTTGGACTCAATCAATGGTAATCTGCCCATCTCAGCCACCGAGTGCTGGGATTACAAGTGTGTGCCACCATGCCCAGCTTTATCTGATGTAGAGGAGTCAAACTCAGCACCTTGTGCTTGCTAGGTAAGCTCTTTAGCCACTGTGCCATTCCTCCAGCTCTCATACTTGTTTATATCATTCAATACTCTACTTCAGTGGGCTTAGTGGCACATGCCTGTGATCCTAGAACTTTAGAAGGCTGAAGCAGGAGGATCACAAGTTCAAGTCCAGCCCAGACAATGTAAAGACTTAGTGCTTAGTGAGACCCTATCTCAAATAAACAAAAAGGGCTAGAGATGTAGCTCAGACCAAAAATACTGGGTAAAATCCCTAGTACCCCACAAAAGATTCCATTTTTATTTCTGTCATTACTTGGCCAACTTCTTTATTATATCCCTCTTTCCACTTTTCTTAATAATTCTCATCTCTATCTGGGCTGTCTTTTTCCTGCCAGATTCCTTTCTAAAGCTGCTACCTTAACTCCCATGCAAAGCCTTTCTTCATCAACAACATATGCTTTTATTTTTTTTAAATTCCCTTTAAAAACTTCATTAACTTGATGGCATTTCAGTCAGTTATTAGAAAAGCTAGCTGACTAAACTACAAATTGCCACTGTAGAGCAGTGGCACATTCCTGTGACCTCAGCACTCTTGGAAGCTGTGGCAAGAAGATCAACTTAGTGTATTAGTGAGACTGTCTCAAAATAAAAAGGGGCGAGGGTTCAAACACCAGGATTGGGAAAAATGGAAGGAAAGAAGGAAGAGAGGGAAAAAGGGAGAAAGAGAGAGGGGGGGAGGGCGGGTGGGCAAAAAGTAGTTCCTACCAAAGGGTATATAATTATAAAGTCATTTTAGATAAGATAGAGGAGAGTGTGGGAAAGAACAGTTTTCATACAGTTCAGTCTACTCTCTTTGTTTTTATGAGTCAGTAAACCTAGGAAAATCCTTTCTCCAATCCCATAGACTCTCAAAATAAGTTCCCTTCATTACTGAAGAAGGTTTAAGTTATTACTCTATTTGCATCTCTTCTACTAGTTTCTTAAAAGAAGGGAGTTATTACTATTGCATTAGGAAAGTGCCTTCCCCGCCCCAAGGTAAGTAAAATTAGACATCTAACATGTATTGATACCGAAGGACATATTATCTTGGTCTCTCAGTGGCACCCACTTGAAAAGTGGCTTGAATCTAGATACCTTCATACTGAAATGAAATAGCTTTTTCCTCTTTCTAGCAAACTCCTTTCTCTCTAGGTGATTATAAAAATGCAAAGTTAGACAGAAGGTCTATAATGTTAATTATATACCACATAATCACTTGTATAAACAGGTTACCATTTACATTTTAAGCATCATACATTCCAATCAAAAGTAAACACATAAAATGTTTCAGATTAAATTACATTTTATTTGATCATAACAGAATCTGGTATCTATCAGGTTTTCACAGTTTGTTGTTGGTACAGCATGGTAACTGGTTTACCTAAAATTAGCAGGACCATTACTCCTAACCCTTAATTATGACTCACTCTCACAAATAATTTCCTTTTCTCATGATATATTTTATGTTTAACTGTTTGTGATATGTAAGTGAGACAGACTATAATTCTGTTGAACTTATAACAAAATTTGGACAAAATAGGCAACTGTCACTGACATGAATTCAGTCTTTTCATTTTAATTTATACATAGACTGTCACTGCTTTTTCATTTATATATTACCTATTGAAATCTAAAAGGCCTATTTCTTTATGACTTCAATAATATCATTTACAGTGGAATCCCAAGTACTTTGTAACAGAAAAATAACTTGTTGAACATGAGCAGGCCTTGAAGTTAGCTTAACACAACAAATGTATTCCCTTTTATAATCTTCCCAGCCATGCTACAAGGTAGTACTACAGTAGTCCTTCCTTATGAAATTAAGTAGTCCTTCCTTACTCATGGGACAAGCTCTAACACCTTTAGCAAAAACATGAATAAAGCCATATATATATATTTTTCCTACATACACATACCTATGAAAAAATTTAATTTATAAGTTAGGCAGAAGCTAGGTGTGGTGGCACATGCCTATAATCCCTACACTCTGGAAGGCTGAGGCACAAGGATGATAAGTTTGGGTTTAACCTAGCAATTTAGCAAGTTAATGAAACCCAACCTCAAAATAAAAAATTAAAAATGGGGCTTCTGTACTAGACGGTGGCCAAGTAAACATGACAGCCTCCTCATAGGCTCATCCACAAAGGTGACTATCTGCTCGACTTAGCTCACAGAGGGAGGAAAGTGCTAAGAACTGAAAGGAGGCCAAAGGAAAGTTAGAAACCTTGAGGAAGTATCAGATGATGAAGAACATGGGAAACTGGTCCAGGCTGCCCCAGGCTGCCCCAGGCTTCCCAGAAAGTGCCGAGAGCAGCAGTGAGCAGCCAGCAGCCACAGAAGCCAAGTAAGCCCCGAGAGCCAGGAGCTGCAGTAATAAGTAGTGGTTGGGCAGCACCACCCTCCAGGAGAAGCAAACCTGTGGGTACTGCAAACTTCAAATGCACTGCAAGCTTCTCCCTTGAAAAGGCATCCCAGCTGGCAGACCAGCTCTAAACAACCAGTTCTCAGCAACGCCATATTAGGAAGAGATGTAGGCAGGAGGCATTTTGAAAAGAACTTGTGTCTGAGCTGTTTTGGGTAAAAGAGGCCACAGACTGACTGCACACTAGGGACACTGGCGACATTATTAACCAATACCTAGGAAGGAAGTGACACAAGAGACTGTAACGGGGAAAGAACAAGCTACTGACCTTCTGAATGGTTTGGGGGGTTGTAGCAAAAGCAGGCCATCAAGGGTAGAGAGACTCACCTGTACAGAAGCCAGGACAGAAGGGGAAAGTTTGCCAAGCAGGCTGGGTATGAATGAGACACGCAGAGGCCATCAGACTAGTATGTTCCCCATATTGCCTATGCCCACTACAGAACTCAGAGGGCTTTCAGCTCACCCCACACACCCTAATACATACATTCACAGAAATGACAGTTTTTTTTTTTTTTTAGAGACATAATCCTCACCAATAGAATCACAAGAAGACAAGGCAATAGGACACCTGTAGAAATGCCTGACTCTCCAGGAGCTAATAAATCATGGGTCCTAAAACAGTGAAACATATGGGAAAGGAAGTCAAAAAACAAGTAGACCAACACACAGTCAGTTCAAACAAAACATACTTAAATCCAAGAAATTATTAGACAGCTTAAAGAGAAATTTATTTTAAAAATGATGGTATTAATGGATTAAAAAGTTTAATGACTTCATAGAAGACACAAACAAAAAGCTGGTTGAGATAAGGTTCCGTAAGACATAAAGGAATATTTTGGAATAAAGTGGGAAATCTGAAATCAAGAGAATATGAAAAATTCAATTAAAAGCAAAAGAAACCAGCTTGAACACAGCAGGAACAGACTATCAGACTGCGACCTTTGGAGAGATTATGTCAATTTGAGGCAATCAGGAACCACACCTGGATTAGGGTTTGGGAACCACACCTAGATTGGGAATTGAGAACCAGCCTGGATTAGAGTGTGAGTGATTTGTGGGCCAGCGAATGAGGGAAGAGCACTCACCCAGATATGGGAGGCCCAACTGGAACTCAACGGTATGAAAGGAAGGAAAAAGAAAGATTATTATAGCATCTTCCTCGGGGAAAGCTCTCATCTTCACAATTGTCTACAGAAACCGGCTTGCTACATGCCACAGATATTCATCACAGATTCGTTCCAGTCTCAAATTGCACCTATCTGCTGATCTTCAGTCACTGATCTTCAGGCTCCAGTCTTCACCATTGCTCTTCGAACAACCAAGATCTGCACCAGACTCTCACCGGCTGTCCTGCAGCCCAAGACGAGAGTTCTACTTTGCAGCTGAGCAGCCACTGGATACTCCAGCTCTCGCACGTGCAGGCTGCCATCTTGACCTATCTCTATCCTTGGATTTGTAAGCCTTCCTAATAGATCCTTTTTGTTATAATTTCTGTAAATTCTGCCTTTTGAAAGAACTCAAACTAATAACAGATTTACCAGAACTAATACAGACTTTGGAGACTAGTTAATGATTTGAATGATGCATTCAAGACAAGCTGAAAACTACAAGATAGCAAGATTGCTGGATGACTCAAAGAAAATCAAACTCAAAATTTATGGATATGAAAGAGCATAAAACAGCACAAAAGGTATAAATAAATTATTCACTGAAATTATGTCAGAAAATTTCTGAATATAAGAAAAGAAATTAGTATTCAGGTACTAGTGCCATAAAGAAAATCAAATAACATTGACCAGAGTAGAACCTCACCATGTCACACCATAATCAAAATCTCAGAAATTCCAACACAAAGGAAGAACAGCACAATGGTTGGAATACTCATCTAGCAAGCACAAGCCCCTGAGTTTGATTCTGTAGCACCACATAAACTGGGTGTGCAGGTGAGTGCCTTTAATCCCAGCACTCGGGAAGTTGAGGTGGGAGGATTCTGTGAGTTTCAGGCCACCTGGGCTAGATACTGTATTCAGGACCATCCTGGAATACAGAGTGAGACCTTGTTTCAAAAAAAGACCCTAAAAGCACTAAGAGAAAAAACACATAGTATTCTACCAAGGCAAGCTCACCCAAATAACTGCAGATTTCTTAATGCAAGCCTTAAAGGCCAGGAGATCCTAGAACAAAACCTTTCAAGCTTTAAAAAAAAAAAAAGCAAATACCAACTCGGTTGATGTGTCTAGCAAAATTAGCCCTGAAAATTGAAGAAGTAAAAAGATTTTACAATAAAGAACAAAGAAATTTATAATAATCACTAGGCCAATGGTGAAGTAAATATTCAGGGGAATCTTAAGAGACAAAAGAGTAGTGCTAAAAAAACAAAAAAACTCAAAGAAAAGGAAATATTGAGAGAAGTGTAACAAAAAGAAAAAATAAAGAACTAATACCCCAAAACAAGACAATGAAAGGATGCAGCAAATATCTTTCAGTGATAATAATCCAAGCTAATGGTCTTAATTCACCCATCAAAAGACAAAGACTGGGGGCTGGAGGAATGGCTCAGCGGTTAAAGTGCTTGCTTAGCGAGCACTAAGTCAAGCACTAAGTACCTGAGTTTGATTCCTCAGCACCACGTAAGTCAGGTGTGGTTGTACAGGCTTGTAATCCTAGCACTTGGGAGTCTGAGACAGGAGGATTGCCATGAGTCCAAGGCCAGCCTGGGCTCCATAATGAGTTCAGGACCAGACTGGGCTGCAAAATGAGACCCTGTCTCAAAAAAAAAAAAAAAAAAAAAAAAAAAAAAAAAAAAAAAAAAAAAAAAAAAAAAAAAAAAAAAAAAAAAAAAAAAAAAAAAAAAAAAAAAAAAAAAAAAAAAAAAAAAAAAAAAAAAAAAAAAAAAAAAAAAAAAAAAAAAAAAAAAAAAAAAAAAAAAAAAAAAGACTGGTAGATTGATCAAAACACAAAATACAGCCATTTCTTATCTGCGAGAAACGCAATTTACTCACAAAGAAGTACACTGAAGGTAAAAATATGAAAATTAACACTCCGTTCTACAGGAGCCCCAAAACAAGAAGTAGTTATACGATTCTCAGACACGGCAGATTTCAAACCAAAACAGATCAAAGCCATCGAACATGAACACTATATACTGATAAAAATTACAACCCAACAGGAAGAGCTCACAAATATAAATATATATACCCAATGTCAGTACACTCAATTTCACAAAATAGAAATTATTGGACATGAAAGGTTAAATACACCCCAGGACAATCACAATAGGGAACTTCAATACCCCACTTTCACAAATAGAGCAAACACACACACACACACACACACACACACACACACACTCATCTTAAAAATCACAGCAAAACCATGCATTAGAACAAACGGACTTAACAGATACCTACAGAGCACTCTATCCAAAGCCAAGAAAATATACTTTTTTAGTAGCAGCACATGGGACTTTCTCCATAATAGGCCATATCTTTAGCCATGAAACATGCTTACCATAAAAGAATTCCAATAATTTCCTGCATACTTTCAAACCATAATGTAATAAAACTAGGAATACATAGCAAAGGAAACAACATAAAATATACAAATACATGGAGATTAAATAATACATTATTTAACAGTGATGGCTCACAGAGAAAGCTAGATAAGAAATCAAAAACTTTA
Source organism: Ctenodactylus gundi (assembly GCA_004027205.1). Classification (NCBI taxonomy): domain Eukaryota; kingdom Metazoa; phylum Chordata; class Mammalia; order Rodentia; family Ctenodactylidae; genus Ctenodactylus; species Ctenodactylus gundi. Next base: position 530,706 of record PVKB01000792.1, read on the forward strand.
CCTAAAGTCAAGTGACAATGGAAGTACATCATAACTGAATCTAAGGAATACAATGACAGCAAGACTTAGGAGGACATTTATAGCTATGAATACATATATGAAAAATACAGCAATCTCAAAAACATATTTTAATGATACAGTTCAAAATCCTAGAGAAACAAGAATAAGCCAAATCCAAAAGCAGTACAGAGAAATTATAAGGATCTGAGCACAGACTAATGAAACTGAAACAACAACAACAATAAAAAAAAAAAAAAAAACACAGTCAGGCATGGTGGCACAAGTCTATAATCCCAGCACTCCACTTAGGAGACTGAGGCAGAAGAATTGCTGTAAGTTTGAAGCCAGCATCAGGCACATAATGAGTTCAGGATTAGCGTGGGCTACACCTTGAGTTCAGGACTGGTCCAGACTTTAGAGCAAGACTCTCTCTATCTCAAAAAAGGGACTTCTGGTCAAGATGGTGGCTGAGCAACAGCCCTGCACAATGTCTCCTTATTGACTCACTTAAAAAGTCAAGAATTTAGTATTAAAAAGCATGTTTGATGTAGCTAGGAAAGAGAGGACCATTCCCAAAAACTGAAAGGCGGCCAGTGGGAGGCCAGAAATTCCGAAGGATCATCAAAATCAGAGAAAAAAAAAAAATCCCCATGGCCCAAGAAGCTGCTCTAGGCAGCTGAGGACGGAGGAAAGGTCGTGGGGACCTGAACACCTGAAGAAGCTGGGAGAGGACGGAGCTGGGAGATGACAGAGCACACAACAACGGAGAGGTGGCTACGGGAAGATCAGAAATCCTGAATCACACCAGAAGAGGAGGAAAGAAGCAGTCGACTCGGCGCAGCCCTGAGCTGCTGGCACCCACAGATCACAGACAGAGGAAGGTCCAGAGGCCAGAACCTCAGCCCCAGGTAAGCGCTGATCTGGAAAAGTGGGAATTATAGGCAGCGGACGGCCCCAGCCTCAGAAGCACCAACCCGCGGGTGTGTGTACTACAAACACAGCGTGCACTCCCCTGAGAAAAGGCCCCAGGATCCTAGATCAGAAACGGGGCTCAGCAGCCGTCTCAGGCAGTGACGTCAGCAGGAGCCATTTTCTTTCCTGTGCACCAGAGACTGCCAGAGGTAGCAGAACATGGGGAAACGTGGTACCAAATCTCATACAAAGAGATCTGACACCCCAGGGGATGCTAACAGGGGTGCTGAAATTGCAGAACCCAAAGAAAAGGGCAAGAATGATGGTGACTTCTGGGCCCAGATAGTCAGTGAGTTAAAGGAGGAATTAAAGCAGGAAGCAAAGCAGGAAATAAAAGAGACAATGCAAGAGCTACACCAACACATAGCTAAGCAAAAAGCAAGCCTTGAAAAGCAATTAGAGGAGACCAAAGAAAAAATGGGGAAACACAGTTACAAATTTCCTACTAAGACCTGACACCCCAGAAGATGATGCCAAGGATACTAAAGATGAATATGACAACAATGATGGTAACTTCTGGGCCCAGAAATTCAGTGAATTAAAGCAGGAAATAAAACAGACAGCACAAGAGTTACATCAACACATAGCTAAGCAAAAAGCAAGCCTTGAAAAGCAGAGACCAAAGAAGAAATATACCAGAAGATAATGAAGACAAAGAAGAAAATAGAGAAGAACACAACAGAGATATAGAAAAAACTGAATGCAGATATTCAGGAAATGAAAAACATGCAGGAAATAATAAGCAGCCACTTTAAACAACTTCAGAATAGAATGTCAGACCTAGAAAATAAAGTGACTAAGCTGCAACATACAGGCCGTGAAGAACACAAAGTAAATAAAGAAAGCGAATCATTACAACGGCTGATAGATGATTCAAGGAGAAACAACCTCAGAATTATGGGAAATGAGGAGAAGACTGAGGACAAAACAAAAGGCTTAAAGGACATGTTTAATGAAATAATGAAAAAAATTTCCCAAATCTAAGAAAAGAAATGAACATGGAACTATTGCAGGCATACAGAACACCAAACAACTTTGATCAGAAGAGATCCTCATCACGACACATAATTAAAATTCTAGAAACCCAACACAAAGAGAAAATACTAAAAGCGGTAAGAGAAAAACAGAAGATGGCCTATAAAGATAAGCCCATCAGGATAACTTCAGACTTCTCAATCCAAACTCTAAAAGCAAGGAGATCATGCAGAAATGTCATCCAAGCACTAAAAGAACATAAATGCCTACCAAGACTGTTATATCCAGCAAAATTATCTTTTAATTTAAAGGGAGAACTTAAAACTTTCCATGACAGAGACAGCTTAAAGGATTTGCAGCCACTGAGCCAGTACTGCAGAGAATACTTAAAGGAAACTTAGAAAGTTAAAGGGAGGTCAGCGACACCAATGACCCCAGAGGAAACGTGACAACAGCTAAAGGAGAATGAGCTGAGAAAAAAATACGTTAGTAATCAGTGAAATATGAGTAAATAAGTTATGAAAGTTAAAAAAATACTGAAATAACTAAATTTGCTTTCCTATCTGTCACTTTAAGTATATTTATGTGGTATAGATTTAAGTTCATTTAATGTAGCAATGGGATATAGTTTTAACTTTGTTTTATTGTAGCAATTCACTTATTAGGTCACTGATGAAAGTTTATTCTAAGGAAACTGACTGATGTAAAGAGAACCCTGTGAATGTACAAGTATGTACCTTCCAATATTCAGCTAAGGCATTTGAAATTTAACTTTTTTTTCTTCTTTCCCAAATTTACTAGTGTCTTTAACTACACGCCTGTAGTTATTTTCTAATGTGAACTGGTGAGTAAGGCCAGGTTTAAGAATAACAACAAAGATATAGCAAAATATAGAAAAAAAAAACTTTTGGTAAATATCCCAATAAAGGGATTCATTGGATTTAGAGAAGAGGCACCAAGATTTAACTACTGCGAACTCATTCAAGGAATAGGAAGCTGAGTTAGAGTGATGACTTAAGTGAAATAACTTACGTGCGGAAGATTAATACGTTAAACACTGTATGGTTTTTCTGACTTGGAAAACTCAGAACACAGACATTCTTTGGAACCACATGAAGTGATAGCCGGAGTTGGGGGAAGGGATAGGGAGGTTGTGGAGGGTAAAAATGGGAAGGGATTATAAGGTCGATATGATACATATGTGTACGAAACACCCAAATTCATTGTAAATATACTATGTGTTACATTTGCATATCAATAAAAATACGGGGTGGGGGGTGGAATGTAAGTGAAAGCAGGGGAAGACAACTCAAATATTGTGAGGACAGAGTTTGAAGACACAGCTGAGAAAACAAACGTTATAATTAGGTACAACTCCAAAATTAGAACTGAAAAAAGTAGCTGAATAAAACAGCCGATGAATGATTCAAAGAGAACCAATCTCAGAATTACGGGTGTGGGAGAAAGAGCAGAAGACAGCACTGAAGGTATAAAATATTTATTCATAGAAATCATGCAAGGAAAATTCCCTAATCTAGAAGAAGAAATTTGCAGGTACAAGAAGCTTATAGAACCCCAAACAACCTCAACCAGCAAAGAGACTTGCCATGACATATTATAAACAAAACCTCAGAAATACATAAAGAGAGAATATTAAAAGCAGCAAGAGAAAAAGACATTATTCTACCAATGCAAATCTATCTGAATTTCTGCAGATTTCTCAATGCAAACTTTAAAGGCTAGGAAAGCCAGGAGCAAGATCTTTCAAGCTTTAAAAAACAGCAAGTGTCAACCAAGGTTGTTGTATTCAGCAAAATTTCCCTGAGAATTGAAGAAGTAAAAATTTTTCATTATCAAGAATCCCTAAAGAAGTTTGTGACTACTAGCCCAGCACTGCAAAAATTATTTGGAAGAATTTTTGAAAGAAGCAGAGAGACAAGCAGCATCAAAAAACACAGAGGAAAGGAAATACCTAAAGAGAAAGTGTAACAAAAAATAGACTGGTATTTGAACCATTTGGTATTATTCTAAAACAGTACCAATTGTTTCATAAAATCTGTGAAACTTCCCCCATAATTATTATTTTTAGTAGTATAAGTTTGAAAAACATAATAATTATATTCAACATGGAGAACTGGTATAAAATCTTTAAAAATATGTATGCATGAAGTTAGGGATGGATAGGTAGGTAAAAGGATAAACCAAATCTGGCCAAATGTTAGTAATTAGTGAAATATAAGTAAATAACTTATGAAAGTTAAAAAAAATCTGAAATAACTAAGCTTGCCACTCAATTGCTGTAAGTGTAGTATACTTATGTGATACAGATTTAAGTTCATTTAATGCAGCAATTCAATATAGACTTAAGTTCATATAATGTAGCAATTCACTCATTTGGTCTTGGGTGTAAGTTTATCCTAAGAAAAGTGATTGATGTAATAAAACCTTAATGTCTTTTGAATATACAAACACCTTTCTAATACTCAGCTAAGGAATTTGAAATTTAACTTCTCTTTTTCTTCCTCACATTTTCTAGCCTTATGAACTTCATTGTTATAATTCTCTTCTTATGTGGACTGATGGGCAAATCCACATTAAAGAATCTCAACAAAGATATACTAAGATACAGAAAAAAAAAGAACTTTTGGCAAATCAACCCAAAAAAGGGCTCTCCTGTACCAAGAGAAGAGGCATCAATATATGGCCACTGCAGTCCACTCTAGGTATGGGAAACTGAGCTAACAAGCGGTGATTTGAGTGGTAAAGTGAATCAGACACAAAAGATTAAATATGTTAAATATCATATGGTTTCTCTGATTTGGGAAACCCAGAACACAGACATTCTATAGAACCAAATGAGTGTGATGGTGGGAGTTATGGGGGGATGGGGAGGTATGGGAGAGCCAATAATGGGGAGGGGAAGGTATCGCAATATTGATGTTATATATATGCGCAAAATAATCAAGTTCATTGTAAACATTATGTATCGCATATATATAAGTAAAAATGGTGGAAAAAAAGAATATGGTCAGCCAAGTTGCATGATACAAAATCAATAACATTCCTCTATAGTAACCTTGAAAACACAGGAAAATAGATCAGAAAAACTTAATATCATTCACAGTGGCCTCAAAGAAAATTAAATAACTAGGAATCAATCTATAAAATACCTCTATAATGAAAACTATAATCCTCTGAAAAAAAATAAATTGAAGACAATATTGAAAAATGGAATGACATCCCCTGTTCCTGAATAAGCAGAACCAATATAGTCAAAATGGCCATACTAACAAAATGCAATCCAAATCAAAACACCAACAGCATTTTTCACGGATCTAGAAAACTTAAAATTTATATGAAACCAGAAGAGATCCAGAAAAGACAAAACAATCCAAAGCAACAAGAGCATGGGGTATCACAATACCAGACACCAATTTATATTACAAAACAACAGTGATTAAAAAATAACACAGTATTGGTGCAATTACAGACAGGTGCATCAACAGAACAGAACTGAGGTCGCAGGAACAACCATGAGCACTCTCCAACATTTCATCTTTTACAAATGGGCCAAAAACATACACTGGAGAAAACAGCCTCTTTAACAAGTGGTGCTGGGAAAACATCAAGAATGAATCCAGCCCCACATCTTTCACCATACATCAAAATCAAATCAAATTTGATCAAATAACTTAGAGTAAAATGGAAAAAATGGTCCTGCTGTAAGACAGAATGAGCAAAACCCTTGAAAACATAGGTATAGTCAAGAACTTTCTCAACAAAACACCTAAAGCATATGAGATAACACCAAGAATCAACAAAAGGGATTATATCAAATTAAAAAGCTTTGGCACAGCAAACAATAGTGAAGACAGAACAAAAAGAATGGAACAAAAAATTGCTACTCTTCAGACAGAGAACTATTATCTAAAATTTATGAAGAACTGAAAAACATTATACCGCCCCAAATAAAAGACCCAATCAAATATGGGCAACTAAAATGAAGACAGTTCTGACTGATGAATAAATTTATGAAAAAATGTTCAGCATTTTTAACTATCAGAGAAATGCAAATCCAGGTGACACTGAGGTTCCATCTAACTCCAGTAAAAATGGCTGGTATCAAGAACTACAGAAGCAACAAATGTTGGCAAGACTGTAAGAAAAAAGGAACTTTTCTACATTGTTGGCGGGACTGTAACCTGGTACAGCCATTAATGGAAAGCAGTATGGAGATTCTTCAAAAACTGAAATAGATATTCAATTTGGCCCAAATGTGCCTCTTCTGAGGTCCTTCTCAGAAGAGTTAAAGTCATCATACAAGAGTGATACATGCATACTTCTTATTTTTTACATTTTTAAAATTTACCTGTCATATCCTTTTCCTCTTCCCACCTCTCCAAGGATTTGAGGGGAAATATTTTTATTTTTCTCCCTTCAGGATGATGTTGGTAGTCAGACTGTCATAAATTGCTTTCCGCAGCTTGAGGTAAGATTTTTTATACCTATTTTCACCAAGGTTTTATTATAAAAGGTCCGTCAGTCTAATTATCACTAGCTTATATACAGTTACACCTGAAATACCAAAAAAAAAAAAAAAAAAGTGAGCTTGGAGCCTATGTTAAAAGCTTACACTAATCAAAGCTCATATATTGGAATACATATACTTTAAATCTCTAGTCCAGTTACCTTTTTTTTTAACCTGTGTCCTTACAATTTTAACATTAAATGTAACTGGGCTCTCTTTATAAACTCCAAAGACTGAAATCTATTATCTTCATCAGTGGTAACAAATAGTTACTAACTATGCTTAGTAACTTGGTAACTTGTTTAACATCTTTGTGTGCCTCAAAAGTCCCATCTGTAAAATGAAAATGAAAAATAAGACTTTCTATTCCACGTGGTTTGTTGGGAGTGTTAAATTAGATAATGGACTTAAAGTACTTAGCAAAGAGTCTGGCACATAGTGATTACTCAAGTTGTAGTTTGAATCTGGAGTGTCTCCCAAAAGCCTTGCATTCCTATGAATACTGCATACTGTTGAGCGGTGGGCCTGGCTGGAAGGGGTGGATGCTGGGGGCTTGATCTGGAGGGGCATGTGCTATTTAGGCCCTTCCTCCCACTCTTGTCTCTGTTCCACCAAGCTGTGAGGATCTGTCTCCAGAGCACCAGCTCCAACTCTGGCTCTAGCTGCAGCCCCACAGTGTGATCCTATCATTTCCCAGCTCCCACCTGTGAATGGACTGTAACTTTCTAAAACTATAAGCTAAAATAAATCTTTCTTCCCTGAAGAAGTAGATGTCAGATAATGAGTCACAGTGATCAAAAAGTAACTAAGATACCACAACAAATTTAACTATTAATACTGTCTCTTATTTTACTGTTTATTTTTTTACTTTGTTGGAGGAGAGGTACTGAAAACCAAGCACAGGGTATTCATAGTGTGCTACAGCTCCAACCGATTTTTATTTTTGATCTTGAGATAGGGTCCTGCTAAGTTGCTGAACTAACCTGACTTGTTTAAACTTGTGATCCTCCTGCCTTAGTCCCCCAGGTCTTGAGGTTACAGACCTGTGCCACTGGGCTCAGCTAAAAATTACTTACTTTTCAACTATGGTACCGACAATAAACTCAACACAGTATTAGTTTAACATTGAGGAAAAGTAAGAATGTATTCTTCTCAGAAAATAAGCAGAATTGAATGTTTTTATCATCATACAAGCTTCAGAAAGCTTGGGAGTCCTAAGTGTCAACTCATTTGAAAAATGGCACCATCTATTTATAGCATGCTTCACTTGCAAAAAGTCAAGAATCTTCCTAAGCTTCTCATGAACATATGCCAAAGAAATCATATTTAATATTTTAAATTTCTAGAGAGAAAAAGGAAATCTAAACAGGCAAATCTAAAAATTTTACTGTCCCAAGTTTTTGAAGTTTCAAGACATTCTCATTTGTTTGTTTTTGAGACAGGGTTTTGCTCTGAAGTTCTAAAATCACTATGTATCCCTGACTGCCCTCAATCTGACAGCAGTCCTCCTGCCTTAGCCTCCCGAGTGGTTGGATTATCGGAGTGCACCACCACACCCAGCTAGTATGTGGTGCTGGGGAACCAAGCTCAGCGCCTTCCACCTGTGAAGTGTTTGCCTACCATGCTCTGAAGTCTTCAGTTCCATCCCTAGTTCCACTAAAAAAACACAATAGTCAAAAGATGGAAAAGATAAAACGTGGTAGATATATACAATAGAAATTATTCTTCCCCTAAAAAAATAAGATTCTGACTCATGAAGCAACTTGGATGAACCTTAAAAATAATATGTTTAAGGAAATGAAACAGACACAAAGGGATAAGTATTGCATGATTCCACCAATCAATATGAGTCACTCAAACTAAGAATGGGCAAATTCACAGGGACAGAAAGTGGAACAGAGGTTACCAGGGGACGAGGAAGGAGATCATTATTTCATAGTACAGAGGTCTATTTGGATAATGAAAAAGTCCCAAGGACAAGACAATGGTGATGGCTACAGAATATTGTGAATATATTTAATGTCATTGAACTGTACCTTTAAAGTGATTAAACATAAATTTTATGTCCTGTATATTAAAACACAAGAAGAATATATATACTATTCTTATATGGAGTAAAGAAAATACTTTCAAATTTAGAAATATGAGATCCTAGTCCACAGTTAAATTACAACCACAAGAGATTTCTTTTAGACAGCTGGGGGTGGTGGCACACACCTATAATCTCAGTATTTTGGAAGGCTGAGACAGAAAAAGCACAAATTCAATCCAGCCTAGGCAATTTACTGATTTAGCAAGACTCTGTCTCAAAACAAAAAGTAAGGGCTGGATGTGTAGCTCAGTAGTTAAAGGGCTTGCCTATGAAATGCAAGGCTCTGGATTCAATTCCCCAGCACCACTTAAAATAGGTGTGCTGGCAAATAGAAATAAACCCAGCACTCAGAAGGCTGAGACAGGAGGACTGCTGTGAGTTTGAGGACAGCCTGGGCTACATGATTTCAGGACCAGCCTGGACTAGAGTGAGATCCTGTCTCAAGAAAAGAAACTATTACATACAAAAATGTGAGGTTTTATATAATTAGCCTATAATATCCTAAAAAGAACATTCATTCCTAAGGCAAAACTCAAAGGAAATGTCAAAATCAGCCTTAATACATAATCAACATTTGATTTACATAATATGACATGAAAACTTTTCAAAGAATGAAGAGGACAAGGGTTAATTTTAGTAAGGAAAAAAACCCCTGGAGCTGGGGCATAGCTCAGTGGTTACAGCTCTTGCCTAGCATGCACATAGCTCTGGGCTTGATTCCCCAGCACTACATAAAAATCAGCCAGGCATAGTGGTGCACATGTGTAATCCCAGCACTCAAGAGACTGAGGCAGGAAGTCTGCCATGTGAGGACAGCCTGGGCTGCATGGTAACATCAGGACCAAAGAAGTAGAGAGAAAGCAAACACCTCAGAAAATATACTTTGAAAGAAATAACAGAACTGTAAGTAAGGCATGGAAAGCCCATATCCTCCTTCTTCTACATACCAATTTTCTGCATTTTTGATTATTAACTATATTTCAAGAATGAGGTAGAGGCAGTGTGTCAAGAGTTATGTGGTTCTGGGCAAGTCAGGACAGTATTACTACCATACGTTAATTCTGGAGAGATGCAAAGTAATATGTTCTTTAGGTAAAAATCCTTGTTTATACAAAGTAGCAAATTACCTGTGACAATGAAGAGCACCATCAGCTTAGGATTCAGGCTCCTTATCATACTGTATTTAAGGTTGCTATACAGTGATACCCAGTTACAAAAATGTTTCAGCCATCATTTCTAGTTAATCTGACTTAAATGATTTAAAAATTATCACTCTTATACTGATAATTAGTTATAGTTAATATGACAAAAAATACTCTTTGGTTTCCTTTTTCTAAAATTATTTGCATATTTTATTGATATGAATCTTCAGATTAAAGAAGTTCATGAACCCAAAAGGAAAAAGTGAAAACCATGTAAAACCAGTTGCTATATTGTTTTAAAATAAATATATATTATAAAATCAATAAACAATGAGGGCAAGAATTACCAAAATTCAGGATAGTGGTTAGCTTTGGGAAGAAGGTCTAAAAGGCTTCTAATGTATTAGTAAATTCTTGTTCTCAGGTGACCTAAAGGGCAAATAAATATTATTCTTTAAACTGATCCTATATAGAACATTTTTATATATAATAGATATCACAATAGAAAATTAATGTTTATCTATTAATCTTTATTTTCCTAGACAGAATTCTTAAATAAGTCGAAGGTAAAGAGTTAAGTAGTTTATGGTATTTGAATCATCTGATTGGTATACTTCTAAAACAGTACCAGCTGTTGTATAAAATCTGTGAAATTTCCCCACGTAGTTATCATTTGTAATAGTATATTAGTTTGTAAGATATAATATTCAACATGGGGAATGAGCACAAAATCTTTTAAAAATATGTGTGCATGAATTTATGGATGGATAGGTAGATAAAATGATAAACCAAATCTGGTAAAATGTTAGTAATTAGTGAAATGTGAGTAAATAATTTATGAAAGTTAAAATTTTGAAATAACTAAGTATGCCATTATATCTATTGCTTTAAGTGTAATATATTTATGTGATATAGATTTAAGCTCAATTAATGTTGCAATTCAATATGGATTTAAGTTCATTTATTGTAGCACTTCACTTATTCGATCTTTGAGGTAAGTTTATCCTAAGAAAAATGATTGATATAATGATACCCTTTTGAATGCACAAACATTTACCGTTCAGTACTCAGCTAAGGCATTTGAAATCTAATTATCTCTTTTTCTTTCTCACATTTTCTAGTCTTATGAATTTCCATGTTATAGTTCCTTTCCCATGTGGACTGGTTGGTGAGGCTATGTTAAAGAATCTCAACAACAATACAGTAGGATACAGAAACAGGAATTTTTGGCAAATATCCCAATAAAGGGCTCTGCTGGACTCAGAAAAGAGGCATCAAGATATGGCCACTGCAGCTCATTCTAGGGGTAGGAAGCTGAGCTAAAAAGTGTGGTGACTTGTGGAGAAGTGAGTCAGGCACAGAAGATTAAATATGTTAAGTATCACATGGTTTCTCTGACTTGGGAAACCCAGAATACAGGCATTCTATTGAACCAAATGTGTATGACAGTGGGAGTCAGAGGGGATGAGGAAGGTATGGGAGGGCCAAAAATGGGAAGGGACTGTAAAATTTATGTGATATATATATATATGTGCACAAAATACTCAATTTCATTGTAAACATTATGTATTGCATATATTAATAAAAATGGTGGAGGAAAAGTTACATAGTTTATCAAAAAATTCAATGGCAATAACTTTAAAATGGAAGAAAGAAAGTAGCTGGGATTTATTACATGTACTAAGCTAGAAATATTTTATGCTATAAATTAACATTTCCTATGGAGCATGTAATTTATTTACTAGGACAATCTGTGCCTCAGAATATCACAACTCAAGGGTTTACCACTCACAACTTGGTCTATGTGATTGAAATTTCAGAGTGTGGGTTAAAATTAGCTCTGCAACTATTTTTGTGAATGAAAGTTTTATTATATTATAGCTACACCTGTTTGTTTACATATTACTTATGGCTGTTTTTATGCCAACAATAGCAAGGTTTAGTTATTGTGATAGGTATCCTGTGGTTGTCAAAGCCTAAAATATTTACTATTTTCTCCTTTACAATAACACACTATCAGAAGGTGGTTTCTGTGAATACTGTTCCTGTAATAAAGCAGTAGAGACTCTATCACAATGTACTCATTAAGGTATCATCTGCACCAAGAAAACTTAAAAAGACTGATAATAAGTAATATAAAGTAATGAGGTGGAAGTCATATTGCTTTTAGTGACAAAGCATTCAAACCCAGATCTTTCCAGTATAAATCATACAGGATCATATATGTACTGTGAATGGTATCTTCCGTAGCTGTAGATACAAATCTCAAATATCATTACAAAGTAATGTCAAACATCCACATAGTTTGACCTCATAGTCTTTTTTTTCCCCTCCTTTATCCTGGGTTTGAGCCAAGGGCATTCATGGGGAGCTACTTCCCCAGACTCTTCCCCCTCCATCTTTTTCTTGAAATAGGGTCCTACTAACTTGCAAGTTGGGCTAAAATTTGGAATTTTTCTGCCTCGGACTTACAGAATGCTAGGATTATAGATTTAAGAAAACATGTCAAGCTATGTCCGTATGCCTTATGTTTCTATGTATGTATGTATGCAAGTATTTAACTTATTTATCTGCAGTACTGAGGACTGAACCCAGGGTCTTTGCACTAAGTAACATCCTCAGCCCCCTTTTTTTATTTTGAGATGGTCTCACCAAGTCCCTAAGTTGTCCAGGTTGGGATGGAGCTTGCCACACTCTGGCCTCAGCTTCCCAAAGTGCTAGGATTATAGGCCTGCAACCCCTGGTTTGGTTATATTCTTAATTCTAATATTTTAGTCATTATAGAAGGTATATCATGGTATCTCATAGTAGTTTTAATTTGCATTTTTGTGGTGGCGAATGATGCTGAACATCTTTCCATGGCCTTAATTACAGTTCTGTAATTTTTTTAATTTGGTGGTTGTGGTACTGGAACTGAACCCAGTGGTGCTCTATCACTGAACTATATCCCTATACCTTATTTTTTATTTTGAGATAAGGTCTTGCTCAGTTTTCTAGGCTGTGCTTGAACTGTGATCCTCTTGCCTCCATAGTTGCTGTGTTCACAGACATGAGCCACCACACCCAGTCTGCTTTGTATTCTCACTTACCATTCCACAAGATTGGTGTATTAGCCATTCATGTCTTCACATTAACCAATTCTCAAAATGAGATCAATGCTGGGGATGTAGCTCAATGATAGAGCATTTGTCTAGCAGTGGAAATAAATCCATGGGTTTTCTCTAGCATTGCAAAAAGAAAAGAAAAGAAAAGAAAAAAGAAAAAAGAAAAAAAGAAAAGAGATCTTCATAATCCTGTTCTCACTCTCTTCTATCAAATGCTACTTCTTTTCTACAATTAACTTAAGGACCATATTCTTTTTATTTTATTTATTTAAATTTTTGTGCTGGGGACTGAACCTGGGGCCTCTTATTCATCCTTATATCTACTTCAACTTCTCTTTCCCTCTCTGGTGCCCACAACAGTTCCCCTGGCATAGTAAATTTGCCTCCCTGACATTGTACACCTGGCTCTAGTAGAGATGTCCATTTCTCAGAGGGGTAAAAGGAAAGCTAGAAACTCTTTTAAAAGTAAATACAGGCAGAATTTTCAGCCTCTATAATGCTATAGGTGACAATCAATACTTTAAAAATGAACCCCATATAACTTAGTGATTTTTCTTTAAAATACCTATTTCATCAGATTTACCAAAATAATCCATTTCCCCACTTAATCCTTAAACCAAGTTGTTCATACTGACATCCTCTCACAAATAAACACAATGTTCCAACTGAGCTGCTGGCAGGAGAATATGTTCACATTGAATAACCCCCACTATCTTCTTGGCAAGAATACTAGAATTAGCTAACTACAGTACAGCCTCCTGTATCTGTTTTCATTAGGATAGGGGACAATCTGGATATATATAATCTTGAAATCTTTCAAAAAATATGGAAATCCCAGTAAGTTAACTAAAAACTAAGATTGGGCTTTTCTCCAGCACATGCATAATTTTTATGACAGTAAGAAAACTTCACAGGTGTAAGGTTTTCCCAAGAAAGAAGCTATAAAGATCCCATGAATAAACTTGCAAAGAATAAAATATTTTGGAGAAGGTGAAAGATGAGGAAGCAAAAGTTTTATAAAAAGAATACAGAAATTATAAAACAGTCCCTGCCAAAAAAAAAAAAGGCTTTGAATTTTCTTTGCAGAAATAAAAAGTAAACAGGAAATAACCTGAAAATGCTGGGCCTAATGATATATGCTTATAATCCCACAACTTGGGAGGCTAAGGAGGATCCTAAATTTGAGATAGACCTTGGCAACTTAGGGAGACTCAATCTCAAAATAAAAATTTAAAAGATCTGGGGATGTATCTTAGTGGTAAATTTTTTCCCTAAAAAATGACAGAGCCTGTATTTAATCCCCGTATCACCAAAAACAAAAGAAACAAAGACTCTAACAACAAAAAATAAAACAACTGGGAAACAATACTATTAGATTTTATAGGAAGTGACTTACAATATTTCTTTTGGGTTAGAAGTGTGAATTAGTGATCAGTTGTGTGCCTACTTACCACATACAAGGCCCTAACTTCAATCCCCAATACCAAAACAACAAAAATTTAAAAATTAAAACATTTATTTCACTTCTTATTGCTAGAGCATACTGCACTACTGCCACTGTTGTGGTTTGGATCTGGAGTGTACATCAAAAGCCTCATGTGGCCTCCTGAGGCCACTGTGGCCACCATGGTCCTATAGGGCCAGACTATTACTCAGTCCAGGGGCAGAACTCGGCATCATCTATGTGGTGCTGACTTAACAGGCATGCAGAATCTAAGAGTTGTGAAGTCATGGAGGCTTCCACTCAGATTTTAGAAGGCAACTTTGGAGGCTAGGCAGTGTGCCCCTGGGGAGGCAGTGCATAAAGTTGTAAAGGAGAAGGTTATGGTACAGTGAGTATCTCAGAAATCTGGAGATGCCAGAAATATGAATCATATGCTGAGGAAAGCACAGGCTGTGAGTGGAGCCAGCCCCAAAAAAGCCATTAAGGTTGCTGCCAGAGGTGACGCTGTAGGAGCAGGGCCATCCAATCACTTGAGGTAAACTGTAGGGAGCTCACATCTCACCAGTTTACCCCAAGTGCTAGATACAGAACTATAGATTTAACGGAACTATTGTATTTAATCCTTGCCTGCTGGGTTTATGTCTTACTTTTTTTGTCGCAGTGACAAAATACCCAACATGCACAAATTAGGAGAAGAAAAGTTTATTTTAGCTCATAGTTTCAGGTATCAGTCTATTCATGGGCAGCTGGCAACGGGGGAAGCTCATGGCAGAGGCAGAGGTGAAGGCAGTTTCTCAGAGATTACAAACAGAAAGTCCCAGAACGAAGGGGAAGTAGCATACAACTCTCCAGGTCCTGTCCCAGCGATTTGCTGCTTCTGAGTCCAGCCTTAATGTTCCACCCCTTCCAGGTTTAAGCCCCTAGTCCACCACATGCCTGCAATCTGTCTCAAACACACGATCATAATCTACCATGCACCCATAATTCATCCCTCCAGACCAGGACCTCATCTCCTAGCGGGACATCGTTCCACAGATAATCCGTAACATTCAAATATATGAGACTTCTGGGGAACATTTCAGATCCAAACCACAATAGTTTAGAACTTGTTTTGGTCCATCTGCTTTCTTTCTTTCCTCCCTTTTAGAATGGTAATGTTCACCCTCTGCCACTGTATATTGGAAGGGTTTAACTTTTAATTTTTCCTAGAGTTTCATAGCTAAGAGGTTGCCTTGAGTCTCAGAAGATACTGGACTTGGACTTTGTAACAGTGCTGGAACTGTTAAAACCTTGACAACTCTTAGAGAAAGACTAAAAGGCATTTTGCATAAGGAAGTGGACAAGAGTCTTTTGGGGGCCAGGGACAGAAAGCTATGGTGTAGATCTAGAATGACCCCCCCCCGAAAGCCTCATGTATTTGGATGTTGTCGAGTAGCTGTGGAATCATATCCTGTTAAGAGGTGGGGCCTGTTCAGGCGGGGTGGTTGACAGGCATGTGATGGGTTAGGAGCATGAGATTATCGGCATATGCACATTACTGGGCATGTGACCTGGAAGAGGCAGATCACTTCAGCTTAACCTGCAAGGAGTAGGACACCAGCGCTCGACCCAGAAGGGACAAATTATTTAGACAGAACCAGAAAGGCTATGTGCTAGTTCTGCCCTTCTTCCCTGGCTTGGTTTCCTGTCTGCCACACTGTAAAGAGCTTTTCTCTGACTAGACCTCCATCATGTGTTTCTACCCATTGCCAGCCAACTATAAATGAACCGTGAACTTCTAAAACTGAGCTAAAATAAATCTTTCCTTCCATAAGTCATGAATGTTGGGTATTTCTGTCACAGCAATGAAAAAGTAACTAAGAGAAATGTCTACTGTTTTCTAATATAATGTAAAATTAATAAACATATTTTGTTATGAGTTCCACAATAAAATTGTTGAATAGATGACATTAGAAATTCTTACTCTGAATCTGGCAATTTAGATACAGAAAAGTAAAAATCTCAAGATGTCTGTCTTGGATTTGTCTTTATTTACTCCTCTTTACATACCAAAGAATGACAATTATATTGAATAAAATCTGATATATATATATTTTTTTCTCCCGCTAAGGGTGTAAACTACAAGAACAAAATTGTGACATTAGAGGAATAGCACAAAATCATTACTTTATGTCTGTTAATCAGTAATTAGTGACATAGAGACAGGTAAAGGGATATTTCACAATCACATAATACCTATTAGTTTAAGATACTAGGTAACAATACAAAAGAGAAATTTTCATTATTTCCTATTAATTTTGGTCAGAGTACATGGGGAATAGAAAGTGACAATAAATTTTGAAGATGTAAAACAATTTGGTTGTCAACATTATCACTTTTGACAAAACAGTGTAAAGGAAAACTAAAACTTTCAATTTAAAAGGCAATCCCACTTGTGTCATTATAGATCCATAAATTATCCCTAATGAATTAACACTAAATATGTAATATATATTCTATCTCAGGCCAACAGAACATTAATTTACCTCAGAAAATAACTCAAAATAAGTCATCTAAAAATGTTAAAATATAAAAATCATTTCAAGATAAGGTACCAAGGAACTTTTTTACAATCAAAATCATAAAACTATATCTGAAGCAAGCCACAGTTAGTAAAAATAATAAGCATGAAACCCAGGCCCACAAAGATAAAATTATTTGCTACAGAAGAACACTTAAAGAAATAAAAAAGGATATTAAAAACACAACTAAAGGGATTTCACTCTTCAGTGAGCAGGTAGATATTAAAAGAAACCTAATAGAATTTCTAGAAACTGGAATATAATTAAAACTACAAACTCAGGGGACAGATTAAACACTAGGAGAGAGAAAGTTGAAGAAAGAATTGGATGTTTGAAATGGAAGATGGAGCCAAAGAATGCAACTTTCCAGGGGCATTAGCTCAGTGTTTAGAGCACTTGCCTAGCAATGCACAGGCCCTGGCCTTGATTCCCCAGCATCAGATAAAAAGTAGCTGGCTGCAATGGGCAATACCTGTAACCCCAGCACTCAGGAAGGTAAAGTAGGAGGTTTAGTTGCAAGGTTTGAGGCCAGCCTTGGGAACATGGTGAGTTCAGGTCCAGCCTGGACTACAGAATGAGATCCTGCCTCAAAAAACAGAAACAAAAGCAAAAACAACGAAATAATTACCCTGAAACAATGTGGAGACATGAAAAGAAATACAAAATATAAAAGTAAAGAGACAGGCAGAAACATTGAGAATTTTTCAGAGAGCTCCAGAAGAGGAGAGGAGAATTACAAGACACTACTTGAAGAAGGAATAGCTAAGACATTTTCAGACCATGAAAACTGCAAATTCTCAGATTCAGTAAACTGATGCAAAATAAATAGATAATCATTCTATACAGATTGTCAAGAACCTGAAAAACAACAAAGACAAAATATATTATAGGTCCTAAGAGAGAAAAGACATATTTATAATAAAATTGTAAAATATATAATTAGGAAGAACTAAGGTTTGAGGTGATGGAATAACTAATAAAGAAAATAACAAACACACATAAGTCTAAACAAATATTATATAAAATAACTTTGATATGTAATTTATAGAATTAAGTATGAAGCAGCTGCCACCCCTGCGCTCCCACAAAAAAATAGTCAGGCCTCATGGCACTGGTCTATAATCTCAGCACTCTCAGAAGCTCAAACTGAAGGGTCACAAGTGCCAGCACAGCCTGAGCAACAGTAACTTAGGGAGATCCTATCTCAAAACAAAAGTAAAGATAAGGTAGGGATGTAGCTCAGTATCAGGGCCCTGAATTCAATCCCACCTCCCCCCAAAAATGTAAAATAGTATAAAATATTGTAACTGCCTTTACGGAAAATTATCAGTATTAACACATTCAGAAATCCTTAGTGTTTTCTTTTTGAGACAGGGTCTCGCTCTGTAGTCCAGGTTGGTTCAGAACTCACTATGTAGTCCAGGTTGGCCTTGAACTCAGAGCAATCTTCTTGCCTCAACCTCCTGTGTACCTCCTGTGTGCTGGAATTACAGGTGTGTGTCACCATGCCCAGTTTATGTGGTGCTGGGGAACTGAATTGTTGATGTTGCTCTTAGTATTGCTTTGGAACAAAATTATTAATCCTTCTGCTTTACAATCTTGCTAACATTTCTTTTTTCTTTTTCTTTTTGAGACAGGGTCTCACTCTGTAGTCCTGGCTCCAGTTCTGAACTTACTATGTAGCCAAAGCTGGCCTCAAACTCACAGCAATGCTCCTGTCTCAGCCTCTGCAGTGCTAGGATTACAGGCATGCACCACCATGTCTGGCTTATTTTTACAGTACTGGGGAGGGAACCAAGAGTCTTGCACATACTAGTCAAGCACTGTCCAACTGAACTATATCCCTATTCCCTTTCCCTATTTTGTTGTATTTTAGATATTGTCTTTTGGGAAACACTGGTAGTGGAATTTGGGGAGGGTAATGAAGATTAAAGCCAGTGGGGTTCTACCACTCAACTATGTCCCCAATCCTTTCTACATTATTTTGTTTTATTTTAATATTGAGACAGAGTCTCACTAAGTGACCCAGGCTGGCCTCAAATTCTGATTGTATTCCTCAGCCTCCTGGGTAGGTAAACTTGTAGGCACAGACCATTGCACCCAGATGTAGCTTGATTATAATTATTTTATTTTTAAAATTGATTTATATTTTTGAGACATAGTCTTGTTATGTAGTTCAGGCTGGCCTCAGACTCATGGTATTCCTCCTGCCACAGCCTCCCGAAGTACTGAGACTACAGGCTTACGCCACTACACCCAGTTTACTGATTACAATTTTTAAAAACCTTGTTTGACAATCTTTTTAAGAGTAGATTTTACTTTGTTTACAATTACAGTTAAGGGCTGGAGGAACGGCTCAGCAGTAAAAGTACTTGGCTAAGTACTTGAGTTAATTCCCCAACACCACATAAGCTGATCATAAAACAAAATTTCAGTAGAGGCATATGTAGTGATCTATGTTGTATTCTCAGCAACATAGATGGCTGAGGAAGGAGAAACACTTGAGCCTAAGAGTTTGCCACCGTCTGGGGAAGGAAACACAGTGAGACATCCACCCCTTCAATGTATCTAAAAAGCAACAATTAAAAAAATCAAGCCTCAGAAGGAAAACCACTAATGAGGAAAAATTCTTTTTTTACAGATAAGTTTATCTGTTGGATACAGAAGTAATGAAATATGTATAGTCATTATTTTGAATTACTAATGAAATATAAATATAGGCAAAGATCATTAAAGATAGCTAAAACCATTTGGTGAAAGGCTAAGGGAGGAAAATACATAACCAAGCTGATTACATTCAAACTCTTTGTCCAATCTTAACATCACTAAAAGGAAAAAAATTATTTGTTTCTTGTTATAATACAAGGTATCAAGCAAATTCAGTAAAATATTTTATTTAAAAACAAAAAAATCTTTATTACAAAAAATTATACATACATAGAAGTAGATCCTGAGGCACAGCCATTGATAGAGCCCTAGCCTAGCACTGGGCCCCTGGATTCAATCCCCAGGGCAAAAAATAAATAAATAAATAAATAAATAAATACAGGTATAGTGGTACATGCTTGTAATCTCAGCATTTCAAGAGGATGAGGCAAGATAATCACAAGTCCAGTTCAAGCATGATTATTTAGGTACTTTGTAAAACCTTGTCTCAAAAAAAATATATATAAAAGACTGAGATGTAACTCAGTGCAAAGACCAACAACTTATCAAGTTTAACAATTTAATACACATTTTCTCTTTCTCCCTCTTACTCCCTCTCTGCAATTTAAATGAAAGCAATGGTATCCATACTCATGGAGACTGTGGTCCACCCCACAGCCCTAAAGCAAGATGGAAAATTATTGAGGTTATGAGCATAAGGATAGGAGAATGGCAGAGAAAAACAGTCCTCACTGAACCCTTTTAGCATCCTTTTGAGGGTACAGCCTATCTTAGTTTTTGTACGTAAGTAAACAGATATATTGAGCCCAGTCTCAAAACTTTAGCAAGACCCTGTCTCAAATAGAAAAAAAAAAACTAAAAAGCAACTACAGATGTAATCTACTACAAATTTCTGGGTTCATTGCCCAATACTACAAAAAAGGGAGGGGACAGAGTGGCTGGGAATGTAGCTCAGTTGCTCAAAGAAATGGGTTCTAAATAAAAAGAAAATAAATTCTTGGGGCTGGAGGAATAATACAGTGTAGTTAGAGTGTTTTTTTGGCAAGATCAAGGCATTGAGGTTGATTCCCCAGCAAAACATAGGTTGGGTATAGATAATGGTGCATTCCTGGAATCCCAGCACTCAGGAAGCTGAAGCAAGTGGATTCCTGTGAGTTTGAGGCCAGCCTGGGCTACATCGTGATGTCAGGACCAGCCTGGCTTACAGAGAAAGAACCTGTTTCAAAAAAATAAAAATAAATAAAAATTAGATTCAACTATCAACTAATTTTTTCCCCCTCAGACTGGGGATTGGGCAAAGTGCCTTCAGCACTGAGTTAATCCCTATTCCTTTGTAGTTTGAGACAGCATCTTGCTAAATTGCCTAGGCATGGGCCACTGTGTCCAGCTAAATAATTTTTTTTTTTTTTTGAGACAGGGTCCTACTCTGTGTTCAGATTGGTCCTAAATTCACTATGTAGCAGATGCTGGCCTGGAATTCAGGGCAATCCTCCTACCTCAGCCGCCTGAGTGTTGGGATTATAACTGAACTAATTTTTAAAACTAACACAGAAACTTTCTTATTTTTTTAGTTTATTGCTTATAAAGTATGAGAGAGGGGAGAGCACTACAGAAATTGAAAGGAGGCCACAGGAAGGTTGGAAACCCGACAGATGTGTCAGAAGCTGAAGGACACACTAGCACAGGAAAAGGCTCCAAGTGACCTGGAAAGGGCCATGACCCCGTGACATCTTCAGGCTGAAGTAAGACCTCATCTGCGAACCACAGGAATTTACAGCAGCTGGTAGCCCCAGCCCCAGCCCCAGGCCCCAGGTCTGAAACAGACCTGCAGGTAGTACAAACTGCAAATGCACTGTAAGCTTCCCCCTTGAAAAGGCCTCCCAGAGCTTAGCAGATGGTTTAGGAGAAGCAGCACTCAGAAACTATACTAGGAAATGACATAGGTAGGAGCCATTTTGAAAAGAGCCTGCACCTACACTGTTTAGAGTAAAAGAAACCACAAATGGGCCACACACCAGAGATTTTGAGGACACCCTTTAATCAATGCCTAGGAGGAAACTAGAGCAAGAGACAGTTGTCGAGAGGGGAGAAAGGCCACTGACATCCTAAACAGTTCAGGTGGTACTGAGAGCAGGCTACAAAGGGTGAGAGCCCCACTTTCAGGAGAGAGAAGCCAGGACAGAGAGGAGAGAGAAGCCAGGAAACAGGGGAGAGCTATATGCTGAGAGGCTGAGTGTAAATAAGACACCTTAGAGGCCATTAACTGTTCGATCCCCTTTGCTTCCTACTCCTAGAAGAGAACTTAGTGGGTTTTCATCTCTCTCCAGCTCTATCTCCCTCATACATATTCAGAATAACATCTTGGCTAGGCCACTAAAGTGAAGTTCCTCTGCAACAGAATCATGGGAAGACAAGGCAATGGACACATGCAGAAATGCCTGACTATCCCTGGAGTTAATGTCATAGGCCCTGAAATAGTGGAACTCATAGGAAAGGAAGTCAAAAACCAAGTAGATCAGTTGGTTTATGCAAACAATCAGTTCAAACAAGACATTCTTAAAGAAATGCAAGTAATGATCAGTAGGCTTAAAGAGCAATTTACTAAACAAATAATAGCCCTAATGAATACAAACTTACTACTGAGCGTGTAGAAGACGCAAGCAAAAAGATGACTAAGGTAAATAAGGCAATGCAAGATATGAAGAAACATTTTGATAAAGAAGTAGAAAATCTGAAAAGAAATCTAGTTGAAGTTCAGGGTCAGAAAAACATATTGAAGCTGGAGAAGTTGGCTCAAACATTCCAAGGATGTTATTTCAGACCCTGAAGACAGGTTGAGGAAACTAACAGCCATAATAAGGCATGACACTAAAATAAGAAGTGAGCAAAGTAGCTGGATACGACAGCTGCTGGATGACTAAGAGAACCAACCTCAGAATTGTGAGTGTGGGATGAAGAGCAGAAAACACCACAAAGGGTACATAAGGATTTATGCACTTAAACCAGGTGTGATGGGGGTGGCACATGCCTGTAATCCCAGGAGGACTGCCATGTATTGAGGCCAGCCTGGGCTGCATAGTGAGTACAGGACAAGCCTGGACTACAAAGTAAGACCCTGTGTCAAAGAAAGGAAGGAAGGAAGAAAAGAAGGAAGGAAGGAAGAGAAAGAAAAGAAAGGAAAGAAGGAAGGAAGGAAAGAATTTATGCACTTAAATCTTGGCAGAAATTTTCAAAAATCTAAGAAAAGAAATTAATATTCAGGCATAAGAAGTTTATAGAACACCAAATAACCTTGACCAGAAAACCACAATACATAATCAAAACTCTAGAAATTCAACATAAAGAGAGAACATTAAAAGCAGAAAGAGAAAACACACTATTCTACTAAGGCAAGACCACCCAAATTACTGCAGGTTTCTCAATGCAAACCTTAAAAGCCAGAAGAGACTGAAATGAAATCTTTCAAGATTTATAAGAAAGCAAGTGTCAGGCTAAAGGAATAGCTTAGACTTAAAGAAAGCTCTAGGCCCTGATTTCAGTTCCCCAGCACCACATACACTGGGTGTGATCCCAGGACTTGAGAGGCAGAGGTAGGAGGATTGCTGTGAACTCAAGGCCAGCCTAGGTTACATAGTGAGTTCAGTACCAGCCTAGACTACAAAGAGAGATCCTCTCTCAAAACAACAACAACAAAAAACAAGTGTCAACCCAGGTTGTTGTATTCAGCAAAATTATCCCTGAAAACTGAAGGAGAACTAAAAATTTTTCATGACAAATAAACTGTAAACAAACTTGCGGCCTCTAATGTAGCACTGCAGAATACACTTTGAAGGAATTTTACAGAGACAGAGAAGAACAGCAACAAAGACCACAGAGAAAAGGTAACAGGAAAAAAAAGTGTAACAAAAAGAAAAACCAAAGAAACAACACTAGAACAACAGGACAACAGGCGATTTAGTAAAAACTTTACAAAATTTACTTTCAATACTAATGGTCCTAACTTGCCAATCAAAAGACACAGACTGGCTGTAACTGTTAGAGAGAATATGTCAACTTGAGGAGATTAGAAGACACACTCAGGGTAGAGTTTATAGGCCTGTATGAGTGATTTGTGGGCCAGCAAATGAGGGAAGAAGAACAGCCACCCAGATGTGGGAGGCCCAACTACCAGCTTGAACTAAATAAAAGGAAGAAGGAAGATTATTACAGTTTTTCTCCTGGAAAGCTCTCTTCTTCATGATTGTCTACTACCAACACCAAGTTACTATACACAGCAAATCATCATCACTAGTTCTCTCCAATCCCAACATGCACCTGTCTACCCATCACCAATCTTCAGTCTCCTGTCTTTATCATTGTTCTTTGAACTATTGAGATCTGCAGCAGACTCTCATCAGCTGCCCTGCAGTCCTGAACGGGTGCTCTACCTCACAGCTGAGCAGCCATTAGACCCTTCAGCTCTCACATGTGCAAGCCACCATTTTACACCTCTCTCTCCTCAGACTTGTAAGTCCTCCAACTAAATCCCTTTTCTTATAATTTCTGTCAGTTCTGCCTCTTGTAGAACCCTAACTAATACACTAGCAGAGTGGATAAAAACAAAACCCAACCACTTGTTATCTGCCAAGGATACTCTTCCCCACAAAGCTCAGACTGAAGGCAAAAGGACAGAAACTAATAACACATGCTACTGGAGCCCAGAAACAGACAGGACTAGCTATACTATTTTCAGACACTCCAGACTTCAAACCCAAACAGAGCAGAAGAGACAAAGATGGCCACTATACACTGGTAAAAGGAACACTCCAACAGGAAGGGCTCTCAACAATAAACATACGAACTCATCGTAGGTGCACCCAATTACATAAAACAGAAACTACTGGACATGAAGGGCCAAAAAGACTCCAATACAATCACACTATGGGACTTCAATGCTCCACTCTCATGAACAGGTCAACCAGACAAAAAAAAGCAACAAAGAAACAACATAGCTAAATCATACCATGGAACAAATGGACTTAACAGATACCTTCACTGTTCTATCCAACATTAACAGAATACACCTTTTCTCAGAAGCACATGGGATTTTTCCCAAAATAAGCCATATCCTTGGACATAAGACATGCAAACAAATACAAAAGAATTAAAATTATTCCCTGTATATAGTGGAGTAAAATTAGAAATTAACAGCAAAAGAAACTACAGAAACTATATAAACACAAGGAGATTAAATAACTATTATTGAACAGGAACCAGAGAAGAAATTTAACAATCCCTAAAGTCAAGTGAAAATGGAAACACATTGTACCAGAATCTATAAGACTCAACAAAAGCAGTACTAAGAGAGAATTTTATGCTATGAATGCTTGGATGAAAAACAGAGAGCAATCACAAATACACAATTTGATGATGTAGCTCAAAGTCCTACAGAAACAAGAACAGCCAAATCCAAAAGTAGAAGAAAGGAAATTACAAAAATCAGAGCAGAGATCAATGAAATTAAAACCAGAAAAAATACAAAAGATCAATCAATCAATGAGTTGCTTCTTTAAAAGGATAAATACGATTTATAAACCTCTAGACAAGATCACCAAAAGATGGAAAAAAATTCCCATCAATGTAATTAGAAATGAAAAAGGTGAAATCACAACAGACAAATCCAAAGGATTGTAAGGAGCTATTTTGAAAATGTATATTCCAAAAAAAAAAATCTCTATTCCAACAAATCCAAGAACCAGAAGAAACGGATAAATTCCTAGACACATAAGAGATACCAAAATTGAACAAACAAAATATAAAAACTCTGAATATAGCGACAAGCAGGGATGAAACCAAGCCAGTAATAAAGGATCTACTTACAAAGAAACGTCACCAACCTGATGGATTCACTACAGAATTTTATCACAACTTAAGAGAAGTTAGCACCAAACCTTTTCACACTCTTCCTTAAAATTGAAAGAGGAAACACCACCCAACAACTTCCTGGTACCAAGCATCACTTCGATCCCCAAACTAGATAAAGATCCAACAAAGAAAGAAAAATATAGGCCAATATCCTTAATGAATGTGGATGCAAAAATCCTTAAGATACTTGTAAATAGAATGCAACAAATTATTTTAAAAGATCATACACCAGAAAGGCAAAGGGAGGTGATATGTAAATCAAAAATATTTTTTTAAAAATCATTGGGCATATGCCCATAATTCCAGCACATTAAAAGCTGAAGCAGGAGGACTGCAAATTCAAACCCTTCTTGGGCAATTAGTGAATTAGTGAGACTCTCAAAAAATAAAAAAGGGATCTGTGCATATAGCTCAGTGTAAGGGCCTCTAAGCTCAATCTTCAGTTCTCCAGTACAAAAGAACAAGAAAGGGAAACCAAGAAATTTTCTCTGCTACTATGAAATCACTATTTGAGATTCTGAAACACAGCAGCGGAATGTAACATTATAATGAATTTGAAATGTTAGTCTATGTAGTCTGGGTGTTTCTCAAAAATAGAAATATGCTTAGGGTATTGTAGAGGGAAAACACACCTGATGTTCCTTCTTTTTCTTATTAAAAATTTATTAAAGCTCCGGGGAGATTCCTATTTATTACATACCTCAATAAATGTTTCATATCATTTGACATCAGAGAGTACCATTAAACTAAATGCATTTTTTCTGACAGAAAAAGCACCTTTCTTATCTAGACAACTCCCTGATGAGATTTATTCATGCAAATGATAGTATTTCTAAGCTCTAAAATGTAAAACATGAACTGCTATCAAAATTATGTAGCTTTTCTTTATAAGTGCTTTAGGAAAGGAGATTTAACACCAATACTAAGTATTTTGTTTACATCTTGCACATAGATTTAGCATTTTCCCCCCAAACCATGATTTTGGATCTTGCTGTCTTCTAAGTAGAAAGGCACACCAGTATGAAAGAACAGACAATACATAAGAAAATGTAATAGTAAGACTAGTAAGTATTTGAGTCCAATTAATTTATAGAAAATCATGGCCAATATATTTCTAAAAATCATCAAGCTGAGTGTGGTGGTACGTGCCTTTAATGCCAGCTACTCATGAGGCTGAGGCAAAAAGATCAAAAGTTACAGCCCATTCTGGGTAATTTAGCAGTATCTTATCTCAAAATAAAAAATAGAATTTTACTTAACTTCAGCAGGTACTGACCATATATGCCATGGACTAGGAATAGAGTTAAAAACAGGACACTGCTTGTGGCATACAGTCGCACAGGCCTGTCACACCAGCACTCTGGTCCACTGAGGCCTGAGGATCACTAGTTCAGGGACAGCCTAGACTACACAACAAAATGCTGTCTCAAAAAGAACAAAACAAAACAAAACAAAAGAGCAGGGTATTATCTGCCTTCATGTAACATACAGTTGAGAAGGAAAGACAATTGACAATAAACATTAACTAATTCTAGGCTGTCTTCTCTGGACAACTGAGTTCAGATTTCTATTTCTGCTTCTTTCCTCCATTATATTTACTGAATCTGTTAGCCTGATCATTTGTATTTAGGGTAGGGAGGGAGGGAAAGAGAGGGAGAGGGAGAAGGAGGGAGGGAGGGAGGGAGAAGGGGAGGGGGTAGACAGAGAGAGAGAGAGAGAGAGAGAAAGAGAGCGAGTGAGCAAGCAAGTGAAATATTCCTAAACTTAGTATCTTGTATGTGTGTGGTAATGGGTATTAACACAGTAGCTCTTATATGCTAGGAAAAGTACACTACCAATGAGCTACATCCCCAGCCTTTATTACTTTAAAAAAATTGAAGTATGTAACATTCCCAGCCTTTATTACTTTAAAAAAAATTGAAGTATGTATGTATATGTCTTAGTTACTTTCTCATCACTGTGACTCAACACCCCACATCCACAACTTATGGAGGAACTAGTTTACAGTTTCAGAAGGTCTCATTCCGTTCACAGGTGGGCAGGTAGAAAATGGTGGAATCACATGGTGGGACCACAGCTACAGCTGGACCCAGAGTTCTTGGGGCAAAGACCCTTACAGCATGGTGGATGAGGAAGACTGGGAGGAAGGGCAGAACCAGCACATGTCCCTCCAGGTCAAGCCCTAAGCATCCACTCCTTCCAGCCAGGCCCCACCTCCCAACCCTACGCAGTATCTGTAGGAACATGAGGCTTTTGGGGGAAAACTCCAGATCCAAAACACCACAATATATGCTTGTATACCTTTATTTTATGTGGTACTAAGGATTGACTCTAGAGCCTTTGTACCAAGCTGCATTCCCCAATCCTTTTTTTATTTTTGAGACAGAGTCACACTAAATTGCTCAATTCCCAAGGGTGGGCTTGAATTTGGCAATCCTCTTGCTTCAGATTCCCAGAGTGCTGAGATTACAGGAGTACATCACTATGCCCAGTGTGCACTTGCTCTATTTCTGAGACAGGGACTCACTACATTGCCCAGGGTAGCCTTGAATTTGTAATCCTCTTGCCTCAGTCTTTCAAGTGGCTGAGATTGCTTGTATGCACCACCATACCTAATGGTGGCTAGGTTTTAGTGGAATTATCTCAACACAAATATTCTGAGGAACTCAGGCAGAAGATGTGAAGCTTCTTAAAACCTAGCCTCAGAAGTTTCAGAAGTCTACTTCTGTTATATTCTATTAGCCAAGGCAAAAGAAATTAGAATCTTTTTTTGGTGTCAAGCACTAGACTACTTATTGACATAAAAAGTAGCATGCAGAATGACAGCTTGCCTCAAAAAAAGTCCCACAAAAATAAAAAGTATTAAAAATTTAAAAAGAAAAATAGTGTGCATATACATAAGAGAAGGAATTGTGTCCCTCATCCTCATCGATGATAATTGACATTTGTTAATCATCTGCCTTTACTACCTTATAAACTGTTAACACAGAAATCCTATCTGCCTTTCTCAATGTTTTGTACCACAGTGGTTGGTACATACTAAGTCTTTAAAAAATGGCTAACTCATTTACTCAACTCATTTATTCAATAAAAATCAAAATTACACAAAAATTGCCATACATATCAGAATGAACATTCATTTAAGAGGCTGCCTTCAGGAAATCTACAATCGTGGGGCTGGAGAATAGCACAGCAGATAGAATTCTTGTCTAATGAGTCTGAACCACTGAATTCGATTCCCCAGCATCACATAGAATGGGTGTGGTGGTGCACACTTGTAATCCTAGCACTCAAGAGGCTGAGACAGGAGGACTGCTGTGAATTCAAGGCCAGTATAGACTACATAGTAAGATCAGGACCATCTGGACTGCAGAGTGAGACCCTGTCTCAAAAAAAATTTTTCCAATCTACATAGATAAAAAGATTTATGTGCATCCTGTCAGGAGAAGGTAAAAGGTAGGTTTTCATGTACATGTACAAAAAATCCCATTTGAGAGTTATCTAAGAATAAAGAAAGACAACTTTTCAAATAGCAGGGAGCTGTCAAGTGAGCAAGAAAAGCACTATTGGATCAACTATTTTTTCTCCCAACCAAATACAAACCAGGCCTTATCCTGCTTACCTTGTGAGATCTGATGCAATTGGTCCTGTTCAGAGCGGTATGACTATACACAACTGATTTTTCTGGTCAAGATCCTACAGTGGAATATCATGCTAACTGGTGAATTTTGCACTTCTTAGAGATTAACCTATACTTATGATGAAAGCAGTGTAAATTTGACCTACTACTGGGGAAGAGAATATAAAAGCAAGATAGAAACCAAATAAGCTATGAAAACCTGACCTTTGGTGGTAGCAACAATAAAGGAAGAATTAGTTTTTTGAGACAGTCTTGATCTACAGTCCAGGCTGATCCTGAACTCACTAGGTAGGCCAGGCTGGACTTGAACTCAGGGAAATTCTCCTGCCCCAGAGTCCTGAGTGCTGGCATTACAGCAGCCCACAACCCCCAGCTAATTTTTATGTGCAGTGTTGAGGAATCAAACCCAGGGCTTTGCACATTCTAGGCAAGTACTTTTAACCACTGGTAGGAGTTATGCCCCTAGCCCAGTCATGAAGCTTAGATACATTCAAAGGAAAGTGACAAAAGTTAACAGCTCACTAAACAAGGGTAGGGTGGAAGAAATGAGAAGAATGTGAGTCTGAAGAAACTCTAAAGGGGTGCTATTTGAGGATGAAAGAGGAAAGGATTTGGATATACTGAAATGAAACGTGAAATGTTTATTCTCTTAAAAATACTGGTTTCAGTTCAGTGCAAGGGCTACAGGTGTAGTAGTCTATCAGCATAAGCAAATTAAGAGAAAAAAGCCACTGAATTGCTTTTATTAGCCTGTTGTTCAGTCCAAAACATTTATACACTGTTCGTCTTAGGTTTGATAGTTCATTCTGTGGTGTGTCATTTCGAAGTCTTGGTTTTTGAAGATACAAAGGCAATGGAGTTGTAGTGTCTGCTTATTCAGATTAAATCAACTGTCTGTCTGAACAGGTGAGCTCTGTCTATATCACTGACAAAAAAAGTAAATTTAGCAAAAATCACTTTACCTAGAAGTCAATAACTGAACTCAAGTCTGTAGATGATCAGTTTTAATCTTCATAACACTTAAAGGAATGTTCAGTTTGTCTTTTTCAATTAATTGCTGTTGTATCAGAGAAGAGGCCAAGAAAGAGACAGACTAAGGAGTAATGTCTTCAAAAGATCCATGGATACAGAATATGATCATTGTGATTATTATCCTTGAATATGAAAAAGTCTTCTCTGTTCATCTCAACAGCAGCAGAGAACTGGAGGAGAAAAAATTCTTTCAAATGTTACTGAGAAGATGAAACCCCATCAACTAGAACTAGCAATAATGAAGCAAATTCAGGGAATTGGCACTTGGTCAAATGTATTTCTTTGGGCTAAGTAAATAAATGTACCCTTCTGGATTCCGATCAAGATGGCGACTGAGTAACAGCACTGCACAATGTCTCCTCATCAACTCACTTTAAAAAGTCAAGAAGAAAGTTAGAAAAAGCGTGCTTGGTGTAGCTAGAAAAGAGAGGAGCATCCCGCAAAACTGAAAGATGACCAGCGGGAGGCCAGAAACTCCAAAGGACCATCAAAACCAGAGGGGTAAAAAAAATCCCCGCAGTTAAGGAAACGGCCGCAGCCAGCTCCAAACGGCAGGCAGCTGCGGACGGAGGAATGCTCGCGGGGACCTGAACATCGGATGGAGAGGAGCTGGGAGAAGACGGAGCTGGGGGAGAATGGAGCACAGAACAACGGGAGAGGAGGATGCAGGCAGGTCTGAAATCCTGAAGTCACACCAGATGAGGAGGAAAACAGCCTACTCGGCGCGGCCCCAAGCTGCAGGCATCCACAGATCACAAACAAGGTCCGGAGGCCAGAACCTCAGCCCGAGGTAAGTACGGACCCAGATAAGTGGGAATTATTGGCAGCGGGCGGCCCCAGCCTCAGAAGCACCCACCCGCGGGTGTGCGTAATACAAACACAGCGAGGGCTCCCCCTAGAAAAGGCCCCGGGATCCCAGATCAGAAATGGGGCTCAACAGCTGTCACAGGCAGTGATGTCAGCAGGAGCCATTTTCTTCCCTGCGCACCAGAGACAGTCAGAGGTAGCAGAACCATGGGGAAACGTGGTAACAAATCTTATACAAAAAGATCTGACTCCCCAGGGGATGGTACAAGGGGAGCTGAAACTGCAGAACTCAAAAAAGAGATGGACACGAGTGATGGTGACTTCTGGGCCCAGAGAGCCAGTGAAATAAAGCAGGAATCAAAGCAGGAATTATTAAAGCAGGAAGCAAAGCAGGAAATAAAACAGAGCAACAGCTACAACAACACTTAGCTAAGCAAAAAGCAAGCCTTGAAAAGAAATTAGAGGAGAACAAAGAAGAAATGGGGAAGCATGGCCACAAATCTCCTACAAAAAGACCTGAAACCCCAGGAGATGAAGTCAGGGTAAATAAAGATGAATATGCCAAAAATGATGGCAATTTCTGGGCCCAGAAATTCAACGAATTAAAGCAGGAATTAAAGCAAGAAATAAAACAGACAGCAGAAGAGCTATACCAATACATAGATAAGCAAAAAAGCAAGCCTTGAAAAGGAACTAGAGGAGACCAGAGAAGAAATATACCAGAAGATAATGAAGACAAAAGAAGAAAATAGAGAAGAACACAACAGAGATATAGAAAAAATTAAATGCAGATATTCAGGAAATGAAAAACATGTAGGTAACAGTAAGCAACCACTTTAAACAACTTCAGAATAGATTGTCAGACCTAGAAAATAAAGTGACTGAGCTGCAACATACAGGCCATGAAGAACACAAAGCAAATAAAGAAAGCAAATCATTGCAAAGGCTGATAGACGATTCAAGGAGAAACAACCTCAGAATTATGGGAAATGAGGAGAAGACTGAGGACAAAACAAAAGGCTTAAAGGACATGTTTAATGAAATAATGGAAGAAAATTTCCCAAATCTAAGAAAAGAAATGAACATGGAACTATTGCAGGCATATAGAACACCAAACAACTTTGATAAGAGATCCTCACCACGACACCTCATAATTAAAATTCTAGAAACCCCACACAAAGAGAAAATACTAAAAGCAGTAAGAGAAAAACAGAAGATGGCCTACAAAGATAAGCCTATCAGAATAATGGCAGATTTTTCAATCCAAACTCTAAAAGCAAGGAGATCTTGGAGCAATGTCATCCAAGCACTAAAAGAACATAAATGCCAACCAAGACTGATATATCCAGCAAAATTATCTCTTAGTTTAAGGGGAGAACTTAAAACTTTCCATGACAGAGACAGCTTAAAGAAATTTGCAGCCACTGAACCAATATTGGAGAAAATACTTAAAGGAAACCTGGAAAGTGAAACAGAGACCAATGACCCCAGAGAAGAAGCGACAACAGCTAGAGGAGAATGAGCTGAGAAAAAAGTATGTTGGTAATTAGTGAAATATCAGTAAATAAGATATGAAAGTTAAGGAATTCTGAAATAACTAAATTTGCCTTCATGTCTGTTGCTTTAAGTATATTTATGTGGTATAGATTTGACTTCATTTAATGTAGCAATGTGATACAGCTTTAACTTTGTATTGTTGTAGCAATTTGCTTATCAGGTCACTAATGAAAGTTTATCCTAAGGAAACTGATTGATGGAAAGATAACCTTGTGAATGTACAAATATGCACCTTCCAGTATTCAGCTAAGGCAACTGAATTTTATGTATTTATTTATTTATTTATTCTCTTTCCCAAATTAACTAGTCTTTTGAACTACTTGCTTATAGTTATTTTCTAATGGGAACCGGTGGGTAAGGCCAGGTGTAACAAGAACAACAAAGATATAGGAAAATATGGAAAAAAACTTTTGGTGAACATCCCAATAAAGGGATTGGTTGGATTCAGAGAAGAGATATCAAGATCTAACTACTGTGAACCCATTAGAGGAATAGGAAGCTGAGGTAGAGTGGTGACTTAAGCAAAATGACTTAGGTGCGGAAGATTAATATGTTAAACACTGTATGGTTTCTCGGACTTGGAAAACCCAGAACACAGACATTCTTTGGAACCATACGAAGTGATAGCCGGAGCCAAGGGAAGGGACAGGGAGGGGGTGGGAGGGTAGAAAATGGGAAGGGGTTGTAAAGTCAATGTGATACATTGATGTACGAAACACCCAAATTCATTGTAAATACTATGTATTACATCTGTATATTAATAAAAACAGTGGGGAAAATAAATGTACCCTTCCTTCTTTACAATTAAATGTAAGGCTACACCCATGATGTTGACTGGAGGCTACTTGCTTGCTTGCTTTGTCTAGGACACACAAGTCCAGTTGCCTTATTAACCTTGAGGGAACAGTTTAACTAACTCTTTGGATGAAAACCAAGGAAATAGAGATCAGCCCGTCTCACAGGCTGAAAAACTGAAAATAGAAATCTGGGATAACAGTTTGTGTAGACACTTGGAATTTTCATGTTTTAAAGAAAACTGTAGCCTCTCTCCTTGAGGACCCACACTCTATTTCTTCAAATTGTAACTTTAAATTTCTTCCCAATAAATCTTTTCTATGTCCTTTAAGTTTATCTCTGTACATGCCTGAAGTCATTTCTCCAATCATTAAATTTCAAAAGGTTTCTTTTTTTAAAGCATCTCCTTTCTTTCTTTAAGGCAAAGTCTCACTATGTAGTCCAGGCTAGTCCTGACCTCACTATGCAGAGTTGAACTCACCTAAATCTTCCTGTCTGAGCCTCCTGAGTGCTGGAATTCCAGATATGTGGCCCCAGGCCATGCTAATTTTTATGTGATGCTATGGAGTCCAATCCAGAGCCTTGTGCATGCTAGACAAATACTGGGGATCCAACCCAGGGCCTTCCCATTAAGTTACACTTCCACACCTTTTTTATGTTTCATTTTGATACAGGATCTCACTAACTTGACCAGGAGGAGCTCAAACTTGTGATTCTCCTGCCTCAGGTTTCCAGAGTACTGGTATTACAATATTTGCCATCACACTTGGCTAAACCTAGCACTATTAACTGAAATATGTATAAGAAATAGAGGTCTAAATTAGAAATGCTACTATTGTGTAGATTCTCTTCAAACCATCC
Source organism: Ctenodactylus gundi (assembly GCA_004027205.1). Taxonomy (NCBI): domain Eukaryota; kingdom Metazoa; phylum Chordata; class Mammalia; order Rodentia; family Ctenodactylidae; genus Ctenodactylus; species Ctenodactylus gundi. The sequence continues at coordinate 564,787 of PVKB01000792.1, forward strand.
AAAAATACAGATTTACATTTAGATACTAAAGATTTCTAAACCAAGCCCAGTTGGCACAGACTTGTAATTCCAGTACTCTGAGAGGCTGAGGCAGAAGAATGGCAAGTTCCAGCCAAGTCTGGGCAACTTAGTAATTTAGTGAGCCTCTGCCTTGAAATCCAAACAAAAAAAAAAAAAAAAAAAAAAAAATGGGCAATGCAAAGACCCAAGGCTCAATCTCCAGTGCCACCAAAAAAAAAAAAAAAAAAAAAATCCTTTTTCTTCCCAGTGTCAAGTAACAACTCCAGGGTTGCATATGCTAGGCAAGCATTCTTTTAATAAGCTACATTCCCAGTCTTTCTTGTTTATGTATGATTGGGTTTCAAGGTTACAAAGGCTGGCCTCAAACTTGCAATCCTCCTGCCTCAGCCTTCTGAGTATCTCAGATTACATGTAAGCAGTTCCATAAATGGCTTTTTCACTAGTGCATTTATTCATGAGCAGAATGGTTTCTGTACTGGTTATGTATGCTCTCCAGACACTTGCAATGGTAAATACCACACACGTGCACATACTACAAAATAATCATTCCATGGCCAACTAGAATTACAAACTGAACCTACAAGGGGGGGCTGGAGGAATGGCAGAATGATAGAATTAATAGACACACAAAGGTAACTAAAACAAATGTCTACATCTTGAAAATGCAAAACGTCTAGCACATATCAAGAAAAAAGGGCAAAACATTAATAGATAATAATACACTATAACTGCAACTCTATGAAAAGACAAATGCACAGTAGTATCATGTTTCCATTTTCTCCTTTTGTGCACATTATTTGTATGTGGTTATTTTCTCCCGAAATACAGAATGACCTCATGAATGCTCTACCACTGAGCTACATCCCCAGCCATTTTCACTTTTTTTTATTTTGAGAAAAGGTTTACACTGCCCAAGAGGAGCTCAAATGTTTGATTCTCCTCCCTCAGACTCCCTCACTGTTGGATTACAAATGTGCATCATATCTGGCTTTTAAGACAGGGTCTCACTGAGTCACTAAATTACAAAGGCTGGGTAAAACTTCAAATTCGTTTGCCTTAGCCTCTCACAGTATTAGGAGTGTAGGTATATACAACCATGCCCTGCTCAGATGCTGTTTTAAGTTGGTCTTGCTGTGTTTCAGATATGAACTCAATATACTCCTCTAACCCTCCTAGCATGCTGGGATTATAAGCATGTGCCATAAAAACCAGCTAGTTTTTTTAAAAGTTATAATACAAGAGATTGAATCCAGACCCCTGCATGTGCTAGGCATTTGACTACATCCTCAGCCTTTTTTTCATCTTTAGTTTGATGTAGGGTCTTGATCAATTGCCCAGGCTGGCCTTGAATTAATAACCCTGCTCCTTAAGTTTCTGAGTAGTCAGTCTTACATGCATGTGCCACTGTGAAAGGCTAACATTTTTTATTAAAAATAAAAGTTAGAGCTATCTGGTGACACAGGCCTATAATCTCAGCACTCTGACCAGCTGAGGTACAAAGACTGTAACCTCAAGCCCAGCCTGGGCAATTTAGGAACTTAGTGAGACTCTGTCTCAAAATCAAAAATAAATAAGTATGCAAATATATAAATATTAAGTTGGACTATTCCTTTAAAAATTCAAGTGCTAACTGGGCATGGCAATCCATATATGGAATCTCAACACTTAGCATGTTGAAGCATGAGGATGGAGAGCAACAAATAAATTCAGTTACTTAGCAAGGCTCAAAATCAAAACTAAATTATGTTCTGGAGTTGTAGGTCCTGAGTTGGATCTCCAACACTGGCTGGGAGGACTGGGGGTGGGAAAGGAGAGGGGAATAAAATCAGTGTTGAAGGCTCAATCCCTAGATTGTAAAGGAGTATCACTCAGTAATTCTGAGTGATAAACATGTCTACTAATATCAGTTCTTCAAATTCATAAAAATTACTTCCTATAACCTACATTTTATATGTTAATCTATAATCTGAATCACAGTTTTGTATAATCTTTCATATCCATCCAGCAGTTTGGTGTTTTTCTTTTTTTATTTATTTCTCACATCTATTTCTCTAGCTATGACCTTGAAAGAATTTGTTTTAATGCTTTTAGTACATTTAGTCTCTAAAAGATAAGGTCACACAACGGACCCTGATACAAAAAAGCACACTGTCCTCTTTACAAATCTTGAGTAAATAGGATTTAAGCATAACTGAAATGAGATCACTTTATGCAGTATTCAGTTCTAAAATCTCCGCATAGCTTAGAAGCAGACAGCATGAAGAAAGAAATCATCAGAAAAGTAAGATTTTGCAATTTAGAAGCCATTGCTCTAAAGGTCAAATAAAATAAATTAAAGGGCAGAAATTGGAGGAAATACTCATCTGCTTCTTGATTATGTGGCATTTTGTTTAATATGAATGTTATTTTTATGACTTGAGTTTTAAAAATTCAGTGTGTTCTCAGAAAATGCAGCACATACAGAATTTACAGTATTATATTTTTTGAGAGCCTGGGGACAGATTAGGCAGAAATTTAAATACACACTCAAAGACACTAAGTGCAGCCATTAAGAGAATGAGACACAAGACATTTAAAACTACATACTCAGAGTGTGGGCTCTCCAGAGATAATAACGTAGGCTCCTAAAGTACTCAGTATTAACTGATGAATGAGTGCATGCCTTTTTTTTTTTTCCTGAAGGATTAAACCCATACTAGTAGGTAAGTGTTCTACTCCTGAGCTATAACTTTCAGTCTTATTCAGGTACTGGAATATTGATCCTAGCGTCTTCACACTGAGCGAAATTCCCAGCCTATTTTTATTTTTTATTTGAGACAAGGTCTCACTAAATTAAAAACCTGCCCAAGTTGGGCAATCCAATCCTCCTTCCTCAGCTTTCCATAGTACTGGCATTATAAGCCTTTATTAGGCCTGGCTCATTTTACTTTTTATTTTGAGACAAAGCCTAAGTTGCCTAAATTTGCCTTGAGCTTGCAATCTTGTTGTTTCAGCCTTCCAAGTAATTGAGATTACAGTTGTGTGTCACTATGTCTAGGTATAAATGCCTTTTGGGTCATTTCTCCACTCGTACAGTTTACCTTATTAAGAGAAATAAAATGTAGCTATTTCACAATAGCTATTCTTTTTCATTCCCATGCTTTTGCCAGAATGCTTTGTAGCTCCCTCCCCATTTCAGGTAACTTCTGTTCAGTATTCTAAATTTAAACATCTCCTCCCAGAATCCAATGGCCTATGTTGACACACCTACCTCAGTGTCCCCACACAATCTTCTGTATCACTGAGTCTTAACTCTTGTGCAGAAGCAACAAGCAGCTTTGGAGCCAGACATGACCAAGTTCAAACAAATTCTGATTCCACCATTTATTTGGTGACTTTGGTCAAGTTACATAATGTCACTAATAAATAAGTTTCTTTGGGGCCGGAGGAATGGCTCAGCGGTTGAAGCGCTTACCTAGCAGGCACAAGTATCCTAGTTCGATTCCCCAGCACCACATAAACTGAGCATGGTGGCGCATGCCTGTAATCCCAGCACTCAGGAGGCTGAGACAGGAGGATTGCCGTGAGTCCAAGGCCAGCCTGTGCTGTGAAGTGAGTTCAGGACGAGCCTGGACCACAGAGTGAGACCCTGTCTCAAAAAAAGAAAAATAAATAATAATTTTCATACTGAAAAACAGAGATTAGCACCATTAAGGTGTTTCGTATATTACTTCACACATAGCAGAATTAACATTAACAACTTTTACTACTCTTGAATTGTATTGTACTTGGTCAATTTGTTGACTTTCACTCTAAACCATACACCTCTTTTTTCCATTTTTAATAATAAATGTATGCAAAATGTAATGTTTGTACTGAACTTGAGTATTTTATGCACATATGCATCACATCAACATTACAATCCCTTCCCATTTTTGGCCCTTCCACACCCTCCACAGTCCCCTTAACTCCCCCTAACACACCTATTTGGTTCTATAGAATGCCTGTGTTCTGAGTATCCCAAATCAGAGAAACCATGTGGTATTTAACATATTTAATCCTCTGTGTCTGACTCACTTCACCACTCAAGTCACCACTATTTAGCTCAACCTCCCACCCCTAAATGGGCTGTGATGGCCTTATCTTGATGTCTCCTCTCTGGCTCCAGCAGAGACCTTTCTTGGGACAATTTGCAAGAATTTTTTTTTTTTTGTATCTTAGTATATTAGTATATCTTTACTGAGATTCCTTAATGTGGATTCACCCACCCGTCCACATAAGAGAAGAACTATAACATTGAAATTCATAAGGCTAAACAATGTGAGAAAGAAAAAGAGAGAAGCTAAATTTCAAATTGCTTAGCTGAGTATTGAAAGGTAAATATTTGTACATTTCAAAGACATTCAGGTTATCATTACATCAATCAGTTTCTTAGGATAAAGTTCCATCAAAGTCTGAATAAGTGAATTGCTACATTAAACAAACTTAAGTCTATATCACAGAAGTATATTACACATAAAGCAGTAAATATAAAAGCATATTTGGTTATTTCAGAATTTTTAACTTTCATAAATTATTTACTCACATCTTACTAGTTACTAACATTTTGCCAGATTTTGTTTATCATTTTATCTCCTATCCACCCATAAATTCATGTATGCATATTTTTTGAAGATTTTATACCAATTTCCCATTTTACATATAACTACTATGCTTTGCAAGCTAATATAATAACTATGAGGGGAGGTTTCACAGATTTTATGAGAAAGCTGGTAGTTTCAGTAGGATACCAACAAATTGATTCAAATACTAATCTTCTTGTTGTTCCATTTTCTCTTTAGCTGTTTCCTTTCCTCCATGTTTTTGGTTCTCTCTCTCTCTCTCTCTCTCTCTCTCTCTCTCTCTGCCCCTCCTTCCTCCCTCAAATATTCAAGTATTTTCTGCAATGCTGGGCTAATGGTTGTAAAGTTCTTTAGGGATTATTCCTCATAAAAAATTTTTACTTCTCTTTCAATTTTCAGGGATACTTTTACTGGATACAACCTGAGTTAACTCTTGTTGTCTTTTAAAGCTTGAAGGATCTTGCTCCTGGCTCTCCTAGCCTTTAAAGTTTGCATTGAGAAATCTGTGGTTATTTGAATGGGTTTGCCCTGGTAAAATAATGTCTGCTTTTTCCTTTGCTGTTTTTAATATTCTCTCTTTATGTTGTAATTCTGAGTTTTTGGTTATGATGTGTCATGGCAAGTCTTGTTGCTCGTTGAGCTTATTTAGTGTTTTATAAGCTTCTTGTACCTGAAAATTATCTTTTCCTAAATTTGGAAAATTTTCTTGCATGATTATCAGTGACTAAATTCTTTATACTTTCAGTGCTGTCTTCTGCTCTTTCTCCCACACTCATAATTCTGAGATCGGTTCTCTTCGAATCACTCATCAGCTGTTGTATCCAATTTTATTTTTATTTTTTTATTTTTTTGCTCATTTCTAATTTTGAAGTTGTGTTTAATTATAGCATGTTTCCTCAGCCTTGTCTTCAAGGTCTGAAATTCTGTCCTCACAATGTTCAAGTTGACTTCCCCTGCTTTCACATGTACTTTTCATATTGTGAATTTCAGCTAGATTTCCTTTCAAAATTTCCACTGCTCTAGTCAAATGTTCCTTAATAGCTTACATTTCCTTATTTTTCTCAGCCAAGTTTTTATTTGTAGCTTCTATATGCTTTTAACCTATTAGAACCACTATTTGTTTAGTAAGTTGCTCCTTAAGTCCACTGATCATTTCTTGCATTTTTTGAGATCTTATTTGAACTGGTTGTTCAACTCATTTATTTGCTTTTTGATTTCCTTTCCTATAAGTTTAACTATTTCAGGGCCCATGACATTAGTTTCTGGGGTCTCAGGCATTTGTGTGTGTGTCCTGTTACCTTGTCGTCTTTCCATGTTTCTATTGTTGAGGGACTTCACTTTAAAGGCCTACCTGAGAGGTTTCTTTGAATGAGTGTGAGGGTGTATGGGGGGGGGGGGGGTGAAGCCTAAATTCCTCTGAGTTCTGTGATGGGAGAATAAAATGAAGGAAGATTTAACAGTCTGATGGCCTCTGAGGTGTTTTGATCATCCCCAGCCCTTTCAGCAAAGCTCTCCTGCCTGTCTTGGCTTCTCTCCCCCAAAGGTGAGGCTCTCCACCCTTGGAGATGCTCCCACTACCACCTAAGCCATACTGGGGGTCAGTGACCTTACTCTCCTCTCCACAACTATCTCTTGTGCCAGTTTCTTCCTAGGCTCTGTTTAAGAGTGACCCCCAAAAACTCTGGTGTGCTCTTCTGAGCTTTTACTCTAAACAATTTAGTCTTGGGTTTTTAAAAAATGACCCCTGCTTACATCATTGTCTATTATAGGTGCTGAGTGATGCTTCTGATCTAGGCTCCAGGAAGCCTTTTCTAGGGGGAGCTCACATTGCATTTGTAGTATGCACTACTCTCAGGCTTGTTTTTTGGAAGCTGGGGATACCAGCTGCTATCAATTCTCACTTCTTCCAAATCTGTGCTTACCTCAGTCTGAGGTTCCAGTCTCTGAACTTTCCTCTATCTGTGGATGCTGGAAGCACAGGGCCATGCTCAGTCGGCCTTGACCTGCTCCTTAGACTACTGTTTTCTACCACTTCCAATATTTGTTCAGAGTTCTGACCTTCCCGTGGCCTCCTTTCAGTTGTTGGGTTGCTCCTTCCTCTCCTATCTCAGTCAGAGGTTCCAGCTCTGGGTGGGCTTTTCTCCTTCTAAAGATGCTAGCAGCTCACAGTCTTTCACAGTTAGCCTTGGGTGGCTTCCTGGGATGCTGTTTACCTCCACTTTCAATGTGTTTTGGGGGTTTGACTTTCCTGTGACCTCCTTTTAATTGCAGGGGCACTCCTCCCTGTCCTAGTTATACCAAACAGGTGATTTTTTACTATATTCTTAACTTTTTAACTGCAGCCATGAGGAGACATTGTGTAACTGTTACTCAGTCACCTTCTTGACCACATAATTCTATACACTTTTTGAGCAAAGAAATTTTACCTCTATATAAGCAGCATTTAGTACAGTGTTTGTTACATTGCACTTATTTTTTTTCCATCCTATTGTGTATTGAACCCAGGGCTCTGTGTATGCTTGGCAAAAGCTATGGCTAACCTATACCCCAGTCCTTTGTAAATTTTGAGGCAGATTCATGAAGTTGCCCAGGCTAACCTCAAATCCACAATCCTCCTGCCTCAGCCTCTGAATAACTGAGATTAGAGGTGTGTCTCATTATGCTTGGCATTTTTTTTTTCTTTAAATAAACAAATATTAATCCTATTATAGTAAAATTATTTTGACATTTGAAATTCTTTCTGTAATAAGGTAGTAAATAAGAAAGTAAACTTCACTCATAAATTTTTCTTTAAAGAAACATCATCTATAGTTTTTAAGATTTCCTGTAAATTATGTCAAATAATTTAGTATCTTGTTTAAACATAGCTGGTCATGTATGTCTACAGAACTGAAGGCCAATAATAATTTTTCCAAGATACAGATCAACCACAAAAGTTATCTAACCACATATAAGTCTATCTTTAATTAACAACCACGTAGAAACATATAGTAAAAGAAAAAACATTTTAAAATCAAGAAAATTCTCCACATGTAAAGCTTAACTGTATAGGCTTTGAGAAAAAGAAAAAAATTCAGTTTCATGGTTTGATAATTTTAACCTTTATGTAAGATTAAAACATGCTAATTACTTAATGTAAATTTAATAGAGTTTTCCTCCATGGTGCTTAGTAAGTTGCTTTTATGAATTGTTTTTTTTTTTTTTTTTTTGCTTTGTTTTTGTGGTAACTTAGAATTTAGTCCAAGACTTTCACAATAAGGTACATCTCCAGCTCACTTTTAATTTTTTATTTATTTTTTTTTTGAGGTCTCACTTTATAGTCTAGGCTGGTCCTAAACTCACTATGTAGCCCAAGCTGGCCTCAAACTCACAGCAATCTTCCTGTTTCAGTCTCCCAAGTGCTGGGATAAGAGGCATGCACCAGCTTGCCTAACTACTTTTTATGTGGTGCAGGGGGATTGAGCCCAGGGCCTTGAGCTTGCTAGACAAGTGCTCTAACCACTGAGTTATGCCGCAGCTCCTAATTTTGATTCTGAGACAGGACTCACTAACTCAAATTTGCTATTCTCCTGCCTCAGCCTCCCAAGCACTGGGATTACAGGCACCACCACACCTGGTTTATGTGGTGCTGAGAATCAAACACAGGGCCTTGTGCTTGCTAGCCAAGCACTCTAACTAGTGAGTTACACACTCAGAAGCTAGGGAGCCATTTTAGAAACTTTGCATGCCAGAGCTCAAGAAGCAAAAAGAAGAGCATTATAATTACATTGTTTGAGAGATCTTTTAATTTCACCTCTAAATGTCAAGTTTCTGTTTATGACTCTTGTTTTGTTTCCCCCCCTGCGGTGTTAGAGGTTGAACTGAGGGTCTCGTGCATGCCAGGCAATCACTCTGCCATTAAGCTGTGTCCTTAGCCATCTGCCTATTCCTGCCATTACTCTCACCTACCTCACATACACTACCATCAACTGCTAAGCTATAGCAGTACTCTTAACTGTTATTTTTGGTTCTATATTTCCTTTCCTTCAAATAATTTTTCATACTTTAGAGTGCTCTGTTAAAATTACAAGTAGACAGTGTTGCTCTTCTACTTAAATTCACCAGTGTCTTCAAATTGGAGTCAGGGCATATCCACATGCCTGATGGAGCCCACAGGACCCTACTGAAGCCTAACTTGGTCTCACCTCAGCTTCTGTTTTATGAAAGTTACTGTTATGGTTTGGATTAGGAGTGCCTCCCAAAAAGCCTTGTGTATTTGGATATAAAATAGCAACGTGTTGTTGGGAGGTGGGTCCTGAATGGAGGGGAAGGAAAACTGGGGATTGACCCAGAAGGGGCATATCACTGGGACAGGATGTGGAAGGGTAGCTTTCCCCCTTCCTCCCTCACTTAGCTTCCCATCTGCCGTGCCATGAAGAGCTCTCTGGCTGCACCTCACCATGTGTTTCCACCACTGCTGGTCAGGGGCCCATGTATGGACTGTGACTTTCTGAAACTGTGACTTTATGAAACTGTGAGCTAAAATAAATCTTCCCTTACATTGTGGATATCAGGTATTCTATCCTACTAATAAATAAGTAACTAAGATATTGTGTACCTGCCATGCTCTTTCCTACCTCAGGACCTCTACACATTTTTCTTTTCTCACACAAAATTTCCCCTTTTCTTTAACCATCCAACTCAACATTAGGTCTTATATTAAGTACAGTTTCCTCATAGAAGTATTTCCTTACCTCTGGTCTAAAGTCCTGCTTCTCCATATCCACAGCATTCTTTATTTCTGTATATTCACTTATCACAATTTAAACATGTATGCTCATGTGCTGTTATTAAATGTCTCTTTCACAGACTGAGGGCAACAGATAAAGAATGTCTTGTTTGGGGCTGGAGGAATGGCTCAGCGGTTAAAGCGCTTGCCTCGCAAGTGCTATGTCAAGTGTTAAGTTCGATTCCCCAGCACCACATAAACTGGGCATGGTGGTGTACGCTTGTCATCCCAGCACTCAGGAGGCTGAGGCAGGAGGACTGCCATGACTCCAAGGCCAGCCTGGTCTACAGAGCAAGACCCCGACTCAAAAAAAAAAAAAAAATGTCTTGTTTACCTTTGCAGATCCAGCACCGAGTACAGGTCCTGGCATGAAGCTAATGTTTATTGAATAAATGATGAAATTTTTTCTTTGTTCACTTTACCAGACTGTTTCATTTCTGGGCTTTTGTAGGCCTAATTTCATCGTCTTTTACTTATTATTTTGCTTCTTTGCTGTCCTCTAACAGGTAGAAGGCAAATAGAAAAAAGAGGATTTGTATCTTGCTCCAAGCTTGGTCTCTTATTTTGTTTTTATTAGTGTGTGTTTTATTTTTGCTAGCATTTTCAAGTAACTATAGAAATATTTGCA